>CAXKVY010000012.1:112500-471437 GCA_964058915.1 Tetropium fuscum | reverse complement strand
CGTTTCTCAAACTTTTTTGACGGCGGAGCCCCTATGAGTGTAATTTAATATGACGGAGCCCCAGTGGGTATCCAGAGCTCTATTCTTGTTAGTGCAACCGGCGCCAAATTTTTGAAATTTTCAAGGTCACGCATTTTCCTGACACTTCAGAATTTTCATGAAAAATATATTTTTTTTTAAATATAGACTCACGAGAAACCTTTTTTTTGACAGTAGGTAGGTAATATCTTTTTAAAGAACACTCATTTTTGCTGTCATATTATCGGAGGTTATAAGAGAAAAAAATAAAAATAGTAAAATAAAGTGGTAACGTGTACTTTTCCGGAGCCCCGCATGTTATTTAGTTGCAAACAGAAATAAAAAATAGGTGGGAGGAAAACTAAAATTAATTAACCTATTTTTTTTGTGCTTTTAGCAGAAATACCTTTTTTTGCCAGGTCTGCATGGGTACTCCTGTTTAAGATTTCACCAAAATTCTGCTACTGATTGCTTTTCTAGTTTTAGTGAAGAATCAGAAGTGAGATCTATAAGTTGTTCGTATTCTTGAAAGGATAAAGTTTGGGGCTTTTCATTTATAATAAAAGGATTTTTCACCCAAGAATATTTTTCCAGATTGGTACCCAATTCAGCAGGAAAGTACCGTGTTACAAGCTACTCATGTTTCTAAGATGATTAGCAATGTCGTTAACTATTTCTTGAGGTAATTCTTCTGTATTCATCTCTTCACAAACCTCCTTCAATGTCGGGAAACAGTCAAACTCCCCACTTTCAACGCTGCTAAGCCAAAGCAAACAGCGAATCAAACGTGACGTACTGTGCGAAAAAACTTGAAAAAAATAGGTATATCTCCCGAGCCTCGAGCACACCGTCTTATACTCCCACCACGGTCATAATCACTGTTGGCAAATAATACACTACAACTTGCCGAAGTCTCTCGCGGAGCCCCTCCACATCGCTTGCGGAGCCCTGTGGCTCCGCGGAGCACACTTTGAGAAACGCTGATCTAGAACATAGTAATTATCGAATTTGTTTGAATAAATGTGTAGATTGAAGTGTGATTTTTCCTGAATTTTTTTTAGTGAAAATGTTATATTAGTACCTTTTTGTACCTAATTTTTTTGATGCATGTAAACAATACTATTGCATAACATGAAAAAAATTCTATTCTATTCCATTTCCCTCGACAAAAAGTTATAGTCGTAGGGACTAATAATATAATTTAGATATTTAATGTAGTCAGAATTTGTATGAAAATAATACAATTGCATCTTAAATAAAATGTATTTAGAATAAAAAAATGTGGTACAATATTTAATATGTTATTGTTGCGGCCAGTACATCATGTTCCTGTTGACCTGTTCCTTAACTTGGTTTATCTATGTATATATGTAGGACATAAAAATATTTTATCTGATTTAAGGACAAAATTGGTTGGTGGCATTAATTAGAAAACGCTTTCATAATTTGCAACACAAAGCATGTAATCGCCTTAAATCAATACTGAATAGTTCATTAGACAGAGAGGCAAAGACACCGAAAGTATAATTAAGGCGGACCTCTTAATAATAATGAGTAGCGGGTATTTTGTCGGAAAATTCAGTAATCATTTAAAGCAGTATACATCTCTGGGATTCATTGCAGTAATTCAGTTGGCGTTTTAATTTTCATTTTCGCGGAGCGTTTCTTCTCACTCGCCATGATTGTTAATTAATTAATAAGTTAAAAGTGGAAGGGTTGCCTGGTTCTTTACGGTTACTCGCTGCAATTTGCTAACATTATTAAGAGCTACAAACCCGGGACTCGCAAATATGTCCTGGAATCCGCAAACTTTATAGCCGAAGCGAAGATTTCATTACGGCTCAGGATCGTAATATTTATCGATAAAGTATCAGTTTGCCATATGCTCGTATTGGTCGAAATATGATTAGTTTTTTTTATATTTACCTAATAAAAGCGGGACTTAGTTGTTAAAATATTGTTAGAAGAGGATTACTTAAAAGCTGAAGTTGTCAGCATAATAGGACTCTAATTAATTCCAAATAGTACATGTACCATATTGAGGATCAAAAATACTGTTGCAACATTGCAAATTAACTATTCATTATGAAAATACACAGCATTACAACTTATCTATTTATTATAATTAATTGTAAAAAAGACCTATTATTACAGTTGGATATGGTAATACCCAAGCAGCAAGTTTGGTTTTTTTAATATCTATAAGGGTTCTATAAAATAATTTATTAAATACAATGATAAATCTATTCTGCAGTAACAACCTCTTTAATATCATCTTACAGCAGCCATTAATACAAAAGGGCACATCTTATGAAGTTTCTTAAAACCTATATATTTTAAATTATGTCTTAAAACGCCCTTAAAAAGTCCGTACTGCTCTTAAAAACGTTATCAGTGTTTTTTTAAAACCCTGTCTTAAAACTAATAGTATTTATTCATTTCACTTTTTATATTTCTAAGAAATATATGCGGTGCGACCTTAATACTAGTTTGGAAAACCTTCATAAGTACATGTTCAGAATGACAGGTTATAAGTATGTTCATCTGAAAATAATTTTATCATTATATTTATAAATCCTATAAAATATATCTTATATATAATTTTAAGTAAGTATACGTCGATACATACTAAATGAAGTTTCTAAAAAATGGCATTTCTAATAGCTCTCGGTATACGCGGGTTAGGTAGGTTTTATAACATAATGACACCTCTAACTTTGACATAGACAAAGAACAGATGTGATGGAAAATTGAGACGAACAGAAATTTATCGGGAAAGCCACACCAGATATCCGCAAAAACAAGCACGCATCATGAAAAAATTATATTAATACTCGATATGTAAATGTTTATACGGATTGTACATATAACGTTATTATTGACAAATATAGAAAGATCAAGTTATCTTTGGGTTTCAGAAATACTTAGTTTACATATATTTGTGGTCATTCTGACATGCTTCTACTAAGAAAAAGTTAAAAATATTCATCATATTAAGTATATATAAATGGTTTTAAATTTTTTATCTAAGAAAACATGGTAGTCAATATCTCAATAAAATCTAATTACTCCTTTAATGCATCTATTTAAACCATTTAGATTAATAATGGTGATACCCTAGAACATAATATATTCCAAAATCTGACACGCATTCTTATAATCCACGATAATTCCTTTTTTTTAAGTACAAATGTGCTTGGCGAGGATTATTTAGGCTTAATAAAGTCTGTATTAAATCCATTTCGGTTTAAAACAGACGTCAAGAAGTGAAAAATACACTGGGCACTAATAAACTTATCCTTAGTCTGTATAACAAAAGCGTTTCAGATTATGTCTTGATCACTAAAACTTCTAAAACTAATGCGCGACGTGCAAAATTATCCATCAACGTTAGCTTTTGGCTTCCCGAGTAAACAAAAACAAAAATAACCCCGACTGCTTTCTCGGAATATAAATGGCCTATATTAATAAGATATTGATGACCTTCTGAATATATATACATAATTAAGTTTGCTGCGAGGAATAAGTAAAGAGTACGGGACGTGGTAAATAAGAATTTTCTGGCGGCGCGGCGTTCTCTTTATGTACCTCAGATTTCTTAATTAGACCACTGCTGCTTATCTAACTTTGCAGGCTTAAAACATTGATTAGGATCTCTAGATATTGGGTGGATAAAAAGATTAATGGAAAATTCCGGATATCTGCGGCTTTTAATATTACGCTCATCTAGAGGCGCAGGGATTTGGTAATTTAAACATACTCCTTTTCAAATTGCGACGTATTATGAAGATTTGCGTTTGATCACTTATTTATTTATTTAGAAATAAAGAAACACATAGAAAAGGCGTATTTACATGTCTCTGTACATATAAAAGGACACTTACACATAGGGTTGCGAACTTTTAAAAGTAGTTCACTCGAAGCTTTTCAATTTGAATATTCTGCGAAAATTTTCAAGGTCACGCGTTTTCCTGGCACTTTGCCAGGACCCAGGTCTAACTTCAATATCCCAGTGTACGGAAATTGGAGCAAGACTGCTCATTCGTTCATTGCCTATTTTATTTCTTAGTAAAGTCACAAAGAACTCTGTGGCAAAGTTTTAACTCTTTTCATGGTCGAAAAAGAGCATAGCGCCAGCGCATAGTACGATTAATACGGTGTATAAATCGGTATCTTACTTCGTCGTGCTCACGGTATATACACAACGGTATGTCAGCGCGCACACGACTGTGACGTCAAGTACGAGACATTTCCAGTTATTCCGTACCACGGTACACAATCTCGCAATATCTGCAAAAACGTCTACGATACCTACATGCGCAGATATCGACCAATTTTGGTTCGGCAGCCTGACATACCGTTGTCTGGGTATCGTGGACGTGCTTCGACTACGATGGCTTGCGCTGCATCAGACGAGCAAGCGCATGCACGTGACGAGTTGCGAATGTTGCGATGCTGCCACGGTTTTCTGAATCTTCCGTAATATTGTAATATTGTTTTGTTTTTTGACTTCTACCCGGAGACTCCGGGTCAAAACCGGAGTATTGGCAACCCTACTTACACAACATCTGGTGGACAAACAAAAATAGAAATAACAGAAAAGAAACACAAAAATCATACAATCAAATCACTTAAGTGTAAAACTTAAGTTACTTATTTATCTAAATGATATTTCATTAACTGTATTCCTAACCTGAGTCTCAGTTATATTAAATATTTCAACCGAAAATTTGCTGAAATATGTTATATAAATTTTTTTTATTAGGGTCGCACTTTTTGTGACACAAAATTTCATCTCCTTGGGTCGCACACGGCGATCCGGAATATAGAACTTTACTTTTGGCCACAGATATGGGCTATCAATTTAATTGTTAATTTTAAACAAAAATGTCAGATAATATTATGTACGTAATTGATTGTAAGATACATAACCATGATTTATACCATACTGTTCATAGTCGTGGCAATTTAACGATAGCTGTTGCGACAAAATTACGAGAGCCCAACTCAGTTACACATTTGAAATTAAATCACCTACGGAAGTAAGACCCAGAAAGCAAATGTAAAACTATATTAGATTCAAAATCTAAGCTCGAATGGCATTTGGTAAGACAATTTCATTAATAGAATAATGCTAAAATTTAATTAGATCTCTATTTAAAAGTACAGAATTTTTTTAGTTTGACTTATAAAAAATTACAATTATGACATTTAACAGTTGTTTTAAACTGACGCTACCTTTAATAAATAAAATACCATAGCGTTGCCATGGTAACGCTAATGCCAATGCCAACATAATTTATCCGTTTCTTATCATCCAGTTGCCCTTCCTTCCTATTTAGCCGATAGCAATCTACGATTTTTGCGTTCATAAATGGGATTTCTATCGATGAGTGGAATTGCCCATAATAAATTAATTATTATAATAGGGTTTATCGATAGCAATAAATCGACTGATTACAAAATCTTAACGTGTTTTACTATTTTTTGCGTTAAAAAGTTATCTTACTTTTACTTACTTGGTAGTAACGGACGCCCTGTATATGTAAACTCAAATCAAAGTACATTTTTATGGGTTTAAGCACAAGCAGATTTTTTTATGAACAATAAGTACTTTTTTACGTAAAATGACCAATAAAAAAGTTAAACACTACTACTACATCAAGTAGTTATCACAGAACTACAAAGCCAGCGGATATATTATTGTGAAAAGCGATTCACGAATCTTTTTACTCCTAAGTCAATCAATCTTTTATCTCCTAAGTCAATTAAATTATTTTATTTATTTATTTTATATATTAACGATAGAGTATATTATTTACTTCAGCAAGGTTTCTAGTGTTCCAATTCAACTTGGGGGTTATTTCAATAATACAAGTACCTATTTATGTTTAACTACACTTATCAATAATACAAACTATGTTAACTATAATGCAAATTTTCATACATCTCATGATTTTATTCATAATATTGACTTTTTGCACTACATATAAATATTTGTCACTCCATAGTATCGGTTTTGTAGTTTGACAAATAGTCAGAACAGTCGCAAAGAGTCTAAAAAACTAGACATTTCTTAGAAGTACTTCGATCTAATATGGTTTTAATTTGAGAGGATTATCACGAAAGCCTTATTAGTTTTACTGTCTTAACATCCATTCGTTTTAGCCATATAAGTTTGACCATCGAATCCCATGGCCTTTAACATACGTAATAACTTAAAGTAAACTTACACGTATTTCTCACTCTCTTTAATACCCCACCGACTATTTTATGGTACAATTACTGCCGTCCACGTTCCTGAGCCTAGTGTGCCAGTTAAGCTTAGTTTGAAACAGTGGCTACTCGTGAAGTTGAACGAGGGAATCAAAACCCTTTTTGGGACGCAGATAATTTATAGGTTTTTTTGTATCCGTTACAAAAAATGTTCCATTATTTAATTTTCAAAGAATCATTAGATATTTGCATGTTTATCTGTCATCTGAATATAGCACGATATATACATGTGATAAATAACTTAATGATTGGTAGCTACCGGAAAAATTGTGTTACTATATTGCAAATACTATAGGTTCTTGGGGATAAATTATTAAAAATTCATTTCGCACCCGTGGGGACTTGAACGAGCCGCTGTTCGGAGATCAAGCTGCTGAGCTAGTGCGCTAAACCGCTTGACCACTGTCCCCGTCAAATATGTTTAAATAATTTGAATAAAATTTGGATTGAAAACCTTGGTACGAATATCGGTTTTGTGGTGGATTTTGGATGTCATCCTCTGTGTCTCAAGATGGCCAGATTTTAAAATTTAAAAATGTAAAATATTAAAGGCCACCAAAAAATAAACTAATATCCATTTATATATAACACATTTGTTATATATGGTATTTGTGCTTACATATTTGGTAGAAAATATACCAAGCTTAAGCACTTTTCTCTATACTTATCGTTTACTATACAACGGGTCCAACTACGCAACGGGTCTAATTATACAACGGGTCCAACTATACAATGGGTACAACTGGTCTAAGGATGGATAAAAGGCGGATGGTCAGTTGGGTGCCGGAGTCTTTGCTGACTCTGGTCAAATAATGAAATACTTTGTGCTGGGATCACATGCTACTGTCTTCCAGGCCGTTAAATTTTAAAAAGGTTATGTATTTTTAAGTACCTACTTATGTATATTTGAAAAAAGTGACAAAGACATATCTTTGTCGCAATACTTCAACAGTCGTATGCATCAAATATGACTGTGCTCGTTGTTTTACGTGTCCCAGACCTTTTACTTGTTTGCAATTTTTTCATTCAGGATTTACTAAAAATATTTTAATAATATTCTCAGGCGTGTACCTAAACCACTGTGTAAGTTTAGGTATAGGGAAAGTTATTAAATCCTGATAAATAAAAGGTAATTTAGCAATTTACAGAAAAATCTGTATAATAAATTCTGTTTCCCTTAACGACTGAAGATCTTTTTTATCGGTTAATGCTTTGGGACGAAAAGTTTTGGTTTATAATATATTTTGCTTCTCTTCGAACCCATAAATGCGTAGTTAATTTTGATTTATTATACAGGGATTTATGTTTACAAATTCCGTAAGCATTTGTTAGTGGTTTACGAAAAAATCTTTCTGAAATATATAAATTCGTTTATTTTCTCCTTAATTTTGTTCTTTCTTTCTTCCAAATCATTACGAAAATGATGTTGACAAATATTTTCTTTCTGGTAAACTTCTTCATAGAATGTATGCATACAAATTTTAATGCATGAATTGCTTTGCTGAATAAAAATATACATCTAATAAATGTTTCCCAATATCATACTAAGCGCGCGGCATTATTCATGGCTAAAGATGTGACCTCGATAGGAGGGGGCCGAGCGTTACCATCGCTTTTTACCCCTTATATCTATGTAGGCCGAGACCGCTTCGTAAGGGGTAGGCCGCGCATTTCACGTAACCCTCCCCGCAAATGCGATTACTGTTACGTGAAGTTATATAGCCTCCTCAGGTCCTGCCTGATGGGCCCCACCGGCAGAGCCTTGCTTCTGGCGCTCTTGACTTTCTTCGCCGGTGTGTATTACGCCCGGGGCTCATACTACGCTGCGTTCATTTAAATGTAAAATTAATCAATACTGTTTTGAATTTTTTCAATGCACATTTAGTATCTATTAATATTATTATATAAAATATCTTGAAATTATTTAGTAATTATCTTAGCTTAGATTATATTAGCTTAGATTATAAGAGCGCGTTTACCTTATAAAATGCTGTGGTATCGGTCAGGTTTCATATTGATATGCGATTGAATTATTTCATGAAATGTTTCCCCATGTTCTTGTATTAGAAAACAATTTAACAAGATTATTGAAGAAGCTCGAAAAAGTTGGGTCTGTTTTGAACATAAGAAAATGTAAAAAAAGAGAATATTATGTAAAAAAAATGTAAGCACTAGATTCAGTATAAGATTACGCATAATTTTATCTCTGAGAAAAAGGTGAGAGCAATTAAATATTAATAAGAGTTTGTTACAAATATTTTATGAATAAAACAAAATCTTTCTCTATAAAGCAAAATAAAATAAAATCACAGAAATATATTATTTAGTAATGAAGGTCCTCACAAAATGCACGATATTGGCCTAAGGATACTCCAAATTTTAAAATTAATAGCAGAAAGCAACGATTTAAGAAAATTAATGTTTGGTGTGGGGTTACGTGCAACAAAATTATTGGATCTTAGTTGATAGAAGGTAATCTTAATCAGCATGTTTATCTGGATATTTTAGAAGAATTTTTATTACCACCATAAAATTAGGTAGGTGATGAATTAAGAAGAAATTTATATTTCCAGCAGGATGGGTGGTGTCCGGCTCATTCAACATGATTAGTAATGAAATGACAATAGAAATTTTGGAGAAAGGTGGATAGAGCGATATGGTCCAGTAGAATGACCTGCTAGATCGCCCGATCTAACTCCCTTAGACTTTTTCTGTGGGGTTACGTAAAAGAAATGTTGTACAAACAAAAAGCATTGGTAGATGCATGATTTGGAAGAATTGAAAAATAAAATTAGGTGGGAAATAAACGAAATTAATGAAATCACTATTCATAAAGTTTTTGAGGAATTCATAAAAATTATGAATTTTATTGTTTTAGTTAACAAATTTAACTTTAGTTGAATGTTGCCTTTATTTTAATTTATTTATTACAGTGACACCAACCTACGTTATGATTAATGTTGCAACATTATGGTTAATTTAATAATTAATATTATACTTCCAGCAATATGTTTTTATTTTATTTTTGCTGAAGTAGATACAATCTCATGCCGTACATAAATTACATATATACGGTATATTATGAAATATATTGATATTACGTCAATTGTTCTTATAAAAAAAATCAAAATTTTAGTAGGTATTTATAGAACCATTTAAGTGCTTAAAAGAAGTATGCCTACATTCTAAGAATATTTATCTGAAAGAAAATATATGAAAACATTGTTTGTGTAATGATTTGGACTAATGGAAGAACTAAATTAGGGAAGAAATGAACGAAATCTTCAATAAACAAAAAATACAATGTTAAACCGTTGATAATAGATCACTTAATCTAATATAGCAACCTTAGTACCCTAGTCATTCATAAAATAAAAGCAATCTTTCTCTGGCAATAGTTTGGCAATTTTTCTATAATTTTTGGATAGTTTTGGTTATGAACTTTTTAACAATATTCTCAGATATTTGATTTCTGCAAACTTCTCTAACATGTCAGGGAGGTATTGAATGGAACTTTCAGCACATGCTACCATGTCATCTAAGTCGCTTTCGGACGCATGTAAAGCGAAACTAAGTTCATCCTTATACAGCGACTGCGAAGACTGATTCTCGACAATGTTGATGACCTTCTGAGGAATATTTCGCCTCGGTGTACTTGCTATTAATTGTTTAAGTTTTTTGTTTTGTGAATAGATTTATTCATAAATTTTGCATTAATTGATAAAAACATATTCCTCTGATGATCACACCATTGTTCATGTTCGAAATTACTTAAATTAAATGTAAACTTTTTAAGTAGTCCGTATGCTTCTATTATTTCAGGAATACTTTCTTTTTATTGTACACAAATTTGATTTCCAAATCTAATCATTTCTGATTCGCAGAGTGGGATTTTTTCCCTCTTTTACTTCTCTCTTACTTTTATTCTCTGATCTATTCTCTTTTGTCTAGTTCTGTTCTATAGTAAAATCCCCCACTGTCGGATTTAATAAAAAACATTTAACGATCTAATTTTAATTTAATATGGGCTACCTCTGGATAGCCGCGCCATGATATAGAGCGTTACACAGGGCGCGCATATGTAGCGGTAAAGTACGTGCTTGTATCAGGATAATGTGTGTTGGCAACTGTCGTAAAACTAAAGAGATGTAGGTGGATCCAGTTAGTAAGGTGTTTACGGCATTTACAGGTGCCCATCGCCCTTTACGGGTTCGATCAGGCGATTGGAATTATGAGAGTAGCTAACAACTTTGCCAGATTCATCTTCTCCGCAGTTGTAAAGTAGACTTTACTTTACTTACAGTAATAGTTCGGGGACGGAAGGAATTGGTCCTATCCTCTTACATAATTGCAAGTGGATGGTCTTATTTGATAGGTACGGATTACTCGTATCAGACTATAAAAGCAAAAAAATAATGATAACTTATTTGAAGCAATCAAGAACAGTGTACATAAATTGTATTAAGCATGCGTTGGATATTTAGTTTAGGAATAGTATTTTTTTTGTTGTGCGCGAAATAAGTGTTTTTTCAATGCGACAAAGCGTCATGGAAGCGTCAACTTTTCCAAAAAATTCGCACGAATGTCCCATTAAATAATAATTTAGTGCACTATTTATTCGGGAAAAAGTTAAATAGCCCAATGTAATCTAAGAAACAAAAGAAATTACGGGTTAAAACTTTTAATAGAGTTAAATTTTCTCCTCAAAATAATTCATATTTTGATATATTTGATACATAGAAAACATATCTTGGATTTTGTGTTTTTGTCGATTTGCACGCGTATTTTGCATTTTTTGATAAAAAGGTAAGTAACAAATTTATAGAGAATATAATTCCCTACAATCCTCATAATTATATTAAATATCGCTAAAAATATTTAATGCTAATAATAAGCAAAATGTGTGAAAAATTAGGAGATTGGCGCAGTTTTTCAACTTTGGGACCATTTTTATTGAAAATAACGGGAACTTTTAAAATATAAATTACAAATGTAGAGACTCAATTCTAAACAGATTTCGTATAAAGAAGTTTTTCGTACGACGTGTAGATCACGGCCGGGAAGCAACACGTTATCTACTCTAATACCTACTTTTCTAATACTTACTCTAGAAGGTATAGCGGGAACGCGCTCACCACATGGGACTTATTATTCCTTGAAACAGACAAATAGGCTATTGTCAAATATAATTAAAGCAAGTATTGCCATTGTTCTGATTTTATCTAATGCAATAATCTTTATCTAATGCATTTTAAATGTAAACTTTAAACGACACATTTAAAAATATATACTGAATATTTTTTAATTCTTATAGAACTCTCTGGACAAGACAAGCACAATGTAAGTACTTGCCATCACGATTTCATCTAACAACAGCCTACTTGACTGTTTTAGCGAATAATAACCTTTCAGCGAATTTATATGAAAGGGACGTGTATGGTTTATTTTTTTTATTTGCAACTGAATTTTCCTAAGAAAAGTCAAGAGATAATAAAGCTGAAGATTGAAGCTATATTTGCATATTAAAGTAATGAAATCGGTGACTTTTGCCAAAATGTCGCACTTCCCACTTGGTGTATCTAGATGTCAGCTTGGGTTATACCTGTTTAGTTATGGCTATAGTGGCCATACTTAGAATGACAGGTGTGTGATCAGATGACAAGCTAGATTCTACCAAACAGTTTTAAGTCGGTATGCCATTTGAAATGAAGAAGTCCATCCACAAAGATGATGTTGTAAACATGAACACATAACGTAAAGCAATATATCTAACCTAGTGTAGGCTCAAATGTGATCACGTGTGATGTCACACAAAACAATGTTAAAGAATTAAGGCTAAATGGCCTGACTTAAATGTAAGCAATACCTAAATGTACTAACCAAGTAACGAAAGTATTCAGGTACACATTATAGCTATTAAAGATGATTAAATTAAATTAATGAAGGGCCCCCATGTTTAATCAAGAATGATTAAACATGGGGGCTCACACCAATACAAGATTTACTTTAAAAAATGTGTGGCTCCTAGTATACTTATACTATGCTTATTTGTAATTTGAAAGTAAGTTATCCTGGTAAGGTGAATCTCTCCAGCATCGAATTCTACGTGTAAGCATCAGCTAGGTTTCAAACCAGCGAAAGGCAAGTCCAACGCTCCAACGACTCGACCATATACCACGTTTATGGCTTTCCCATAAGTCCTAGGAGTTGTGTGGTATATGGTCACGACGTCAAAGCCAGGTGCTCCTTGTGAAACGGAACGTATCGACGTTCAGGCAGATAAGACACATTCCAGGGTGCAATGTATACTACTGAATGGATTCAACGAGGGTTCCAAGTGGAAAGGAAATAATTAACCGAAGGTGTCCAGGTGAAAAATTATAGATTCCAAATGACGTTAGTTAAGGTGAAGAATTCAAGGAAAGACTTGAAGTAATGAAGCAAAGCCAAGAGAAGAAGACGAGGAATTGCTAGGCTAAGCGAAGAAATGAACTGAAACTAAGAAGCCTCAGGATGGTAGGCGACTTCTATGGAAGCTCAGGCGATGCTTCTACTTGGAAATTAAAAAAGTTCTTTATTTAGTAAAGGAAGCACTTAAACTCCAAAAAAAGATAGCACCTCGAACGGGACAGAGAACCCAAGTGACATTTGTCTCGCTTCGCACGAGCCACAAAATAATAGAAAAGAAAGATCAAAGAACGAAAATAGCACAACTGGTTCGCAACTAATATCCAGCACGAAATATAAGCATAAAAACCTGTAATTATTAATACGTTACTCCTAATCACGAATAATAGAGGGCGCGCCTAGTGACATTTGAGAATATCCTAGATAGTTAAATATTTACTATTTAACATAGATACAAATTTATGTCACTAGGGAAAAGTGAACGTAACAAGATCTTAATGTTGTCAGCGCAAGCAAAGTCAATAAGAAAAATATTAAATAAATATTAAATACCTTTTATTTAAAATTTTATTATTTTATTTTATTTTATTTTTTGATATAGAGGTTCTCAGTACTACAATCACAAAATTAAGCTAGCCGTTGACCATCCAAAAACTTAGCTCTACCAGAATTTACAATTTTTTATTTAAATATCAACTTATTGCTAGTCACGAGCAAGCGTGAGCCCGAGGGAAGTTTCTATATTATTTAGCTTAAAATAAAATAACCCCGAAGTTACTTAGCGGTAAGATGATGGCTATACCGCCACGGAATTTGCATTTTAAAGGAACCCCTTTACAACTCTATGAATACTAACAAAAAAAATACACGTTTTCCGCAATTTAATAAGAAGTACTTTGCGATTCTAAACAACAGGAGATCTTGAATAAGTCATTGAGTGAACGCCACACTAACTCGGTGGCTTGATGAAAATGTTACTACAACGATGAAGTAGATGCCTGGGATCGGTACATAATTAACAAAATTAAAGGTTTCCCTTATATATATTCAAATCGCATAGATACGTATATGTATTGGAGTGGAATAGTAATAAATAAAGTATTTTATTTGCAACCGGATACAGGGATTTGCAATAAGTGACTCATTAAATATATCAAACCAATTGGAATTTATTTTTTTAAATATTATCAAACTTTTTGACTAACTAGATTTCTAACCTCTATAAAAACCAATGGTAGTGCTAACTTGATATTAAGTTAGCACTACCACCTCTGGAAAACGGTCTTCCAATGATTGGACAAATGTCGCATCTGGTGCATAATTTGTCGCTTTTTTGTCGTGCAAAAAATAATTTTGTCGCAAATTGTTTTTTCCTTAAATCGATGATAGTGCTAATTTGGTATCAAGTTAGCACTACCTACCATCTTCTGATATTCTGATGAAAGTCTCGTCTCGCGCATAATTTGTCGTTTATTTGTTGTGATTTTGTCGTGCAAAAAAAAAATTTGTCGCGAAATTATTTTTTTTTAAAACCAATGGTAGTGCTAACTTGATATTAAGTTAGCACTACCACCTCTGAAAAACGGTCTTCCAATGATCGGACAAATGTCGCATCTGGTGCATAATTTGACGCTTTTTTGTCGTGCAAAAAAAATTTTTGTCGCAAATTGTTTTTTCCTTAAATCGATGATAGTGCTAATTTGGTATCAAGTTAGCACTACCAACCATCTTCTGATATTCTGATGAGTCTCGTCTCGCGCATAATTTGTCGTTTATTTGTCGTGATTTTGTCGTGCAAAAAAAAATTGTCGCGAAATAATTTTTTTTTAAAACCAATGGCAGTGCTAACTTGATATTAAGTTAGCACTACCACCTCTTGGAAACGGTCTTCCAATAGAGGTACTTACTAATAGAGGTAAACTTTATAGAGGTAGATTTCTAAAGTGATTTAATAGTTATTGCATATCCAATGGTTATATCGGATTTAAATGGATTCCCTTGTATGATATTATATTTTTGACCCCGTCAATGACTTTAAAGGTTACCATATTTTCATTTTCAACTCTTTTAGAGAAATCGTGTATTTTTTATCATATTTCATAAAAAAACAATAACAAGAATAACAAGACCTAAGAAAATAAGAGGAAACATATTTTTTGTGAATTTAAAGTTACCCTTTACTGTGAATGCTTTTGTGAATTTTCGACGAAATAATTAATCTTTCCAAAATCACAGTGAGCCAAAAAACTTCCAATGAGGTTAAAAATTAATATTGGTTAACCTATATCTGCCATCTTATATCCGCCATTTAGATACCTGCCCATGCATTTAATTTTTGAGAGGGATGTGAGCATCTTCTATCCAGTGAGAATTCTGATCAGCCCAGTAGCAACTAGTATGTCGGTTTACAAAACAATTCAAGCAAAATGTATGTTCATCAGAAATGACTATATTATTGGAAAAGTTAGGTACCATTCATCTCAATATTATCCCTCATTTCGTGACAAAAAGTATTCCCATTTCGAGACAAATGAATACGATTCATTTAAATCTTGCACTTTTTACATTTACTTTGTACGGATGACGTTTATTTTTATACCTTTTTACCGATCTCTAATACTGTGAGATAAGGATAATTGTGGTTTGATTTTTCTTGGTATATAAATGGTACATACGTAACTATGATCAGTCTTGATAATTAAGATATATTGTTATTAGTATATTATACATAGTACATAGTATTTTTCTTTAAATGAAACTGATTTTAACAGACAATACGCGAAATGAATGACGCGTTAACACGAATGTTTGTCATCACGATGTATTTAGTGTCATTTCATCTGACATATTGGGTTTTTATTCAGGTTTCATTTTGGCGCTTTTTGGACATTTCACCGTGTTTTGTTAATTTTGTTATATTTTTATTGATGTGCATGTTATTACGTTTGCATTGTGAACGAAGATAATGGATATAGGATATAGATAAAATAAAAATAGTTGACCTACATAATAGAAGTGAAGTTCCTTAGGTCTCAATTTACTAAGGTTTTGCCTTACCAAGAGTATAATAAAGCATCTCTTTATTTCACTAATGTATTTAATATATAAAGTACTACAATTCGCACACCCAGCAAACCCTATATCATTATAACTGATAATTTTTTTATCAGAATATATTATCAGAAATATACACGATAATTCATTAAAAAAATCTGCCCATGACGACGTCTGATCTCGTAAAATAGGGTAGCTGTTGGGAATTAAAATACGTCACTAAATAGAATAAAAATGACATAAAAGTTTTTGTATAATTTGTATTTTTTTCGCTTTTATATATTTTTATCATTTAATTTTTTTATTTATTAATCGAACTTACAGTTTAGCCATAAGTCAGGTGTATCTACACATTTGCTCAACCCTGTATAAATGCCATGCTCATTATTAATTAACATGTACACTATAGCATGACATATACTGTGATATGTTCATATTAATATATTTATTTAACATTGCCTGCGATCACTTTCATTCCTGATGTCCATACAAGGAGGCTGAGCAGCCCTTGGAAATGCACAAACTTGGTTAAGATTAAGACAAACTTGTTCAAAGGAGAGAGTTTTGCTAAGAAGCCGTTACCTGATCACAATTCCAACCGCAACTCCTTTGCTCGCTAAGTCGGAGGTGGCTGTGGCGGACGAAGGAAGCAAGACGTGATCCAACATACTGCATAAATACATGCGGGATGTGCCTAGCCTTCTTAGATTCAACCCCTTCGGGTTCTGGTATTATTAACTTTTCTTAAGAATCGGGTCAGTCGCAGCTCGGCTGCTGCGAAATTAAACCATCAAAAACTACTATGTTTTTACCTATATATTGACATAAAATAAAGTTCTCGTATGTTTTCTTTCTGTAAGCACATACCTTCATTTAAGTAGGTACTTTGTATCTAAGGTGACGCAAATATGAAGGGGCGAAAACTTCGATAGAGAGGCGATAAAAAAATTTCCAGGGATATTTAGGTGCTACACATTCTATATATTCATATTATTAACTATATTCATGATACGTGGAATTTTTGCATCATCAACATCATCAACATCAAAACATCAAAATCTTCTCAAATTGAACTACTTAATATTTTCTCTAGAGAGGTTTCCTCTTGCGAAATCGACCCGATTAGATTTGGACCCTAAACTCTTTCACTTATACTGTGTTTCTATAGACAGATTTACAAATTCCGTTCATTATATATTTCTAAAATATGATAGTAATACTACCAAAGACAATTACATAGGTTTTATTGGATAAATAAATGTATGTGTTTGTATATCTTACTTTTATTTTTATTTTTGTATAGGTAGGTACTCCAGTGTTGCCATCCGTAATCCCAGGTATTTAGTTGCATGTTTCTTTCTCAGTTATTTCTACCTTCACTGTATGACAACTATTCTTTACATATTGACGAATAAATATTTCATACTGCTTAATATTTTTATAGCCTTAATGAGTATCTAACTGTCAAATTGACTATCACTGAATGATGTATTATGATTCACTTATATGAAAAGGGGGACGGAAATTATCCTCTTCAAATACAGTGGGACAAATATACTCTTTAATTGAGAATTGGGATAAATATATCCTTCCCATCTAAAGATGAAACGGTGAAAGTCGAAAGTTCTCTGTCTCTTTCTCATACAGCGGCTCCTCGTCCCTCTGGACTCTCATTTCCCTCACCTGACGACTGGGTACAACTTGATAGGTTGATATTGTCAAGATAATCCAATCCTATCTTCGAGGTGACACCTTTTCCCATCCCTATCCACCATTGACACCTCGGACATGTCAACATGGCTCTCCTCGCCGGTCCTGGCAAGTAAAGCGGGCCACTGGCTACCCATGGGAAGCCACATTTTTTCTAGATGATCGGTGCAACACATGGAAGGAGGAGAACAACGCCTATAAGAGCCAAGTAATCTTCCGGAAGTTACACAAGCAGAGACAGGTGAACCATGAACGACGAAACATCCAGTTGGAGAAGAACGTCAAGTAACATGGAGTGACCTCGAACCAAGCCCTGGCGTGAACATTGATACCACAACGAGATATAAAACTCACCATAGCCGTACTCTATCTAATTATGGCAAGTGACACCATATGGTTCGGAACAAAATGGTCATCATCCAGAGATCTACGTATCCACCGCCTGGAAATAACCAGTTAAGACGAACCTTAAGAGGATCCAAGCCGTGGAACACGTCGCCCTCTGGACTGCAGTAGGCGTCATATGGTACATGACCAATGAGGTCATTCATATGGATCTGGAGTACAGGCAGAATAACCACAGATTAAATTCTGAACCACGGAAAGAAGATCTACATCATCGTAGATGACCACGGAAACCCGCTTATCCTACTGCCACTGAAGTACGACGTAAAAGAGCCTAGACCGCACAAGAGACAGATTGGAAGCTCCAAATTATGGACAACGGGTACCTGTTTCAATGCGACTGATGCGAGAATGGGCATAAGTCACCGAATAAAGGAGCAGGAACAAAGAAAACGGATCAAGAAGACACAAAGGCAATTCAAACTAGCGGCGACGCAGCGGGGCCGGCTGCCTTATCAAACTACGCCACCCTGACCCTTCCTGACGTAGAGGCCGAAAATAATGCAAATTAGTTCGTGAACATCGTCATCCTGCACTACAATGTTCATTCCCCACCTGACAATCTGAAAACCCAACATGTCACCGCGGGTTGATACACACTGGCGGGTAATGGTTGGACTAAGGTTGCTTGTCTAGGCCTATTTAAATATTAGGAGTTGAAGTGCCATAATCCCGCTCGACATCATCTTATCCAGGCAATATTTCCGATAAAGGATATTAGCGCGAAGGCTGTGAAATCGGGTGGTCTGCATCCTAGCCCCTGCTCTTACAAAAATCACTAAAAAAATTAATATTATCCAAATTAAAAAAAAATGCATTAAGAAGCTGAGGTATGGTATTGCATGAGGTATGGTATGGTACATGGGAATTTTTTTATCAGACTGCACATAAAGTAGCTATCGCGTTATAAAGCGGGAACATGTCGAAATATTAGGATCTATTAAGGAATCATCTAAAGCTGGCTTCAGCTTTTAAACTCAAAGAGCAAAAGAAAATCATTTATAGACGACTCTGATGTGGCCGTGGACTCTACTATAAAATAAAGTGGAATTCTTTGGGTTCAGATTTTATTACAAATAAAAGATTGATATTTTACACCTAAAATAGTGAACCCCTTTATGAACCGCTGAAAATATACTTGGAAAAGATAAAAATGTCGCGACTAGTTTATTTTCATAAATGTGCCCAAACCATCCGAAGCGATTTAATAAGATGTTTTGATCGCTCAGCGAACGGATGCCATTGTTTTTGCCCCATTTGTCGTTATGTCTCTGACTGTGTCGTTATGGACTGATTATTAACGCAATTATATTCATGACTGAATCTCAAATGAGTTTGCTGTCAGCAATATATCAGCGGCCAAAGTTGCCACGTTTCTCTGATATCCCAAAATATACCGATATTGTATATGCTACGGCTAAAGTGTGTTGGCTAGTTCGTAAACTACATGGATAGTAAACAAACTAACTGAACCGTTGGTTATTATTTTGATAGAAACGCATATTTAACATTATCGATTGTAATCAAATAAACATAAATAGTCTATATATATATATATATATATATATATATATATATATATATATATATATATATATATATATATATATATATATATATACAGGGTGAGTCAGTTTTTTGTAGACAAACTTTAACAGGGGATAGAACGCACGTTTTTAAAAAGAAAAGTGCCTATAAATATATGGCCGATCTAGCTTCCTAAGGAAGATACAAGGTGTTAAAGTTTCATTTTTTTTTACATTAATGTGTAATATTTTCTGAACGGAATGATATATTCACTAAATATTTTACACATATCTTAACCTGCATAGGATCAACATCCGGTTTCCTGTCGAAAATACTATAGTGGATGTTACTTTTTTCGGGTACTTCGGATATTCTGCATAATGGAACTTTTTTTTCGTACGCCACTGACATTATCTGATACATATTTCTAAAATAACGGCCCCTTAGTAACAATTTTGATCTCTTGTAATTTTGCTCTAACTACGACAGTTTTAGAGATATTGGCCGTTGTTTCTCTGACAGTGTAATGTCGTTATTATATTTTTTTTCTCGAATTTTCTTTATGACTTATAAACGAACGCTTAGATTTTTTCATGTTTGGGGGATAATGCCTATTAATTAAGGCGCATAAAACAAGCGGTAAGAATGTTCAAAAACTTGCACAGTGGCGGGGTGGAAGGGGTGCTCCACCCCTTTCGTAAACAGAACATCTACGCCAAAGACTATTTAAAAAAAAACTGTTATTTTCATTATCTACATACAGTTTAACAAAAATAATGTCCCTTCTTCTGTTTCGAAATTCCTGTGCGGTTCCTAGTTATTTTGATTTTTAGTGTTTGGTGGTACTAAATTAAGTAATTTATTTATTAGCAATAATAATTATCGGCTAAATATTTAATTCTTTCAACGAAACCTACGTAAATATGGTGTGTTAAGGATTCTAAAAAGCCGAAATCTCTTATTCTTTATCTTTTTCCAATGTAGTCAAAATAAATATTTGTTATATCAAGCCTTACTCAAATACAATACAATATGTTGAAATCTGTTAAATTACAAATGTACTTACAATACAATAGATTATTGTGCAGTTGCCAAAAGTCTTAAAAATTTCCTTTAAGTTTTATTAAACTTGTGCATGTACCAATTTCTGTTTCAATTTTTGTTGTTGTTTGCTAAATAATTTCCATTTAAAACTAGCGTATTTGTAACTGTACGTAATAATTGCAACAAAATATTATACTCCTTGGAAAACAAGTAAGCATTATGTCATATTTTGAAACGACAGTTTGACGTATTACAAGTTTATCTACAAACAATTTTGCTTCATCTTGAATATTTTCACTGTTATTAATTATTATTTTTAAGATTAAAAAGTTATTTTATGTGATTTGCCAGATTTTAATTAGTGTAACATGCCGTTTACATTTACAAATAGCGAACAAGCCGACATTCATTTTATTTATGGGTTCGCAAATGGGAATTCAAGATACGCAGCTAGGGAGTATCGAAGAAGATTTCAAAATAGACGACAACCTCATCATTCCGTTTTTGTGAGTATACACCGTCGATTTGTTAACCAGGGTTTGAAAAATGTACCCGGGGGCCGACAGAACAACCGTGGACGAGATAGAGACCGTATATTGCGGGAATTTAATAGGAACCCAACGACAAGTACTCGACGTGCTGCTATTGCTCTTGGTATTTCCCAAAGTAAAATTTCCCGGGTTTTAAAACGGGATCACAGACGCCCATATAATTTTCAACCTGTTCAAGGTTTATGTCCAGGTGACGCTGAACGAAGACTTACTTATTGTAGGTGGGTTCTTAACTCCATTCAAAATAATAGGGATTTCTTATCCAATATACTGTGGACTGATGAATCTTGTTTTACTCGTCGTGGTATAGTAAATTTTCACAATCTGCATGTATGGGCACATGAAAACCCACATGCCATTCGACCACGAGGTTTTCAACATGAATTTAGTACAAATGTCTGGATTGGAATTTACGGCAACCACGTGTTTGGACCTTATTTCTTGCCACAACGTGTAAATTCAGAAAATTTTCTACAATTTTTAGAAGAACACCATGGTAATATATGGGAAGTCATTCCTTTGAATTTAAGAAGACAGTCTTGGATTCAACTTGATGGGTGCCCGGCCCATTATGGCAGAAATGTAAGAAATTGGCTAAACAATAACTATCCAGGGAGGTGGATAGGTCGTGGAGGTCCAGTGGCGTGGCCTCCCAGATCCCCCGATTTAACACCACTTGACTTTTTTGTGTGGGGATTCATTAAGGAAATAGTGTATACCACTCCGGTTAATACACTTGAGGAACTTCAAAATCGCATTAGAGATGCTTGCAATGAAATAAGGGTGCATCATTTAGTTAACTTAAGACGTTCTATGATACGTCGCAGTGAAATGTGTATTGAGAAGAACGGTTTACATTTTGAACAAAGTATCTAATTTTATGTATGTAGGTACTAGTGTTATTGTTATTAATTCTTGTAATTGTTATTTATAAATCATTATTGCTAACAATTGTTATTTATTCCACAATTATTATTGTTAATTAAATATTGCTATAAATTCAAAAATGTTTATATCTCCATAAACATTAACATCAATGTTCATCTAATGTTTTTTTTTGTAATTGTAATTACTTGGAAAGAGATAAAGAGATTTCGGCTTTTTAGAATCCTTAACAAACCATATTTAGGTAGGTTTCGTTGAAAGAATTAAATATTTAGCCGATAATTATTATTGCTAATAAATAAATTACTTAATTTAGTACCACATCAAACACTAAAAATCGAAATAACTAGGAAACGCACAGGAATTTCGAAACAGAAGAAGGGACATTATTTTTGTTAAACTGTATGTAGATAATGAAAATAACAATTTTTTTTAAATAGTCTTTGGCGTAGAAGTTCTGTTTACGAAAGGGGTGGAGCACCCCTTCCACCCCGCCACTGTGCAAGTTTTTGAAAATTCTTACCACTTGTTTTATGCGCCTTAATTAATAGGCATTATCCCCCAAACATGAAAAATCTAAGCGTTCGTTTATAAGTAATAAAGAAAATTCGAGAAAAAAAAATTATAATAACGACATTACACTGTCAGAGAAACAACGGCCAATATCTCGAAAACTGTCATAGTTAGAGCAAAATTAAAACTAAAAAGATCAAAATTTTTACTAAGGGGCCGTTATTTTAGAAATATGTATCAGATAATGTCAGTGGCCATATCTTTATAGGCACTTTTCTTTTTAAAAACGTGCGTTCTATCCCCTGTTAAAGTTTGTCTACAAAAAACTGACTCACCCTGTATATATATATATATATATGTATTTATATATATATATATATATATATATATATATATATATATATATATATATATATATATATATATATATATATATATATGTATTTATATATATATATATATATATATATATATATATATATATATATATATATATATATATATATATATATATATATATATATATATATATATATATATATATATATATATATATATATATATATATATATATATATATATATAAATATATATATATATATATATATATATATATATATATATATATATATATATATATATATATATATATATATAAATATATATATATATATATATATATATATATATATATATATATATATATATATATATATATATATATATATATATATATATATATATATATATATATATATATATATATATATATATATATATATATATATATATATATATATATATATATATATATATATATATCATATATACTATATATTACTATATATCACTATGCAATTTGTTCAGCACGAAATAATCAGGTTATCGTACTATTCCACATTATTCACTGTCACTCTCATTATCACTACCACTGGAACTGCTATCGGCGCTATCGCCGATCTACCAAAGTTTCCTGCCTATCTAGATCCCACATGCGTTGTTCCTCTTTTCTTACGTGCATAATGCACTTAGTCCAAGATTCCGCAGTGACTCTGCTAATGGCATTATTTAACAATATTTTACTTCTTCTAGTTTAAAAGTGCGATTATTTCTTGCTACCTCGGTTTTTATTTGGGCCCAAATTAATTCGATTGGATTCAATTCGCAGTGGTACGTATTGTCACATCGCGAGCTTTTGCCATTTCATCGACTACGTATTTAATGTACCGACTCTTTTCCCATTGGGCAATTTTCAGGAGCTGCACTTTTAGCATATTATCATCACAATCCAGGCTTTTTGATTTTAGCCACTCCAAAATCTTCCCTTTCCTCCACGCTGAAGTTGGCAACTTCTCCATTCTCCGGCTGTGATAAGGCGCATTGTCCATCACAACAACTGCACCAGGTTCTATAGAAGGCAATATGGAAGAAAACCACTCTTCAAAGACTTCGCTTGTCATATCTTCATGGTAATATCCTGTTCGTATATATATATATATATAGTATATATATATATATATATATATGTATATATATATATATATATATATATATATATATATATATATATATATATATATATATATATATATATATATATATATATATATATATATATATATATATATATATATATATATATATATATATATATATATATATATATATATATATATATATATATATATATATATATATATATATATATATATATATATATATATATAGTTTATAAACTATGCAATTTAATTTAGGTAGAATGAAAACAATAATTCTGGTAACACAAAATAGTCAATGTTTATATAAACTAGCCTAATTAAATAAAATAATGTTAAGAGTTTCCTTAAAAGCGCCAAAAAAAAGTTGATAAAAAGTAGATAACAACAAGTTAACACTAAATGCTGAAAAATCATCGAAATTCATAACTTTCTCTATCTCAAGTGCTGGTGATTCTAATAAAGATACAATTACCTTACATTACTATATTAGAGAATAATATATTCCCTAAAATGTGGCGCAACAGGGGCGTGTGGCCCTAACATAAAGGCTATAAGGACCTAGACGTTTTAAGTCAGTAGGTAATAAAATTTATGGCTGTATGTGATCACAATATGTATATTAGACAGCATCATGGATTTCAGTGGTATTTTTTATGGTTATCACATCAAAACAAAGCTATATAAGATGAGGTTATCAACGATCATTCTTACTTCTGGGAAAATAAAGAATATTATGCAGATATAAGTGTGTAAGGAATTTTAAATAAGTAAATAAATATCTGAGCAGCCTATGTAAATTTTAAATGGAAAAATTAAATAGTAATCTTTGATGAACTCTTTAACGGTCTAAACTCAACGAATGTTGTTAAAATGTGGACCATTTGCAATTATCAATGACTAAGATTTTAGAAAAACTCATGGTTTGGTTATTTTCTAAGTGATCACAACATTATTACTCTAAAACAGTCAGGCTTCCGGCAGGGTTATATTTGTGCTACTGCTATTTCTGACATATGACATTTCGACAATAAATATTCGGAGAACTCATATTTTTTAACAATCCCATCTCACCGCAAAGAAATTTACAATCACTCATTTTCATATAAATAATGTATAACATATAAATAATATATCAATCTCCGATATAAATAAACTTACGATTACTGACTTCTCCCTCTTATGTAATACCATTAATAGGAACTTAAGAAAAACATTTAGCACAGTAAGTTTTCATATATCTGGGCAGGAGTATGTTATTATACACTCCTATTGTTCATATTTTTTTACGTATGCGAGTTATCTCTACTGAACAGTATCTTACCTATTTCTCTCTCTTTCCTATCACTTTTCTTTCTCTACTGAAATTATTAGTAGACAACCGTGGCCAGATTCAAATACACTGCATGTTTTTTTGAAGTGGTTCATCTTTGAAAGGTATTTTTTGTCAGAAAGAGTGTGTGCATAATTGCATTCATTTGTGACCATTGATATTGATTTTAACATTGACCATTGAGGGTGATTTGTAAAGTTATGATTTTTCTATCAATTTTTTTGGTGACACACGAGGTAAACTTTAATTGTAAGGTCATCATACAGCCTCATATCTTACCTTTGAGGATATTGTGTAATTTTTTTCCACTTCATGTCTATGTGCGTGAAAATATAAAAGATTGCTTTGGAATTGACAGATGTGAATTGAATTGTTTGTAACAATGCCGCGTCTACAAGATGCAATTCTTGAAAGAATAATTAAAATGGTTTCGGCTGGTGTTTCAGGGAGAGAAGTAGCTCGACGCTTTAATATTGCATACAGTCAATCGCGCTTGGATACGATTTGCTACGCCAAAGGGTAGCAAATCCAGCAGAAGATCGTTTTCTAAGAAGAACCGCTCTGCAGAACAGACGAACTAATGCTACCCAACTGAAACAATCATTCCAAGTAGCCACGGGTAACATCATTTCAACATCAAGAATAAGAAAACGATTGCATGAAGGTGGACTTCCTTCCAGACGACTAGCTAGGCATCCAAAGTGGAGTCGTGAGCATAAAAGAAAACGTCTGGAATTTGCTTTGAATCATCAAAACGGGAATGCAAATGACTGGGCCCAATATCTTTTCACAAACTAATCATGGTTTTTTGAAAGTCCGGATACCAACCGCCTGCGTGTATGGCGAAGAGTGAATGAACGTTAGGAAGCAGATTGTACGGTAGGCATTACACCTTTCGGTGGTCGCTCAATAACAGTTTGGGATGGGATATCAATAGACCATCACTGAACTTGTACTTTTTGTCCATGATACAGTAACAGCTTTACGATACTTGGAAAGAATTCTGGAGCCAATAGTTCTTCCTCTGTCTCATCAAATGGGTGAATAGTTTGTCTATATCGACGATAACGCTATACCACATCGAGCCAACATAGTGAACGAATGTTATCAACAAGAAAATATCCAATTATTATATATACACAATTATTATATATACACCATTAATTAATAATAACCCCATTATTAATTAATGTTTAAAATTTTAAATTCATTGTTTATTGTTATTGCGTTAAAAAATTATAATAAATTTCCTTTTTGACATTTTGCGTATATTTGACGTAAAAAATCATATCTTTGGACACAAATGAGTTATGACCAAAATTTAAAAAATTATGCATAACTAAGATATGAGACTATACACTAAAATGAGACATTACAATGAAATATACAAAGTGCCCCGTTTACCTCGTGTACATCAAAAAAATTGATAGAAAAATCATAGATTTACACCCTGTAAAATCAATATCAATAATCGCAAATGAATGCAATTATGCACATTCGCTGCTGAAGGAAAACTTTTTCTGACAAAAAAAACCCTCAAAGATACATCCATTCGTTCAAAAGTTACAACTCATCAAAGTGGACTAATTTTTTAGGTGAAGCAGTTCCAAAAACATGCAGTGTAGTTTATTTAATTCCATAGCGGGCTTCATCAGCAGCTAACTTACATGTGGATGTATCAATTGTAAATCGGCAAGCTGTTTAATGGGCTTTTATTTTCAACAAATTGTATTCTGTGTATAAATATGGTTTGACTAATTACTTGTATTTATGTTGAAAATAATAAATGCTTTATTATTATTATCATCATGCATGATTTATTTATCCGGTGGCAAAAATTTGAACATAAAAGTTTCTGAAGTACTCTGAAATTATATTGTTTTTATGATTATTATTATCATGTAATGATCTCTTCTAAAAGTAGCTAAGCTACATTTACACATTCCCTATCTTATTAATCAAACCTATTATTATTCAATTCGATTATTGGAGTATAGAAATATTGCGGCATTTCATAATAAAAACAAAGTACAGCCGGTTTTCACATGTCGACTTTCGAGTTAAGAAAGTCTATAGGCATGTATATTTTAGGGTTCATACAAAGTGATACGGAAGTTGAGTTGTATTCGAACTTAAAATCTTAGAAAGATTCCAAGTAAAGAAATTTATGGCCAATTTTGGGGTGGAAGAAGCGGGATAAAACTCGATACTAGAGTGGATAACATGGTAGGGAAGGTCAAATGTCTTGTGGAGCGTATTATCCTTTTTTTAGCTGTAGAGGATGAGATTTATTATTATAATAACTACATAATAATGTCCCGTGTCCCTACTCAATGACGGTTTATATATTTTATTGCTACTGTTTGCTCTTTCATTCATTTACCGCAATATTTATAAAAATGTACTGGATTAATAATAATAATAATAATAATCATGCCTCAAATTATTATTAATCTATTGTATTATCATACAGAGTTTGTAGGTATATAATTTTCTATAACAGAATTTCTAATTATGGATACCATTTTAATTAAATGATTCTGTTGAAGATAAGATCCCAAAGAACATTTTCCGTGTTTTCTCTTTTCGACATTATATATGTCGGTAGGTATCATGTCGCGGCGTCATATTCTAGTGCACGAGTCCGTTGTCGAGAAGGAGAGTTTTAAAATATTTTTTCGTGGTGGCCTTAAGTGTTTTTTATTGGTGCTTTTTGGTAAAATATGGCGGGGCAAAAGCTGGTATGTGATTTATTTTCTACAAGCCGTATTTGGGATCTAATAGTTTGTTGCTCTCCTATTGAATAGCTTTCGAAAAAAAATCTTTTAAAATTGTTACATTGTTAAATACATAACAATTTTGAATTGTTCTCATTGTCATGATTACCTTTGTTAGAAAAACATAATTTATTAAAAATTTTACTTGCTTTGTTTTTCGTATATGGGTTCCCCTTAAAAATTAGTTACAATCAAGTTAGTAGTTATATTAAACTTATGTCATGTCTTTGCTTAATAAACCATAAAATACATTCTATCGTTCACTTAATGATTTAACAGATTATCAGGCCCAGGTACGTAAGGGAGTCTACTGCTGTAAAATCACGATCGGGTCGTGAAAAAAGTTGTCTTGTAGTTTTGTGTCGGTTCGAGTCCGTGGTTAAAGTCTTCGTGATGGCAACGGCGACCAAGTTCGAGTTTAGGAACATTCCGAAGTTCGCCGGCACAAATTTTTAATTGTGGAAATTTAGCATAGAACAGCATGGAATACAAAAAACTCCAGGGCTCAAGTTATTCTGTTAACTACAATTACTCAAGATCAAATCCGGTGTTTGATAAATTGTGAAACCGCAGCAAAAATGTGGATTAGGCTGATTTGTATACCCAACAAAAACCGAGATATCAAAAGAACTTCTGTGGCAACGGTTTTATGAATATGAAATGTTGGAAAACACAAAAATATCGGAGCACATTTTAACTATTGAATTACTAGTGAAACAACTGAAAGACATTGATGAGAACATCAGCTACAGCGCGATATGTTCGAAGGTAATAAGGTAACAAAAAGGTGTAGACTATCAAGGAAAATTCGCTCCAGTTGTGCGTTACTATCCGTACTCTACTTGCCTTGGCTGCGGAAAAAGATTTACAAATCGCTAATTTTGTTGTGAAAACCGTGTTTCTATACGGGGACTGAACTGAAAATGTGTATACGAACCAACCACAAGGATTTATTGAGGAAGAAAAGTCAAACTTTGTGTGTAAACTGAACAGAAGCCTGTACGGATTAAAACAATCACCCAGGTATTGGAACCTTAAGTTTGTGTCTTCTCTAAATCAATATGACTTCAGGCAATTAAAAACTGATTAGTGCGTATTTATTGGCCATTTTAAAAACTTTGAGGTTTATTCCGCTATTTATGTAGACGATGGACTTTTATTGTCAAAATCAGAAAATGGAATTAACGAGCTGTGAAAAATTCTGAAACAAAGGCTTGAGATAATGGTAAATTTTGAAAATAAATATAAAAAATAAAAATCTACAGTATATACGACTTCAAAGCAACATATTTAAGCAAAATATATAAAAGGAAAAGCTGCTATTCATCAAGATGCGTTAGAAAGTAAATTAAAAGTAAATTTAAAATGATGCAAAAACTCTAGCTACTCCAGCAGAACCAAGTATAAGGCTAACCTCTACTAGTAAATATTTAGTATGTAATTTGAATTAACCACATCGAGAGGCTGTTGGATCTTTAATGTTTCTAACAACTTTTCTTCCGGACATCTCGTTCGCAGTAAATCAAGTAAGTCAATTTTTAAACAATTGGAACCAAGAACATTGGGTAGCTGTAAAGAGAATGTTACGCTATTTAAAACAAACGATTCATTACAAAATTGTGTACTCCAAGTCATCAAAAATTGAAGTTATACGTTACACAGATGCTGATTATGCAGGATCTGTAAATATACGAAAGCCGACCAGTGGTTATGTATTTAAAATGGCAAATGCTCCCATTACATGGGAAAGTCAAAAACAAACTGCTGTAGGACCATTAACAACAGGAGCCGAGTATATTACGTTAGCCCTTGCTGAAAAAAGGGAATAATGGTTAAAATCTTTTCTTCAAAAATTGGGCATCAGTCTTTGACAGTGGACAGCAAAGTTGACAATCAATACGCAAGAAAGTTGTCTCAGACACACCAGCTTCACAACAGAACAAAACACATGGATGTGAAAGTGCATATTGGGTGGGATGAGTGTGAAAGTGTGAAAAGGGCAATATAACCGTTAGTTATGTTAGTCCAAGTGATCAGATAGCGGATATGTTTGCAAAACCACTTACCAAAACAATATTGTATAATTTGTTTGAAAAATTAAATCTGTTTAAATGTAAAATCTAAATAAGTGGGAGTGTTAGAAAAATACAATTTCATGTATTCAATATTTTACTTGCTTTGTTTTTCGTATATGGGCTCCATTTAAAAATTAGTTTCAATCAAGTTAGTAGTTATATTAAACTTATATCTTATAAATGTCATGTCTTTGCTTAATAAACCATGAAACACATTCTACCATTCTCTTATAGATTTAACAACCTATGTTGATTGTAGAAGTCCACATGTCTCACAAATATTGCTTAGTGGCAAGAAATGCAGTTTAAGTAATTCTTTCCCTTTATACAAATAATGTCTTATTGATAATTTCTAGGGATCTCTTTCATTTCTCATCAGCACGCCACTGCTCCTTAGCCTACTCTGAGCTCCTGTACATCAGCCTCAGAATAACGAATTTATAATTATCTTTTAATCCCGCCGGTCGAATAAATAGGCAGAATGAGGGGTAGTTTTGGCCTTTGGCACAGTTCTGACAGGTTACTTGAAATCCTGTTGCTGACGTTCTCTGCCAGTGGATATCCTCAACTAGTTCATGTCTATAACAGACCTCAAAAAATATATAGACGCCCTTCATATAATAAGCAAATTAATTCCTATTATAATTATCTTTATCGTGTATAATAATTAAACATGATAATATATACATGATAATATGATAATATGTCCCATTTTTATTTTGAAAAAATCAGGAAAAGTTACATCTGATAAAATTAACTTTGGGACTTTGTATATTTCTCTGGTGTATAGAAGGAAACTGACTGCATTATCGTATTCAGCACACCACAGAGCATATGTAGACAGATTTTCAGAGGCCTGGCAACAAGTCACTCTTTTTCCTGAAAAATATTAGAAAGCTTAGTAAGGAAAAATCTCCGCTTTTAATTTTTGCAAAAAAAAAATATTTCTCGGCAGTATAGTAGGAAACTGACTGCATTATCGTATTAAGCGCACCACAGAGCATATGTAGACAGATTTTCAGGGGCCTGGCAACAAGTCACTCTTTTTCCTGAAAAATATTAGAAGGGACTTTGCTACATAAATTTATTTCGAAATCTGAACCCTTTCCGAAATACAGGGAAGTTGAATTGTTTTTCATTTTTTGTTAATATCTCTTAAAGCTAGCTATAAACCAATTATTCTCAAATTTTATGCGGTGAATGTTACAGTACACTAGTACTAATACACAAAATCTCAGCTGGACAGAAAGAGCCAGTGGCGTGCATTCCCGTACTTGCCGCTGCTTTTTATAAAAAGTATGTGTTACTACTGATCTTCAAAATAATAAGTAATTTCCATTGTCCGTACATTGTTCTACCAAAAATCAATCTTACGTTTTCTCCAAAATAGGCACCGTTTAGACACTGACATTTCATGAAATCATATCTGATCTTAATACATTATTTTTTCATAATACGTATCTATAATCTACTGGTAAATACTAACCTCTTAACTAACGTAGAATAACATGAATTTAATCCAACTTTTTTATAATTTATAATTATTCAGTAGGTTTTGTATGTAGTTGTATATTATCCTGCATATATTTTGCCCTATTTCGCATGAATTTGAAGATACGACGTGCTGAGATAATGTGAGAAAATACGAAAAGGTGGAACCCTTGTTGATCCTGGCGAGGCAGAGGCTTTATGGACAATCTCAAAGGTATCGTAATCAAAGCAAGGTCCACTAATATATGCAAATGTTTAAGTAGTGCTATGCACACACTGGAGTAGCTTCATCAGTAGGCAGGTTGTATTGCGCAATTAACTTTTACGAACTTTGCAATTTGAATGAATTTATCATTGTTTTGAAATACTCTCAGGAAAAATAATCGAAGAGGAACATAATATACCCAAGTAAAAAGATTCTTTAATTTTTAGAAATTCTAGAAATAACGATAAAAACATTCTTCTTAATATTTCCATTGTAATAATACCACTTAAAATGATAAACTCTTGTTATATTTAGTTCAGGTAGGTAATATTTTTTTAAATATTGTTATGTAAACTACCAGCTCAACAAAGAAATGTTATACATAGTAGTATATAACAAGACTGTACATGCCATTTACATAAAGACAAAAATAGACAAGTCTATTTGATGTTTCTTTAGTCTATCTTGATGTGTTCTTTCACTCAAATTTTGGTGTATAGCACTAGCACAGTTTATATTTTTAAAAAAGTTTTTGGCACACGATTTTTTTAATTTTCTATTTGAGGCACATCGAGTTCCCGATAGAGCTGTTGGTTTCGTATGAACTATTGCGCATTCAGTGCAATTCTTAGCACTTTATTTTAATATTAGTTTTCTATATTAGTTTTGCTAGCGGCACCCCATATTACGCAGCCGTAAGTTATTAACGGCCTTAGAATTGACTTGTACACTAGGGTCGCGCATTTTGTTCTAAATTTTGATTTCCTGTTAATAATAATGGGTTAGAGCATCGCTAGTCGTGCATAGCCGGCGTTGAGTTTTTTATTATTATGATAACTCCATGTTAACTACCTATCCAACTAAACACAAAGTATTTTATTGCGCTATCTGGAGGATTCTATGTGATTCCTTCATTGTTGCTGAGGTTGATTCTAGCAATATAGGATTTTGTGGTCTAATTAGAGTAAATATTCTTGTCTCGCATTTTGTTGGATTTAGTTTATTTGGCCATTTTATAAACCAATCCTCTATGAAGTTTGATCGTTGAAGAGCATTTGCCGCAATATGGATATCCTGATTTTGTGTTATTATTTCGGTGTCATCTGCATACATTGCAATGGTAGCTTTTGGGGCTGAGGGGATATCGTGAACAAAGATATTAAATAAGATGGGGCCCAATATTGAGCCTTGGGGTATTCCGGCTTTAATTGGTTTTTGTTCTGACAGGCAGCTATGCTGTTGATCCGAACACAAAACGTTCTGCTCGCTATGAATGATGAAATAATGTTGATGAGGTATACCGGCGTGTTCGTGGTGATTAGCTTGCGTGGTACCCTTTTAACCATAGTTTATCAAATGCTTGGGCAACGTCCAAGAAGGGTATTGTTGTGTGGCATTTGTTCTCAAAACCTGATGCAATAATTTCGTAAATATGAAGAATTTGGTGTGAATTTTGCTACTATTATTTTACAACATAATGCTAGTGGCTCTTTTCTATGATAGTTAAATAAAGGCAAGGTCGTGCTAAAAGCGCGACCCTGGCTCGGTTTGTTTACTTAGGATGAGGTAATAATCCTATGCAATAAACCGATATCTTGAGCAGTCGGCAGATTCAAACAAAGAGAAATCACTTTTTATACGAATATGGAATATTTCTGACGGATACTATGCTTAACAACATTTTTAAATCATTTATAACAACCCTACTTTGGTTTTGCGAGTCTTTGCTATTTTGTCTTTGTGGTGCTTAACTTTTATTTTCTTTAATTTTCCTAGTTGATTTGGACCTCTTTTATTCATTCATTAGATCACAAAGTTGTAGGTACATTATGTTTTTTGTTAATTATATAATTAATGATTTTACAATTGACCATATTAGTTAGGTTATGATCTCAAATTGGCGCGGGTACCTAGTTTAAAAACTAATTTCTTAAAAAAAAGATGTAGACGTGATATAGAAAGTCTCTTAGTGAAAAAAGTTGAATAAATACATTTTTTGATATTTTATTTCACTGAGAGAGTGTTAAAATATTGATTAAACATTATCAAAATAAAAATATTACCAATTTTAGAAGGCGATGTTTGTATGAAATACGTGTTGTAGCTTGATCCACTGGTTAAGAGAGGAAGGGGTTTGACATATGGTCATTCACAGTATCTGTGTGGGTGCTGTAAGGTTTTGGATAAACTTATTTAATAAGAGTTTCTTACATAATAAATTATAATTTCATTGTGTTGATTTAAAAACCGGCAATATTTGTGGCAACATCGCTGAATTTGTATTATATTTGTGTCCTAGGTAACTTCTCATCTCATTTTATTTTGCTTTCCCTATTTCACACTTTGCAGTTTCCATCACAGACTTATCTGTTTTTTTCTGATTGCAAATAATTTATTTTGAGTGTTGGTTAGAAAATAGAGTACCTAGCTAATCAAACTCGCAATCATTAGTGGTGTTTTCCTAGAGGCCAGAATATGTAGTCTGAGTTAACTTAAAATCTTTTCAATTTGATGACTAATTAAATTTATTTAAAGTACATTATTCAGTATCAGCATCAACTGATGTATCTTGTTCTTGATTGCCCCGACCTGAACAGAGTATTCAGTATTTATACGTAAGGAATAAGTGCAAAAATCTATTCGATCGAAAGGTGATGCACAATACCATTGTTTTTCCAAGGCCATTAGTATCATCAAGTTTGCTGTGTGGTATCTGTTTAGTTAGTTAATGAAAAACCTTACATAACAAAAATGTCCATATAAATAATAATCCAATATCTATGTAGGTACTTACCGGATAATTATTTATATAGAAAAATCCACATTTGAGCCCATTTTTTCCATTATTCTTTCATAAAAGTGTACATAGTAGGTATATTATTACATTATTAATGTAAAAAATCGATATACATTGACCAAAATAGTAATAAACAAATAAACAAATAAACAACCCACCGGCAATATCATAACATAACCTTTAACCTTAATTTTACAGCTGGCCTGGCGCTCTTGCGTAAGTAATGTTAAAACTAATACGCGACGTACGTCCATGGAAAACAGACAATTTAACTTAAAAGTATTTATTTAATTAACTCATAGGTCTAAAAAAATAATTTGGACTTGAATTGTAGAGAAATATGTTTAAAGTTTGACGTATAATAGGTTTAAATACTAAGAAATGCCCAAAACCCGAGAAATTCCCATCTGAAAATCACACTTTTGAATCTCCCATAAGAAATACATGGTAGTCAAATTTGCTGAAGCGTGTTTAGGAACCCATTTCAAATTTCGCGCCCAGATTTTGATAACCTAACTAATATGGTCAATTACTATTGTCTAATAATAATAATAATACTACTGTGTCACATTATCCGAAAAATGTACCGACCTTAAATCTATTGAAAAACAGTATATTATGTAACTAAATAGACAATGTTAAAGGGTACAAACCTTTACTGTGTTTGGGATAAATCCGTTGAAAGTCCTGATAACCGCTTTGAATTATATACCTAATTCCGCTATAAATTATTGGTAGCTAAAATGATATATTATAGACGTAGACGTACCATCTGCTACTTGATATGACACATGAGAAGACAATAACCCAAGTTTGCAGAAAGTATTATGGGGAAGTGGAGGTAATGACTTGTGATAATCGGATGTGTCACAGACAATCGGTCCCTGTCTTATTCCTTATATTATAATATATTTGAAAAAATCCATTACAGAGTTAAGACAAATTGCTGGGGTGCAGTGCTGAATTCCAGCTTATATATTTCAGAAGAAAAGGTTAAAATATCAAATAATTATTAATAAATATAATAAATATGTTACAAAATTTGTTTACTTTTCTTTTGACAAATGGTCTATCTAAAAATATTTTCATACTTCTAGCATTTGCAGTTATACCGGAAGTTGACATTAACTTCTTTATTTTAAATAAAACACCCTATGTATTATAATTTTTGAACTCGTCATTGAATTCTAAAGTCACTTTGTACACAGCACCATATTTATATTTTCAACTGCTTCTGAGATATTCAGTCTTTTTTATAATTCTTCACATTTGGAATGTGTAATTTAAATTCGTTTGTTTATAAAACTAGCAAATGTCAACCGATGATATTTGGATGTATTGTATGTATGATAAGCTTTCCAATGGCATGAAGAATTTTTCTGAAATATGTTACAGATATTATTTTTTTTATAAAAGCACCCAAAAAACTCGCCATTTTAAAAAAAATATATTTTTTATATTTTTAGTGTGACACTGTCATAAAAAAAGTTAGTGTTTGTAATGTATTTGAACATATGAATACCGCCTACGCGCTTCAATTCCGGTGGAAATCAACGCGGAGAAGAACCAAGCAGGGCCACCAACGACATCAAAATCCAGTGGGAGAACAACGCCAAGTACCTTGGCGTGACCCTGGATCAAGCTCTGATGTGGAAGGACCATATAGATGCCACTGCGAAAAAGGCAAAGGTCACCCGAGCCCTGCTGTATCCTATGTTAGCCAGCGACAAGAGGCTGAGCCTGAATAATAAGACGACCCTCATAACGCCCCCAGCTGACCTACGCATCCACCACATGGGGATATGCAGCGAACACGCACTTCAAGAGGATCCAAGCAGTGGAAAACTGCACCTCGGACTGCAGTAGGCACCCCGTGGTATGTTAAATAATACCCGCGCAATTTGAACGTACTTCGTGGATGTTACAGAATTCCTGCAAATTATTGCCTTAAAATCAGTTTTACATTCCAAGGATCAGATAATGAAAGTCTTTGTAAATGAAATGTGAAAAATTGTTAGAAGTTAACAAAAAGAAAACAGAATGACATCAGTTCCAGTTAGTTCTTTTAATAAATGTAAAACATAATGTTTTAAATCCACATCAGAGAAGTTAGGAAACAAAATAAACTAAATTAGCCTAGGCATAAAGATTTTATTAACGGAAAAAACATTAATTATTGTTAAAATTATAATTTTTAGAAATCAATAATTGATTTGCTATTAAATTTGCTTCTGTAGGTTCGGGTTTTGATTGCAAATTTTTTCTCATCTTTTTGCTTTTCTTTTTAGTGAAAAAAAAAACGTTTTTGATAAACTATTCCTTTATTGTGCACAATATTTTCCGTTCCATGTGGTAATTGTGAAACTCGTTCTTGATTAACTTTATGCACTGCTAATGCCGTTAATGTTGGCTCCAAAGGTGCAGTAATATTTTTATAGGCTTCAAGTTGTTCGAAGGATGATATATGTTGTATCATTTGGGTTTGTAATAGTATCAACTTTTGCTTCTCAATTTCTAACTGTTTGGTCGTTCGGTCCGTGTTCTAACTGCTTTGTAAATGTTACATTCTCCTTCCCACGTGACCGTGTGACCGTACAAACCACCTGCTTGATACTCATTATGTTCTATCGCTATCCGTATAAGGCCACCATTACCATAACACCGCTGGCTTAGTTTTCATCACCATTTTGGGTCCCCAACATTGCACATTGTCATTATTTTTTATAATTTCGAATTTCCCTGATATTTTATTCAACCCCCATCCGGTGTGCTTCGAGCACAATATATTTCAAAAATATTCAATCATGAACATTCAAAAGATGTTTTCAACTGTTTTTCCAGTGAAATCCATTATTATTTAGGTTATGATCGAGCTCTGATCAGATATTCAATGACGATTTCGAAAAAATAATAATATATAGGATGTTCCATTTAAGATGATGAAGTTAGTGTCATCTTATACTCGTTATAATCGGAAAAGCTAGAATGTGAAAATATTTTTTAATAATAGACCATTTATCAAAAAGTAAAATTTTCAAAATCAAATTCCAATTGCAAATATCCGACCTTTGTCTATACTATAATTCATTTGAACGTTATGATGACTCAGACATGATTTTCAACGGCCAAGACAGACAGAGCTCTTAAAATTCCTCTTAAGGTTAGGATTTTGTAGAGTGAGAGGCAAAGAGATGCATTTATTTTGGTTAAGTGTAAATAATTAAAAACCTAGGATAAGATTTGATAATCAATTTAGGTGCATGCACTAGCTATTATTATAGTGATGATTATAATATAAGTTTTTTATCCCAAAATTTTCTTCCAAGCCTGTTCTGTGCGCTTGTAATGAAAATCGCACAGCGCGTTCAAGCGCACAGCACAGGCTTATAAGAAAATTTTGGGACAAAAAACTTATATTATAATAATCACTATAATAATAGTTAGTGCATGCACCTAATTTGATAATCAGATCTTCTGTAGCTTTTTAATTATTTATACTTAACCAAAATAAATGCATCTATTTGCCTCTCACTCTACAAAATCCCAGCCTTAATAAAATTAAAGTATCTCTCATTGAACATTCTTCAGGTTCTATTGTCTCTGCGTAAAATTTGGATGTTATACAATACCATATACAATACCACATCTTCATTAATGTAATTTAATATTTATTTATAATGGTAAGATAATGATTTGTTACGGCTACCATTATAGTTTTATGCTAATTTATTATTGCATTATATAGTCAATTTTCTTTATAATAAAGGGTAGCCAAGTTAACTGCACTTCTAATATATTCTAATAGGCCGTAATTGGCGTTGGAGATGAAGCTGAAGCCAGTCAACAGGTTTATGATCTTAATGTGTCTACCGGATACTGCTCAGCAAGTAATTGAGATTGTATCCGATGCGATATATGGAAATAGATAGAACTTGCCTCTAATTTTAACTACCCTCATTAACTACCTATTTTCTTTTTTCGCAGTCGGCACTAAAGAACGTCCAAATCGGCAGTAAATAACGAAAAATATTCTGTAAAGTAATCCATTGTTTTACAATTTTTTAACCGACCCCAAAAATGGAGCAGGTTCTCACTTCAGTCATTTACAAATCAATTTTAAAAATTTACTTTTTGTTGGAATAGGGGTATTTTCAAGTGGGTCCCATTTTAGTTTTATTGGCATATTATGGAATATTTATTGATTGATATTTATTGATCGATTTATTGATATTTATACTTGCATTCTTTCCTTAAAAATTTATTTAATCATCCCACTATCTTCAGAACGCACATTAATGTAAAGACATCACATTTTTTTAATGATTCTACTTTCAGACTCTACAACCACAACTTTTATTCGATGAAAGCTAACGAACTAAATTGTTGCAATTTTTTAAAATTATTTTTAGAAGAAATAATGTGATTGCACAATGAGTTACCTGCAGTTAAAAAAATTGTCAAATGAAATAAAATGTCATCCTCACCGACACTCTAATACTATGTATGAGAAGGTAGACGGTTTCGGTCCCGTGGGAAATAGACTATTAGCTATCATTCGTGAAGAAGACACGTTCCCGATCACCCCTTGAAACATGGAAAACACGTAAGTGGACAAGGGACCGATATTTCTCTCGCCAGGGGCCTACTACTAAACATCTATCGAATCAAGAGTGCTATGCAATGTCTTTTCTAACGTGCATGGCCTCACAGGACTGACCAGTGGAAAAGCAGAGTCGGAGTATCGTTTCGGAATTTCGTATATCTAAGAAGAAAGTCATGAGAAAAATTTCTAATTTACCATATGATCGGAAAGCGCCCAGCGGGCTAGTACCCGGCGTTCTACGTTGTCACAGGATACACTTTCACTCCTACAAAAGGCATGCTATATTAAATCGCAGGCCATCAACTGTCATAATCTCCCGGTCTAAGTATAGTGCATGTTTCCCATTGCAAATGATATTATCTGCATGTATGTATATATATAATCCAAATCTTAAGATCTTAAGAAGGCACTCACATCACTAATTTATTTTTAATCTACAACTTGCGCTGTTTAAACGTTCTTTGTTAAAAAATTATAAAACGACAGACAGGACAAAGAATTCTATTATAATGTGACTGCTAATATATCCGGCTAAGGTTGTCGTAAGCTACTGGATGAAAAAGAAAGAGACGGCACGATTTCGGATATCGTAACGAGCGAAATTGAACGAGTTGCTGGCAAAAACTGGCAAGGCAATATTTATATTTATAACGGGTATTGCCTCCACATGCTCGAATTAATGCATGTTTGCATGTCTAAAATCGTGTGGCGAATATCCACTTGAGGAATAAATTCCTATTCCTCTAAAAGGGCCTATTGCAACTGATTTGAGGTTAAAGAAGCTCGCATCCTTCGTTCAAGTATGTCCCAAACATGTTCAATTGGGTTTGCGCCTGGATTTAACGCTGGCCACTCCATAAGAGGGGTGTGTACCTTGTTCAAGTACTGTGGAGTGATTCTCGCGGTATGCCCTACGACTGAAGATACATTTTGCAAAACGCTCTTGTGGTGTTCACCAAAGAGTATGGTGGAGATCACACATAGTACGACCATCTGGAGACTCTAGGCTAAATCTGGACTCATAGGCAAACAACACGCACCCTCATTCATGTTCATCCAAGGCAGGATGGTAATTGCATTAAAACATAGGCCGTTTACACTTGTACGTCTTTTCTGTCGTGTAGGAGGCGTCCGCATACCAATGAGAGTTCAAGGTCACTGCTCTGGGTGCGATATGCGAGAGCTAGGCTATGATAGGCACATTGGCGTGGTACAGGACACGGCTAGGCGTCGCCAAGTGTTTTCAATAGCGTACGGACTGCTGCTCCGCGTACAACGCGAGTTCGCATTAACGTGTACAGGATTCTAATTGCATTAAAACTGAGGCCGTTGACTCTTGTACGTCTTTTCTATCGTGTATGAGGCATCCACATACCAAGGAGAGTTCAAGGTAGGCATATTGGCGTGGTTCAGGAACTGGCTAGGCATCGCCAAGTGTACCTAATATCTCACGGACTGCTGCTTCGTCTTGAATACTAAAGTTGGTATTCAGGATGTGATGAAGTTGATTTCTGATTTCTACAGCTCTAGTACGACGATTTCGTAGACTTTGGTCGATAATAAAGCGATCATTATGAGCATTAGTTCCTCATAGGGGACCAGATTCAGGTTATCTGGTGTTGGCTCCAGTTTCCAAAAATCGTGTAAAAATACGGCGTACAGTAATATTGGATATGTGATACTGTTGGGCAACATATCGCTCACTTCTTCCATATTGAAGAAACGCAACAATAGTAGGTGCTGTTTTGGGATTAACAGCCATTATTTTTTACAAGAATTAAACGCTATGCAACTTTAAAATGTGTTTTATTAACAAAGCCTTGTTAACCATGGGTTCATTGCCAACTATGCACTTCAAGTGATAACATGTCAGCAATTTTTTATGTTTGTGCGTTTCTATTCAAAAACACTTGTTTCTTCAAATAAATATTCAACTGACGTTATAAAATACTTAAAACGCGTTTTGTGTTTGCGTTAAATATTACAATAATAAAGCATCACAAAGCGTTAAAATCTTAATTTCATAAATTCAACTGCTTCATGCCGGTGAGTATAGTTATTTTTTCTTGTAACAATACATACATTTTATTTATATGGATGACTCAATATACAGTGTTCGCCATCAAGGGAACTATATAGGATTTTATTGTAGATATTAGAGTTTCATAAAAACGTTTGGTGAAAATCATTTCTGCTCCAAAATAACTTAAAATTCACAAGTTCAATGTTGACAGCTAACATCTGGTAACTGTAAAATTTGTGATTTTCCAAAAAAATCTTTAGAAAATGGTCTTAATTGTTCATATTTCGAAAAATGTCACCAAGAAATTATGTTCCTAATGGTATTTTACGCCCACGTGCCGATTTTGAACGAAACATTTTGATATCCAAATTTTTTTTATATTTTCGAAGTTTTTGATTCTCTCCCATAACTAACTGATCTGAAAACATTTAAAACACTTCAAAGCAGTATAAAGTCTGCCATTGATGCATACTGTGCTAATGCATACTGTGCTAATAATAATCGTAGGTGTCGTTGGTTTTGAAGATTATTGATATTTGTAATCGAAAAAAGGTACTGTGTGGATTATTTTCCAATTTCCAAAGAAATCACCATTATAAGATAGCCAAATTGTAATTAAATCGTTTATTATACTAACAAAATAAGGTTTTATAAAAAAACAGTTGAAAAACAATGGGTGATTTTTTTGGAAATTGGAAAATAGTCCAGACATAACCTTCTTGGAAGCAGAAGTGATTGTCACCAAAAGTTTTTATCAAACTTTAATTTAAAGAAAATCCCGTATGGTTCACTTTATGGCGGATACTGTATATGGTTAAAATACTGTATTTATATACACGGATATTTCCAACATGATGTTATTATTATCATATCAATAATATATTATCAGCCTTACTTTGCAACATTAGCCTTAGGTTATCATAAGCAGAAACTTTGTGCGTCCAGCCCTGCAAAGAAAAACAGAGGCTTGTCAGGAAACGTCGATGATATAATCTATGGATATCACAGACAGATGACCAGTAGGAATGACGAGCATATTTGATGAGGGCATTTGTATATGTCAAATCTCATACATATGGAAATAAATAGCAAATGTATGTAATCAGATATTCACACGAATTTTCTCCGGAGAAATACAAATTTGATTGGATAGTAGTCCCGTGTCACGTTGTTGGTGATGTGTATTTTCCGCCTACTTTGTCTGGAGTTAAAACAAATCCCTGCTGTATTGTATACAATACATAAATTATTTCTAGTATGGGATATTATACAGAGCATGACAATGAACAGTGATATTATTAAAAATGGTCAGTTTCATAAAAACATTATTAAACCATGTATTATAATTGATATTAGGAAATTTAACTTTCTAGTACTTTATCAATCCTTGTTTGAAGCTGACGGGAATTTTTTAGAGAGCTATATTGATATGGACAAGCAGCTGGGAAAATTTACAACAAATTAGATTCAATTCTAGCTTGTGTTCCAAATTTTTCTGTATTTCATCATAGTTATCCTCCATGGTTCAACCGTGAATTGATAGGTATATAATATAAAGAAAACATATATCTTGGAAAAAATATGAATTGACATATAGCAACATATCTCTGATGGAATTCTAACGATTGCAGCAAAAAATTTAAAATGACGCTGACAAATTATATAAGGACTATAATATTATCCAGAATATAGAACTTAATATTGTTAGAGATCCCATTTTTTTTTAAATACGTGAGTATTAGAAAATCTAGTACCATGCCAAACAGTATGATTTACAACAATCAAACATTATAGTCAAATATTATATATTATAAGATCCGGCTGCAAGTTTGCTACGTTTATCCAGTATTTAATCAAAACTAAATCTATATATGCAATTATAAAAGGGGCAATACGTTTTGGCCGGGTTGTCTACTACGATGTGCCCGTTAGTATTTTTAACTCCATTTTATCATAAAATTCATTACTCTAATTCTGTTAACCAGCACCTTTAAAATCTACCTCTACAAATTTTTGAATATACCTATACGGCGTACAAAATGTATGTGTAGTTGAACGACCGGCAACCCTGACCTACACAATGTTCATTTCATTGCTTTCAGCGCGTTACCATTTTTTAGTGGGTGGTTCGCTAGTAGCTATATTTCCCATAAGAAACAAAAATAATATGTACAAAACAGCTAAGTAGCCGTGAAAAATAAATTTTAAAACGGAAAAATAAAATAAATATGCTTGCAATTGAAATACAGTCATATTTATTATGTAAGTAGGTACCTACCTACTAATTTTTAATTTTGCCCACTGATGTAAATTATTAATTTGTGATCTAGGATGGTAAGTACCTACATAAAAATAAAGTCAATGAACAATAGGTACCTACTTACAAAGGGTTAAGTAAAGGGGTTAAACTACTTACAGGGGATTAAAGTAGTAGGTTTTTATATGTAGATTTTCAGCACCACAGCTGATATTGAATGCAAGTTTCCACACCACTCATGAAGTATTGCATTCAGGGCGTTACCATTTTTTAGTGGGTGGTTCACCAGTAGCCATATGTCCCACAAGAAACAAAAATAATATGTACAAAACAGCTAAGTAGCCGTGAAAAATAAACTTTAAAACGGAAAAATAAAATAAATATACTTCCAATACTTGCAATTGAAATACAGTCATATTTATTGTGTAAGTAGGTACCTACTTAACCTACCAAATCGTCAACACTCAACGCAGATTTACTTTGACTCAATGCTTTGACAAAGATCAGAGCTTGTTTGTTAATAGGTACCTACATAACTAAACCGAGACTAAATACAACACATTTTTAAAAATAATTACAAATGCAATACATACCTACCTACCAGCTTCTCATCGCAAAGCAATTTCCAATACACACACTTTTTACAGCCAATCAAAATTAGAAACTGACCTTGAGGTATTTTACCGGCATTGTAAATTTTCATTTCATTCGTGGCTAGGTAGTCTAATTACGTACTTATTTTTTCTTTACAGACGTTTATTAATATTTTAAAAATATTTTGAAGCAAAGATGAGTTTTTTGAAAATCACCTACATTATGTGCCTATATTTTGATAAACACCAATCCAGAGTGTTAATTGTTATATTATTATATATTTCAATGTAAGGTTGTATGAAAGATTATATTAAGGACATAAATGTGATCGCTTCTCTCTTCGCACTCATGTACATGCAGTAGTATGTACATGACAGTTTTTGTTTAGAAACTTGCTTATTAGCGTTGTAGCTTGTTAAGGATTTATAGTTATAAAGAGGTAAGACGTAGGCAAAGTTGCAATCGCTGACGTTTCAAGGCAGGCCCGCATGAATTTCGCGTGAAGCGAGGCGCAAATTCAAACACGGCCAACTTCGACTAAGTTTTCAAGTTGTGCCCATATCAGCAGGGAGCACCGGGGTCCGGCTTAACTTCCAGAAGAAACGCAGCCTCACCTTCCGGTCCCACTCCCAGAGGCACTGGGCCCTGTTTATTTATCAACGTTGTTTAAATCATTAACGAGAGGTCGAAGGATACCTGCCAATATTTGTTTTCCTTTTCCTAAAATTACATACAAAGCATTATTTAAGGACACAATGTGGAATACCTCTAAAACCCGCTGCAAAATAAGAAGGCGAAGACGGTCATATATTATCGGACAGTGTAAGGTATTGTTTTCCTGCTTTCGTCAAAGGCAATTAACCATTGGTTTAAGGTATCGCCCTGGGCGCTTATTCTTGAAGTCATAGGAAATGAACGATCACCCGAGAGAATAAATTATACACATCCTATGATTTTTCTCACACAACATTTCCGTATTCTTGGATGTTAGTGATATGGATATGGAAGGGATGTCACATGGATTTCTACATAGCTATGTTGTCAGATCACCCGTGTCATTTTTATCTACTTTTAGTACTTTTGCAGTACGTTATGCCTACCTTTGAAGGTTATGTACTTTTACCTGCAGCCCCCATTTTCGCCGATCCTAATGGGTTCAGTTATGAGAGTGAATTAATTCTAAGCACGTGATCGCTCAAAAGCGATCACGCGTATGCTTTATTTTGGTTTCCACTGTTTGTAGGTTAGATTGTTAAGAAGATTGTTGGATTTTGATTTAAAATGCAATCAGATAAATACATTTTGCAGAATTTACCATTAGTATATACATATTTAGTAGTGCTTACTAATGACAATAACGATAAAGTGGTAAGAATAAAAGAAGTGAAGGATTATTTTTCTGCTGAGGTAAATAACCAAATGCACTTCACATGAATATTTATTAATATTTACCAATGCGATCAGTTATACGTACCTATAGAGTCTTTAACTTTTTAAAATATTATACTTTCTACAGATTTCGCTTAAGAAATAATAAGAACACCATACGAAAACCACTTGGAGAAAAACTGCTACCTATCCAAATTGTGGAAAAATTAATATATCCAGGGTGGATCTACGATGCATTCATCTTACAGATAAGATAGTCAAAAAATTAAGGTCGTCACAGAATACAGACTGTCCAGCAAAGAATAACATTGTAGTTTGGTTAATAACAAAAGATTTGGTGATTCTGGATATAAGAGTTAGGTTTCAAGCATAAACCTATGTTTTTACCTATATAATATTTTTGTTCCAGCAGTGCAAAAAATTCTGATAAATACCAATAAATTTGCGAACACCGAAACTGGTATTATTACTGCATTGCATACATTTGGCAAATATAGTGGACTATTATCCTTTAAAAATGCGAAAACAGCACAAAACGCTACCACACAACTTTTTTAATGTTTATATAATTCTTTGGATTTTAAACTATTTATTTAATAATGTCACTATTATTATATGTATGTTATATACTTACACAAGTAGCTAAGAGTATATATAGATAGAATAGTAGCTAGAGTATAGATAGGTATATGTTGGGAAGGATTCAAATTTGTTTATGATATTTGTTTCCTTCATTTAAAAAAAAAATCACTGTAGTTAAATATGTTTCATAAGCTAGTCCATTCAAAAAATTAAGCACTTCTTGGTTTTCAGGGTTTTCAGTTTTCCTGACTTCTTCTTCATCGCTTGTACTCGTTTCCTGGTTGACAATTTTCTTTTCACTAACAAACTGTTGGATCTCTTCTTTATGGTGTTCTCTAATTTGTGATGGTTGTTCTGAAAGTTTTTCTACTACATCCTCTAAAACAGAATGGGCAAATTATATGATTTTTTAGGTTATATTCCACTGATCTCTTATGAATTTTCTTGTTGTGCCTATTTCTTATGCTGCTGTCAAAGAATAGACATTTATTCCTCATATCCATGATGAATGCTAAAATTTTAACACATAAAATATCTGTTACTGCTTATATCTTAGATATTATGTTTTATGAAATTTAAGTAGGTAACTACTTACAATAATTTGGAGTATAGGTATATATAATGTTATACATACAGTAATTTTAATGTGCTCTAATGTGTATTAAAATCGCAATCGAAATTCTGAGGGCACTTTTTAATAACTCGCATGGTAATCGAATCGCTAAAAAGTATCACGCAGAATGGTGGCAGCGACGATGATAGGTTACATGTAGGTATTCTCTTCACAATTCGAGGAAATTGAAATACATCGCCAACTTGTTGCTCTGCATCCACTAGGTCATTCATTATTTGATTAACAATTAATGCTTCCTCTGGTTCCATTCTATACGAAATTATTTGATATTCATACAACCACACGCAAATAAGAGGTAATTATTAAATCATTTGTTTCTCTCAAAATTGTGACAGTTCTACTACAAAAGACTAGTAGAAGTCTCTTCTCTCGAAAAACGTAAAATGTGAACATTCCTACCTTTGAAGAATACGGTTCCCGCATTTTTAAGAGAACCACGCCCACTTTTCTCTCAATCTTTCTATTCCTACAACTTCAAGAATAAGGGCCCTGAATACTCGTCAAGTACACTTATAGGAAAATACCATAAATATGGCAAATAAATAAATATTGGCAAATATCGTAACTATTTCATCGTCCAAATTATGTATTACCGGATATAAAACAGAATTATCTAACGTAAATATTACTACTAACATAAAATTGCACCCTTATTATTTGCTTATTTGATTATTTGCCACCTGCTTATTTTGTGTCCCCAAAACAGTATTACCGTTTGTTGTTCTACGATTTCCACTCGCCACGCTTATCATGCCATATCTTCCCGCACTACCAAATATGATGTAAGCAGACTGAATTATCCTGATATATATAGCGTATATGTAGATAGCTGTACAAAATAGAGATATATGTATATAATGATGAGCAGCAAGATTAAATAGAAACTGTCAAAGCTATAAAATATGTATTACTTTTGATAGGACTTTATTCATATGAATCACATGACCCCTGGGATTTCCGCCATCTCTATTCGTAGTTACCAGAGGCCACTGCAGTGCCGCCTGTAGGGAAAATGATACTTTAAATATAGTAAATACATCAGATTGCTATATCAAAATATAGCAATTTAAATAGTAGCTGGCGCCCGCAACAAAAAATCCGCAGCGCAACTTAGACCGTCACAACATGTGTATTGATATCAAGCGGCGGATGGTGCAATACCTTATTAGGTTTATAACTATGTCAAGAACAAGATTCAGAAATAAAAAGGTATCTGGCAGACAATTTACATAATGATAAAAATTAGAAAATGTTCAAAATATTTCAACAAGCCACTACTAACGCATGGTGACGTTTACGTTACGAGCTGAAGCCGAGTTAAAAATAGGAATTAATTGCAAGTTATTAAGTTATGATATGTCCACAACCATTATACATTTTTTATATTGAACAAATTGTGTTTCAGTTCTTAATGCGTGTGTGAGAAAATTTCATTAAAAGTGACTTCTATTATAAAACGTCCATGTGATCAGTTGGCATGAGGCAGCCACCTTGATTTTTGTTCGTAGTACAAATACTCAGGATGTTGTCAGGGGATGTTGTGAATGTACGTTACCATAGTAATATATGGAAATCAAATGTGTATTCAGCTCTTATTATTCAATACTAGGGTATTATGGATATCATTATACAATAGTAGCGAAATATATTATTGGGTTATTATTAAACGGTCGTGGACAAATACGTTTCTAGTTTAGGCGGATGTTTTAGGAGTTATGTAACAGGCAGTGCGTGTGACACACGAAGCGAGACATGAGACCAGCCAAGCAACGGCAACTTTCCAACTAGGTGAATCGAGGACAGCCGAATCTGACCCGCGGGTGCTGTACTATGGTCCGTGTCTGAGATTTATTCCTGCTAGCCGCTATCCTCCCGCCTCCTCTAATGAAATATTGTATTCATAGGGAGGCACTCCTTGGGGAATACCTGCCGGATCGCATATGTTTGCCTGCACCTGCACCTGGAGGCTTGATGAAAAACGATCGTTATGTTGCCATCCATACTTTAAAGAATTGCGAATAGAATATTAGAGGAATTCTCGAAAATACAAGTGTAAGCATATCTATAATTTAACAAATTATTTTATTGTCAAGTTTCAGGCGATATTTTTACCTTTCTTAGATATTAAAAACTATTATAAATTATTATATCTATTAATAAATTATATATTGATATTGCTAGTGATTCATGAGCCGAATCTTCCTTATAGTTGGAATACATAAAACAGCGATGGAACAGTGGTAATACCGTAAGAACATGCAAGGTGCGTATAATTTTGTCTACAGGTCCGTCTAGACGGTAATAATAGATTTGTAAAAGGTCCGGTAGGCGTTATTAGTACTGTTTGACATCCGATCCTTGGGCTACCTTATGAAACCTTATTATAACTTCTGCAATATAAGTACAGATATAAAAGACTATATAAATATCATATTTCGGAAAATATTAACTGGATAAAATATTAACTATATAAGTATTATAATTAATTAAATATAAGCTCTTTTGTTAAGCCTTTTAAACTAAATAATAAATAAATGAACTTAGTTCAGCTTTTTCCTCTTCATGACATTAACATTTAATTCGAACAGTTCGAGAAATAGTCCCCACGACTGGAAGTAAGTGAAAACCTATTAATTAATTAGGAAAAGGGTGTATAATTCTTACCTTCATTTATTTTGATGTAAGCTGAACGACATTTAGAGGAGATGCCGTCTCGCAAACGCCATCGCCATTGCGACCCCTAAGGAGAAAACTGCCAAAACTTTTCAAAGATAAAATTGAATATGGATGAAACTAGCAGGGCAAAATTCTCTAGGGCCGAGACCGAGCGCTCTGTCAAATGCTAGACTTTATAATGATGATAGCAGAAAAACAAATTCCACTTTTCCAACTTTTAACCAAATATCTCCTCATTATTTATATTTATAACGTATTTGCAGACAATTCTTTTGATTAATATTAACCAGGTATGCTACTAATTCCGTTAATTCTCAAATTCGATACGATATTTTATTTCAAGCCTTCTTTACTGCTTTAGCCTTATTTATAAGACATATTTTATTTATTTTTTAGGACATTTATTGTTCAGCGGAATACAATTTCGTGAATTTTGTTAATATTAAGCATAATAAAGACGAGGTTTTAATAATGTTCTCACTAAAGCAGCATTTAATTTACTTTTAATCAGAAAAGTAGTTCGCATGCAAACGAACTATATTCATATCTATATTCCCTTTAAATCGTAGAGTAGATATAATGGTTCCACAATTCAATCGCTCAAAATCTGTTGGAAAGTTCTAATCGCGATGTTGCCACGGTTCGTATGAATACAGAATAATAAGTACTTATTACGTTAATTGTAAAAAAATTGATAAAAAATCCACTGTCATTTAAATATCTATCGATACTCTAATACAATACACATATAACAATAACAGACAATTTTAACAATAATAGTATATTAATCAACGCGTGGTAATATAAACTGCTGTTCAAAATTATCGCACCACGTTAATATTTGCTAAAATTTGAGGTCTCATAACTTTTTTACTTTTAGTCCAATTTTGATAATTTTTTTTAGAATACTGTAGATAAAATGACTAATTTCGACTTGCATATCCAGTCTTTTGTTAACTGAGGACGGTTTAGGTATTATACAGGGCTAACTAAAAGGTTGTTATATAACCCTAATTTTAAAACACTCGGTGGGATAATTTCGTAACCAAATTCTTTAAAAATACCAATTTTTGTTAAGAATCATTCCTTTCCTACATTTCGTTTTTTTGGTCCATGTCTTTAGATGCATTGGTTCAAAATTATCGCACCATACAGAAATCAATTGAAAAAACTTTCAGGGTGAGAAGAAACATTTTTTAATTAACAAGAAAACAAAGGAAAACAAAGAAATAAAATTATGTGAGCTGATCCCTAGTAGGTTGTGTTGCCACCTCTAGCTGGGATTACCTCTAGCTGGGAATCCGCCGTGGCATACTTCTAATGAGGTTTTGAATGACGGGTTGAGGAATATTATCCGACTCATGAAGAGTAACCTGTTCCAGCTGTTGAAGGTTCTGTGGGGCTGGTAGACGTCGTCTCACTGCTCTCTTAATGATGTCCCATAGGTGTTCGATGGGATTTAAATCCGGGCTTCGTGCTGGCCAGTTCATAACATCAATATGGACTTCATTCAAGTACTCAACACAAATTCTTGCTACATGTGGTCTTGCATTATCTTGCATGAATATGAAATCAGGACCAATCAACGGAGCATAGGGCATTATATGCTCCTGGAGAATATTCTCTACGTAGTATTCCGCATTCATTGCCCTTGCATGAATAGGGACTAACTCCGTACGGCCATCGAAAGAAATACCCGCCCAAAACATTTTGGAGCCACGACCAAAGGGTTCGTTTAGAACGAAATTGAAGGCAGCTTCTCTTTCCCCTTGTCTTCTATACACACGTTGCCGCCCATCACAAGATTTTAGGCTTATTCTTGTTTCATCGGAGAATAGGACTTTCCTCCAGTCATCGATAGTCCAATTTTCATGTGCTCGTGCAAATCGTAATCGAGCTACCTTCTGAGTCCTGGTAAGTTCTGGTGCCTTTATGGGCCTGATCAAACCTGCCTCCCGTAGTCTTCTCCTTACAGTAAGAGCAGAAACTTGAACATTTCTAACCATCTCAAGTTCACTCTTCAATTGCGAACTTGTTACTGTCCGATTTCTTAAAGCATTTTGGCGGAGAAAATGGTCATCCCTAACATTCTTCGCCCTTTTTCTACCCTGTCCATGTCTCCTGGAGTGAGAACCAGTTGCCCTGTGACGTTCTAACATTCGACTTATTGTCGAATGGTTAACACCCAGAATTCGAGAGACATATCGCATACTTCTACCCTCTTCAACCAAAGTTTGCGCTCTTACACATTTCCAATGCTGTCAAATGTCTCACACGATTCATTATTTTAAATTGCTGATTATTCCTCAACACCGTATTGTTTTTAAAAATGTGTCAAAATGAGATTGCATACACCCAATAATTGTTTTTTGGTGGACATACGCCGCCTACGTTTTACATATCACTTGTAACAGCAGAGTAAACAGTAAACTGTTGGTAACAAATTCATTTTGCTCTTAAAAATGAACCAATGTATCTAAAGACATGTTTAAAGAGTGTTTTAAAATTAGGGTTATATAACAACCTTTTAGTTAGCCCTGTATAATACCTAAACCGTCCTCAGTTAACAAAAGACTGGATATGCAAGTTGAAATTAGTCGTTTTATCTACAGTATTCTAAAAAAATTATCAAAATTGGACTAAAAGTAAAAAAGTTATGAGACCTCAAATTTTAGCAAATATTAACGTGGTGCGATAATTTTGAACAGCAGTTTAGATAATAAATACCTCACACAGATCAGGCGAGTGCTGTAATTCATGTTAATTAGTAAGTTGTTCTGGTGTAGGTAAATGTTTTTTTGCCTTTTTAGCTATATGCTTATAGGACTTGCTTTTAAGAAACGCATGTAATTCTAAATAATTCTCTATATTAATCTATTTTTTACGTAAGTTTTCTACAGATGTAATAAAGCATTGTAACAATTTTCGATTTACGTCCAAATTTGGGATGCTATCTGGTTGATATTAGATTAATAAAGCGTAATTAGTTTCCGCCATTGTGATTGTTGAATTTAAGCTTTCTGGTATACTTAAGTTTAATATGGAATGAATTGTCCAGTTTTATTAAAAATTAAAATATGAAATCTGAATATTTAAACTGAATGGTTTGGAGATTGTTTACAATGGTTTCAAACTTACAGTAAACTTATTTTCCTGTCAGTCCAAATATTGGTGGTGTTGAGATCGATGGTTTGGCGATCGATGGTTTTCGATGTTTCGATGCACAAAAATTCCGTCACGTAAATCAACACGACGATGTTATTGGGTAATTTAAAATGTTTGTAATGCAATTATTAGCAATAAATGATTTATTTGCTAAACTGATTTTTTATGTTTGTTGCCTTAATTCTACGTTTGTCTTGTTAATTTTACTCTTGAAATTATTGTTGGTTTTAATGCAAAATTCTTTGGTTTCTTCTTAAAACTAATGTGAATATCTGGTAATATTAGAACCTGATATTTTGCTCCTTAAACTACTTCGAATATCTAATACTGCTAGGACTGTTACATTCGGCTCCTTAAAACTATTTTCTGGAAAAAGAACACTGGTAATGCTAGAAACTGTTGTTTTGTGTCTGCGATAGACTGGGTGTCATTATTATTTTCTCTTCAACTTGCTCTTCACACATAGGCCACTTAGTTCACCTGATTTTGGGATGCTGGATCGATTTCGGTAATAAAGCGTTGAAACGCACGCGAACTTTCTTCAAATTCACTTTAACAAATCCTACCGAATGCGCCTCTTACGTTTCGCAAAGCAGAAACTCGGTTTTTAAAAACAATCTTTATTTTCAAAAACACAAATTTTGACGTGCTGGCTCAAAGAACCGAACTTGTTGAAAGCCAGAATAATAACGATTTGTGAGTGCGGATAATGAGCACTTACCGGCTCTGACATAATGTAAGTAAAGTGATTAAAGTCGTAATAAATGCTTTTGCAGGCACTCCTTGCCTCGAAGTAGATACGTAATTGTACAATTGTTTTTTCGTCGCCACCGTTTTAAGCAGCAATAAAATTGCTACAGTTTGCTAATTTAACCAACATCGTAGCTGCAATAGCAATAGTGTAGACTTAATTTAGAACACCGTGTATATATTTTACAGAGTATATCAAATTTGATGGCCTATTAGACGTATCTGAAGAACAAAAGCTTTTTACTTTTTGAAAATTTGGTATCCTAAATAGGTGTCATAATTCTACATTTTTAAAATACTTTCTGTTACTTCCGATCTATTGTAATTGGAGAGTTATGCATTAGCTAAATGATCTAGTATTATGAGTAGCCAATATCAATATTTTTGTGGCATAGTTAGAAGTGTAAATATTATACTTGGGTGTTCAGTGTTTGTGTCAAATGCGAGTGAATTCAAGTGAATGTGACTAGACTACTAAGAATGTCACAGTATTTTTACGGTTTAAATATTGAATTGTCTTTTTGGTAATTTTTTTTGCAAATTTAACCTGACAACAAAATACAATTTACTACGTTAATCAGTTATTAAAAGCTGATACACTTTTTAGAATGAATGGCAATATGAGCGCTAATAACGTTTTAATATATATTTAATTATTTATAATTACATATATATTAAATTATTGAATTAATTATAAATATGCATTACGAGTATTTAATCATATATATTTATATTTTGCTCGTTTTTGATATGTAATTTGATGACGACACACCTACACGGTCTCATTTCAGAAACAAAATATCGTACAAATTTTCGGAACATTAAAACACGGAATTGCTTTTTAAGAGTATATTTTGTATACGTTAATTTGACGATGGACGCATATCAACGCTAATAACGTTTTAAAAGTACGTACATTGACAAAGAAACATTTCCGTAGTGACTCCGGAAGTGACAGAAACTGTAAATGTTACTGCCAGAAAGAGAGCTGTATGAAAAACATACGACGAATTTATTCCATGGTGGGATTAAAAACACGCAATGCAACATAAATTGGTGATATTGTGATATTAGTATGTTTCGCTAAAACAAGATACAACTTATATAACGCTAATTAATCAAAGTTAAAATATCACAACTGTGTGTCGTAGTTAGTGATACTAGTTCGTCAAATAACTATTGTGTTTTAATGGGGTCGTAAAATATATTCGCGTTATCGAAAGAAATATTATATCAAGGAGCGTTTCCCCCACGGCAGTTCATCGCCGTAATAAAATTACCCAAAATAATTTGAGCCACTTAAGAATAAATTCATGTTTCCCTTTGGCCAGGGTAAAAGAAGAACTACTCCGTCTCTAAACCTGGGATGAGATAAAACGCATTAAAGAAAACCAAAACAAAGAGATGCCATCAGTTTGCGGAAAGAGTGTACTACCGCCTTTGGTGTTACAGGGAATTTAAGTGAAAAGTTGCTTAAGACCAAAATATAAGACCCTCTTATACTCAACTTTAATTGGCTTGCCAAAAATACACAATACGGTATTAGCAAAATTACTGTTGTGAAAAACGGAATTATATTTAATATCAAGTATATTGTATAAGACACGATACCTATTATTTTTCTTTAGTACATGTACAGGGTAAGGCCATTAAAATTGACACCCCACACGAATTTTGCCTTTTTATATTCTGAAAACGGATATTAATAATCTCCTAAAATATACGGGGTTAAATATATAAGTTTTTTAAATGGAATATTTCAAAAAAATTCAAAAATTACGTCCTCAATTTTCTGAATCCAAAAATAAATAATTGTTATATAATCCTGTTGGTATTCTATATTACTATAAATTAATTTTAATAATTAATAATAGCAGAATGAAAGTATATACGGTACTTGTAAAAAAACAATTTTTAAAATTTTTGTCTGGTTGTCTGGCTGCCTGCCTGCCTGTCTGCCTGTCTGTAATCTCCGAAACGGCTGGACCGATTTTGACGGGACTTTCACTGGCATATAGCTGAGGTTATAAGGAGTAACTTAGGCTAGTTGTTAGGAAAAGAATTAGGGTTTCGCGCAAAAAAAATAACAAGCCATGAAATTATGAAATTGTGAAAAATCCGATGCAAATAGGGAAGCATACATTTAAATAATCAAATTTGAGCAATAATAAATAATTAATTATAGGCGCCTCCCACCGCTTCCCCCTCCCGCGACTCTATATCACAAAGGCTGCCTATCGTGCGAGATCAGGAAGCGCGTTAAATTCGCGCGTACAAAGTCGCAAGTGAGAGCTAGTCCGTAATAAATGCAGTGGGGGTGTTTATAAGCAATTTCTATAACTGCAGGTACTTAGTTATAAGTAAATTCTCTAGTTTAAGTAAGTTCTCTACTGCTGGAGTTGATTTCATAGCCGGATTTCTACGTAGTATAATAATTTTTTAATGGAATGATTTTAAATTATTTATTTTTATGGAAATATATATAACACTTAGTTTCTATGAATTTTAAAAAATATTATAGCACGATCATGACTGCATCTGATTATAGGATTTTACTACTCTCTTTAATTACTGACTATCTTGAACTACATTTTTTGTGAATAAAGGCGTACTATTGGCAGTTCTAGTTTTCGTAGTAAATTATTGTTAAATGGAGACAAGTTCACTATATATCGTTTAAATAAATATGAGCAAAAACAGAAAAACTAAGCTGGAAAGCAGACATTGCAAGGTGCTGCACTTAAGCGAAGCAAGAACTCCTTAAGTGTATTAGTTAAAGTTAAAAAGAGATCAGAATTCATGAGAGTGCTAACGAGTTTAGGTGCACCAGACCCTGTGGGTATGACGAGGGTCGTCCAGATCTTAAGGGTGCTGTAGGAGAGGGCCAAGGGTGAATATCGCGTTTGTCCAGGGGCTCGAAAGGGTGTATAAAGGGAGTCACTGAAGGCGGGTGTTTGTTTTGGGGCAGCGAAATGAAGCATTCCTTTACAGCGACCCCGAGAGCTCGTAAAGTCCACTTTATGATGATAATTACCTGATGCTTGCCCAGGTTGAGAGGTACTGATTTCGAATCTGCTGCGGTCCACAGGTCAGTTTTATTTCTCTCGAAAAGGCCTGGAAGATTTAGGTTATTGCAATTAAATTGCATTGCCTAACACCTTTAGTTAATGTATTACTTTTATTCATTATCCCATGAGGATAGTTTATTTTGTGTATATTTTATATTCTATTTTATTACATTTTGTCGATTAGTGTAGGTAGAAACATACTTTAGTAAATGTCTCACTTATCAAAATTTGTGTTTGAGAGGCCACTGAAATGGGTTATCATTAGATGATTATGTAGCGCATTTACTGTAATAAATAAACAAATCAGTAATTAAATATACATACCCAAATATACAAAATATACATACTCCCTTCTTCAGTCATAGCTTTATTTCCACGCAGAAAAAAATCCCGCCACAAAATTAGGTAATGTCTAATCTAGGCCGATTATATCCCAAGTTAATGTTATAATTATTGTTATTTTTTATACAGGGTCTCCAAAATACTTTTCCAAATATCGAGTTAAATAGCCTTTATTTTACAATGGATGTTAATGTTAATGGCTATTGCCATTATTTTCATGCCATTTGTAGTGTACTTACCAAGGGTGCTTTAGTACATACCAAGTGTACTTTATATCCAGTGATAATTAAGATAATGTGGATTTAAATAGATGCTTAGAGTGTTCGTGCTTTATAGGTGTAGAGACTCCATATTATTTTTATCACATCTTTAAAAATTATTTATCCTCGGAAAAGTTAGTCTCTACTGTTAGGTTTTATCCATTGCTTTTTTCATTGATTACGTTCTTTCAACATTTCATTGAAAACTGGAGTTTTGAATGAATGTTTTAATTTTTTAAAACTGGAGTTGTGTAATCTGTGTATCTTACTTTAAAACACGAGAAAACGACGTGAAAATTCAGGAAATATGGAGCTACATTTTGATGGTGGTAGGCACCCACGCAGTCAATCCATGGGTATTTACAATCCAGGGTAAAACCCATCATCACCCATTTTTTTTTATAATTAGGTTGGATGGTCTTAGAAATTTGATCTGTTTTCGTAGATAAAGATATAATATAGCTAATTGATGAGATGTGCCTGCCCTATATATATAATATATATATATATATATATATATATATATATATATATATATATATATATATATATATATATATATATATATATATATATATATATATATATATATATATATAAATATATATATATAAATATATATATATATATATATATATATATATATATATATATATATATATATATATATATATATATATATATATATATATATATATATATATATATATATATATATATATATATATATATATATATTTTGTGAAAAGTAATCTATATATATATATAGATATATATAAATATATATATATAGATATATATATATATATATATATATATATATATATATATATATATATATATATATATATATATATATATATATATATATATATATATATATATATATATATATATATATATATATATATATATATATATATATATATATATATATATATATATATATATATATATATATATATATATATATATATATATATATATATATATATATATATATATATATATATATATATATATATTTTGTGAAAAGTAATCTTGGGTTGGTAGCATTTCATTACATAGAAATAAGCAAATAGACGAATAAGAAGGAATATATATATATATATATATATATATATATATATATATATATATATATATATATATATATATATATATATATATATATATATATATATATATATATATATATATATTGAAACAAAAAGAGATTGTAGCGGGAGAGCGAACATATAACTTCGATATACATATAAGAATATACTATAAATAAACTTTACATTGCATATTATTAGTAAAAAACTCCATGTAATTAGAATTTATAATAAGTAAAAATAGTCAAGTACATTTTAAACAAATATTTAATTAAAGTAATAATATGTTCAGATGATGATATCATTTGACAGCTTACATGTCACATGTAAGACTACTTTCATAATAAAAATTTATAATACCTTAAGAATATTAGAGAAATATATGTCAGAAAAAAAACAATGTTATATTAAATAAGTAGGTAAATACAAGGTTTCCAAGGAAGTGAAACAGATGAAAAAACAATTTATGGAGCAGCAACAAGGGGGTTTTCAAGAAAGCATGGTGCAGATAAAATTTTAACAGCTTCTCATATAGAATTTAAGAAAATTATAAGGAAAAATACCAAAGATACAAATACTCACAACATCGTCTACAAGAATTTTCAATACGCAGCCATCAGACGAGGTCCCAAGAGTTACGTAAGAACATTTATTAGCCATTACACAAGAGATTCCTTAGATATAGTGTAAGCAGTCCATAATTGCAAACCCCAGCAAGGAACCAAGGCCGAAAATAACAGCGAAACAATATAAAAGGTACACCTTATAAACATATAGGTATATATCTGATCAGAATATAAACAAGACTACTAGAACCTATTAACATATATCAATGAATAACATGCATGCTAAGTTTACGTACCATTTTTGAGCTTTAAAACCAGTAAAGTAGATTCCATTTATTTTAAATACTTTATAAATGTAGAACATGAATAAGTAAATTCCATTTATCCTAGGTTAGAATTTAGAATATATGACTCATAGAGCATAGACATTACATCAGCATAGATAAAAGACGATCTATAGCATCGATCTATGATGTGACTAGGTTTAAGGCAAGTTTCTGTGTTTATTTAATTTATTTCTCAGTATAGGGTTCTATATTACATAATACCCAGACATCAGAGAGACATCTTAAAGGTTTGATACTTAGCTGCAACTCAGTCATTAAAAGATAGATGGAGTGATGTGTAATATAGAATTTTATATCTAAATTAGTAGACTAGAATTAGTAGAATTAGTAGTTTTAGTAGGTACATAATAATAATACAACCAAATATTTCAATTATACATAAATATGTATAATTGGTTGCATATAACGTAAATTATTAATATATTTCTCTGATTGCAAGCAATTTATAAAAATTTGATAACAAGATTGTGAATAAAATTGTGTTAAATTTGGGTAAGTTGTATCTATATTGTCTTGTTGTGGTATGTATAATTTCTGCTATCTTCCCTAATGAACACCTGTAGATTTACTTAATATTTCAAATGTTGCCCAATAGTGAGGTAGGTATAACATAAAAACATATATTATAATTTTAACATATCTAATTTTCAATTGGCTTTCAAACTTGGGTAAACAAAATTTAAAGTAAAATATATATATATATATATATATATATATATATATATATATATATATATATATATATATATATATATATATATATATATATATATATATATATATATATATATATATATATATAGATATATATATAGATATAATATATATATATATATATATATATATATATATATATATATATATATATATATATATATATATATATATATATATATATATATATATATATATATATATATATATATATATATATATATATATATATATATATATATATATATATATATATATATATATAAACACATCAATTTTCTAAAAAAGTTTAAAGAAATCGTGACCAATTTTTACTGGTGCCTTTTAAGCGAAGTGTATATAGTTCTATATTACTATTTTTATAATACAGTGTTCTACATAAATTGATACTTAATAAACAAAATAAGTGCAATATATATCTCCAAATGCCAGAGTGGCTATCAATATAACATATATTTATAATAAGCTCCATTCTCTACATTCGCCATTTAATTTAATATGAATATAAGCCAGTGAGTGTTCATTTTAAAAATGGAGATGTCACAATACATAACTCGTAATAGAGTTCTCAAACTAAGCCATTTAGTTGAGTACAAATATTCGGCAATTACGCATCGCGGTTTTTATGTAAAATTTGATTATGCCTTATATTTTGCTTCACCATCCAAGGCGTGACGGAAGTTGTTAAAGTTTTCTTTATTGTTTTCGATTTAATCAAGTTAGGGATGTTTTTTCCTTTCATCATTTAATTTCGTTGCTTAAGAAACTGTATAAGCTATTTCAATTCCTGCGTTACTACAACGACAGTCCTGCGAACTTAATTTATTTACGAATTTAAAACACGACCTCTTTTGTCCTTAACTAGTCCAATAGCCATACTTTTTTCAGTCATTTGAATTTCAAATGGAACCGTCAGTATCATGTCAAATAATATATAAATTATTTCAATAGTTACCTAGGTACTAATTTTTTTTCATAATTTAAATTCGTTGGAACTTCGTATTTCCAACTAGCTAATTCAAGTGTAACAAATTTAATTGAATTAGCTAAAAAAATATCTAACAACCTTGACGATCAGGGACAGACGGACGTGTTCTATACTGATTTATCAAAAGCATTTGATAAGGTAGACCATAAAATACCTACTATTAAGCATGCTCCTTACCAGCTACTCAAATCTCGATTATAACGTGAATAATAATAATGGATTTCATTGCAAAATCAGTTGAAAACAGTTGCACTATATTCTCGTTGCACATTTTTGAAATATATTGCAGTCAAAGCTCACCACATGCGGGTCGCACCTCAAACCCGTTGAATAAAGTATAAGGGAATATCGAGTTGACGAAAAATGCAAATTATTTACAAAAAATTAGTAGGAAAGAATTGATTATTTTTATATCAGAGAGGATAGAAAGTTGGTAATTCTGATATGATTTAAAAAAACATGTTCTAATTGATTTACACAAAAGTGAATAACTTTCAACGGTGTACTCGCCAAGAATAGACTCATTACAACAAATATTGAGCTCAAAATTTGAAATTTACTGATTTACAAATTTTAATATGGTCATCTATAATATATTTCCCTCCTGAGTACAATTCAGTAGCGTTCAAAGTGGGTAATAAAAGTTTGACTAAGCTAGCTTAGCTTAATAAAAAAAGAAATTAACTAGCAGGTTCATACGTAGTATCGAAGCTACTAATCCCGTGGACGACACTGACCCTTACGCAACCATGTCAGATGGTTCCCAACTATAGTAGGTATCGAAGTTACTCTCAGAATTTTCTTGGAATGTTTTTGAATCACCACATTATAACATTTCTGTAAAAAAATTGTCTTAGTTACATGAAAACCATGCAATTTCACTTCTTCGTCAATAGACCCATTTACCGTAATATATCACATATTAAGATCATATTTTAAAAATCCATAGCTTTAGCTAACAAAATGAGCGAATTTTGAATTTAATCAGTCTTGTGGCTCATTCCGTCAGCTTTAATTAAAAAATGGTTTGACATACCCAGCGCGACCAAGCATGTTACATTTACGTGCGTGGTCAACTGGTCACTTAAGTTTTATAGAACATAACTGGTTATTATCTTTATGTATACTCTCTTTGATACGTAGCCTAACTATAGACTGTAGGTATTTTGGGTTGTTTGTAGTATATTTTTATCAATTTTTAATTCTCTAAAAATATTTTCCTATTTGTGGAACGGTGTTATTTCCATTTGCATTTCTATAATTTGCGACAGCTCACTCTATTTATTTCGTGTTATTAAAACTATACTATTATGGCATCAACGTGAAACTATAATTTCCTATCTTGTGGTAAAATCTTAAATCGTCAAGTAAACGTAAGTTAACGGTGCAATTTTAACTAGATTCGTGTTAGAACGAATCACTTATTTAATGTAGAAACCATAAAACAAATTACTTAGAACTTTTGTTCTATTACAAGTCTATTAAAGAAACTGACTTCCATGTCATAATATAGCTATTTCAATGAGTCATTACGGTATTTATTTACTGGAAGTTACTTCATCTTATTCGCTGTCTTTTATATGTTCCCGACTATTTTAAATTCTCTCTCATCAACAAATTGTGTTAAGGGAACGTGAAGTACGCCACATAATAGGGAACTTGCATATGATTTTAAATATAAAAATTATACTAAATCATCTCCCGGTCTATTTATCTGTCCCATATAATATACAATGTATTCCAATATACATATTTTCAACATCTTATACACATTTTCGCTCCGACAGCGAAGAGACCTATAATTCTACCAGTGAAGACCACTTTATTTTATTATTTCTGTCTGCAAAAATACGGGTAATATGACTATGATTAAAACCACGCAGATCATCTTCAATTATTGTGGTGTTCGCTTCGATCAGGTTTAAAATTGTATCGTATCGTAGAAAATAATGACCAATCATGGTGTGGGCCCGCAATAAAAGTTTATGCTCAAAGCCATTATATCCGGCAAGTTGAGGCTATAGTTGTGATTTGTGTTTTCGACATGTCTAATTAAAAATAAATTAATTTGATATATAACAGCTTAACCTGTAGTAGTAGTTTGTGTATCGATGTTTAACTTTCCTCCAGTCATCACGTTAGGGTCAGTGGAATTAATTAGTTGGGAGAAGCCGTTCAAAACAGCTGACAATTTGTAAACTTGCCTCTTGAGGCATTGCAGATTTATATTTAATAATCAAACAATATGTTATTTGATGAAAGGCCGCTACAATGTGCGCTCATAATCAGCAGTTATTAAACAAAAGGGCCGCCGGTTAACTAGAGCTTAATAACCAAGTGTCCAATCAGATCCCTCTATATGGTGTTACAGTATTATACAATATTACATACGTCTAAATTATATTGCATACGCGATCTCTAAGAAAACAGGACACAGGCTGGTGTCAATACATTTTTGAAAAAAAATAGTAACAGGCTACCAGCCGTATAATTAATTAAGAGAAAAAAAAATTATACACGAGAGAAAGCAAAATTGGGAAATAGGGGTGCTGTTTAGGGGTTGAAAGTGCTTTTTTGGGACTTTCGGCAAAACGTTACTACCTAGCGGAAAAGGGCCTGCGTAAAAGTTGTAGATAATAAAAAAATATAAAACTCTCATATATAAGGCATTTTTTGATAACCTAAAGAACATGGCCCAATTTTAAGGTATTTTGGCTCTTTTGGCTATTAGAAAAGTCGTAAGTATACAGAGTATATCTGAAAAGTTATGTTAAAAATAGTGATATCGCATATTTATTACTGGTGTCAGAAATAAAATCTAGTAAATATTTCAATTATTTATTTTCCATATCCAACATATCCAACGTGTGGTACAGATTAAAACATGTATAGTTGCTAAACCATAAACAGATTATTCCAAAATTATTATCATCTTAGGTTTTTAGTATTCTTATAATGAGCATTGTCTTTTTATTATTATTCCACACCAAACGGCCATTAATAAATACTTAATAATAATAACTTTTTTAAGACTATTTCGCATTGTTTTTCATCCTCAGAATGTTTCTTGGATAAAAATATATTTGTCTAATCGTGCTTGTTAATCGATATATTTTTGGAATACTATATGGTGTAATAGAAGCTAGTATTTTATTCCTTGTATAATTCGTGTCTTAACATATATCATACCGCATTAATAGATAGGACCCAAATCCAAGTAAATACCACTAATTAAATAGTAACTAAAATATATTTCATTTTTCTCTGTTATAAGAATACTAAAAACATGTACTAAAAACAATACTAAATACATGTTTTAATCTGTACTACACATTATATAATAAAAATAAATAATTGACATATTTACTAGATTTTATTTCTGACGAAAAAAAAGAATAGAGATATACATATGTGGCTTATACATTAATATCTCCTTGAAATATGATTATCCATAACAGTACTAGAAATTTTCAAAACAACAATATTCTGATGATATCACATATTTTAGTTTTGTCATTAATTCATATAGCATATTATTATTTGGTGATTCTTCTTATTGCAATAAAATTAACAGTTTCTTATGTGCGTTGGTCATAAGTAATTTCTTTACCAGTTCTAGGATTTTTTTTAAAATTTATGCCGGATGCGCCAATGGTAAGCAACAGTATCATTTTTTCGACTTCTTCATAGTCCAGCAAAGACGCGGTTATTAGTCCAGCGAAGAACAGTCAAGAAACGCTACAAAGTATAGATATATTTAAATTTTATTATTGCTCATAATTTGAGGTATGTTGATATTATGTACATGTATATTTAAAGTAGATAGGTATGTACCTATGTAAGTAGGTATATAAGTTTATATAATATTGATAGTTTTTTGTTAATTTGTTTAATATTTTTATACTAATAAATTCTGGATAGCAGAAAAATGTTCTTTATCTTTTTGTTGTTACATGCATCAGGATTTATTTAGGCGTGTTCTCTTTATTTAGTATTTTCGTAGTTAAATTTATGGTCTGTTTTATTCGAATATTTTTCAGGGATGTAATATTAGCTGAATATTTGTGTTATTTTCAACATTCTTCAAGAAGTTGGGTTGTTTGACGAACATAGACTTCTTTACATTGTTTACATGTCATTTTGTATATATAATGAGTAGTTTTGCAAGTGGATTTTTGTCCTTTAATCTTGTATAAAGGAATTTTAAGTTCGTTGTATTTTTCTGTGCTGTGTGAATATCGTATTTTTATAATGTTTCAAATATCTAAAAATAGCAGATGTTAGTTTAATTGATTTTTCTGCAATACCAATTATTACAATTTTTATGACTACACACACACACACACACACACATATATATATATATATATATATATATATATATATATATATATATATATATATATATATATATATATATATATATATATATATATATATATATATATATATATATATATATATATATATATATATATATATATATATCAAAACATGTATCACATATGTCTATCTTTCACAGTTTTCGAGAAAATGGCTGTTGAAAATGTTATATCAATGATTACTTCATTTTCACATAAAATAAATGAATGTAGAAACAAATTTGATACGGTTATTTAAGTTTTTTGGGGAGTAAAATTTGATAGTCTTAGAAATTTCATTTCCGGTTGTACCGGAAGTACTACGAAAAGTGATTTTCAGGCGCAAATTACTTCGATATTTTTAATGGAACATCCTGTATTGAACATTAAATTTCCATTCTACTTACCTTTCTGGATATTTTTTGTTTTCGCTGTCTCCTGCCTAAACCTAATAGTTTATGAGGTATCGGCGACTGAATGTTCGCTTGCACTGCACAAAGGCTAAACAATAAAAAAATGATGTTTAAACAGAACTTTGATTCAGGAGGGCTGTGTAAAACAAAAGAACTATTTACCGATTTTCATATAGAAATTGACAGTACTGTTGCATTATTTAAAAGTTCTCTGGACAGTCATTTAATTTTTGCGTTTTATTATTGATTTACCTTCTAGTAAGTGTTTGTGTTATCTAGTTGTTAAAAATGGCTGTGTTTAGGCCATATAGGTATAGGGTATGCTACATGTTTTGGTTCTAGAATTTTCTGGGCAATCTAAATTTCTAATAATATATAGGGTATTCCATTAAAAATAACAAAGTTTATACTGTTTCCGGTTAAACTGGAAATGGCAGTCAGATCTTGAAGCAATCAAATTGTGCACTGTTGTAAACCATACAACTTCTCATTTAAATCGATATATTTGTTTACAAGGAAGTTATAGGCTGGCTAGTAATATCGTAGGCACCCGGTATATATATATATATATATATATATATATATATATATATATATATATATATATATATATATATATATATATATATATATATATATATATATATATATATATATATATATATATATATATATATATATATATATATATATATATATATATATATATATATATATATATATATATATATATATATATATATATATATATATATATATATATATATATATATATATATATATATATATATATATATATATATATATATATATATATATATATATATATATATATATATATATATATATATATATATATATATATATATATATATATATATATATATATATATATATATATATATATAATGCATTTTAACTACCGATATCTCCCATTTTTCAAAAATAATTAAAGTTTTCATAATTTTAGTCCGACGCTGAATTGTACAATGAATTGATATTTGTGTCGGCCGGTACAAAATTTGCCCGTGCGACGTCACGTGAGACGATTATGCAAAAATTGGCATAACAACCTGTTTGTCAATCATTACTGGTTGCCGGAAGCCGTAGGAGTAGGTATTCTGAAAACTAAAGTGCATCCTAATATAAGTGCCATGTGGCGTGAAAGTAATTATACTTAAAGAAGAGCAGCTAAAGAGAGGCAGTGACAGGGGCAAAAAGCGAATACGCATCATCAGTACTAGTTATTTACGGTAGTCTGTTTTTGAAATGGTGGAGGTAGGTGAGAAGGATATTAATGAACAGTCTTCCAACTTCTGAGTTCTCAAAATTAATAAACGACTCCATATTAGCTGTTATAAGCAACAGACAGCGTCGATTCGTCATTATTTTCCGCTACATTAAACACATACTTCATGCCGTTTCCTGTTCATTTTATCCAATCGAAACTTTCTATGGAATCGACTTGAGTCCGCTATAAGCTCTTATGTTTACTTAACTAAGTTTATTTCCTTTACACCTTTTATTCTGTTTTCGTTGACATGGGCATCACGAAAGTAAAGCATATTATGTTTACTACTATTGTGATCCTGCATATCTTAAGATATGAGTAACTAGAATAATAAATTTAAAAAAAAATTATCTTCATGGTGAAAATAATTTCGAATTCTATTAGAAAACACAGTCCATAATCATTATCTATTCCCCCAAATTCTTCCCTCATACAGATCTACCTTTTTAGGGGACATTTTAAATACAGTATATTTATATAAATTTTATAATAATGTGTCGTCCCCTGGCGTCAAGTTATAAAATATGATTAAATTTAAAGGTTTTACAAAATGCGAACTTCTAACAATACTGAATTAGTGACTAGTATAAATTGGTATAAATCAACTTTCTTTGCTTGTTTGTGGTTGACTACTACATTTATTTATTTATTTAATTTATATTGTACATTAGTCTATTCAGTTTGATGAATATATATTTTTTTAACAAGTGTTAAGTAGTAGGGCACATTGGGTTTGAACTTCTTGTGATTTCAAAATACGTTTGATTACGTTAATAGGCACCCATTCTTGGATTGCCATAGGTATTTACGCGAGTAAAATGGCCTAACTAACATTTTGTGTATGATAATGAACATTAAAGATGGCAATCTAAAAAAATTTACCATTAGTGAATGAATGGCTACCTCCTGGTTTCAATTTATGGTCAACCTATTTATGAGGAGGTTTAAAGTTGAAACCAATGAAGAATTCCAGAAGGCCATAGAAGAGTATTTTACCATGGTTTGCCAAAATAATCTTCTGGGAATATATAAATGATAATTCCCGTATAACACAAATTCTTCAGAGTAAGATAGCTTCATCTCAAATTTAAATAGTAATTACATAACACTCGGAGTAGTTTCCACAAACACCAAACCAAAACACTTTCACTTCGCTCGACGCGCGTTTCGCCAACCAAGTTGGCATCATCCGGAGACATTTAAAAGCAGATAAAGGTAATAAGGTTGTTATTTTAGATAAAGAGGACTATTATGAACGGGTAAACGACCTAATTAGTAATGGTCCTTATAAAGAACTTACTAGAAACCCTTTACCAAGAATGACCACTGAAATAAAAAATGTCCTCAAATCATGTAACAACCTTATTACTCCACCTGTTAAGAATGGGTTACGTGTGTCTAACCCTACTGTACCTAGATTGTATTGTCTACCAAAAATTCATAAGCCAGGGAAGTCGGTGCGTCCAATAGTATCGTCTATTGGATCTCCGACTTACCACTTATCAAAATGGTTGACTAAGGAATTTGAAAGTTTGCCCATTGCACAGCCTAGTTTTTCAGTTAAAAATTCGAATGATTTCATTGATAAGGTCAAGAATATTCAATTGCAAGAGGGTGAAATTTTGATTTCCTTTGATGTTTGTTCATTATTTCCTAGTGTACCAATTCCACAGACCTTGGACTATCTTGAGGATTTACTCGAATTAAACAACTATAGAAGAGAAGTAATAGAAGAATATATAAACCTTACAAAACTTTGTATGAAACAAAATTGCTTCCGTTTCAATGACAAGTTTTATGAACAACATGAAGGAACCGCAATGGGTAACTGTTTATCGCCTTTCATTGCTAATGTCTTCATGAGTCGTTTTGAAACTGAAGCAAAAGAAGAATTCGAGTATTTTCCTAGGATTTGGCTTAGGTATGTGGATGACATTTTTGCCGTGTTTGACACTAAGATTGCGGATGTAGAAAACTTAATTTCCAAATTAAATAGTCGTTTCACTTCTGTAAAGTTTACATATGAACTAGGAAATAATGGAAAACTTTCATTTTTAGATGTATTAGTAATTAAAAATAGTGATAATAGGTTAGAATTTGATATATATAGAAAAGATACCAGTACGATCAGATATATCCCTAATGACTCTCACCACTGCTATCAACATAAAATGGCAGGTTTCAATTTTCTTGTCCATCGTTTGCTAAGTTTCCCTCTCAGTAATGAGAGATTTGAAAAAGAAAAAGTATTAATTAAAGATATAGCTGTGAGTAATGGTTATCCTAGAGATATAGTTGAAAAACTAATTAGGAAGCGTAAATTTAAGGACACACTTCGTAATTCTACGACCTTTCAAAAGGATATAGAGGCTCCAAAATATGTATCCATCCCGTACGAACCCCGGTTTACTCATGGTTTGAGTAAGGTTTTCAAAAACGTGGGTATAACAGCGATTCATTCGTCGAGCAACAAATTACAACAATTTTTAGACAATCCAAAGGATAAAATTGTTCCAAATGAAAGGTCTGGGATTTACGAAATTAATTGTAATGATTGTGATCGAAAATATATTGGACAAACGAGACGGTCAATTAACACCAGATTTAAAGAACATATGGCTCATCTTAAAATATGGAAGAACAGATAAGTCTAGTGTTGCACAACATGCTTTTGACAACAATCATAGAATAGATATTAGTAATTTAAGATTAGTTAGAAATGTGACCAATAATAGACAGTTGGATGCATTTGAGAGCATAGAAATTGTAAAGTGTAATAGTAGTATGAATAGCGACAAGGGACCTATCCCGTATAGCCCGCTTTACGCGTTGCTTAGCAACCGATGATTGAAGCGTGATTAGTCACGCGTAAATTTGACGATGATATCATACCGTAGCCCGCTTTACGCGTTGCTTAGCAACCGATCATTGAAGCGTGATTAGTCACGCGTAAATTTCACGGTGATATCATTAGTGACGTCACCGGAAAAATAGTATAAATATGGTAGATTTTGTAATTTAAGATTAGTTTTAATCGTCTTCGGATGATGCCAACTTGGTTAGCGAAACGCGCGTCGAGCGAAGTGAAAGTGTTTTGGTGTTTGTGGAAACTACTCCGAGTGTTACAGTTACATCAAAGGTTCCAGCCCTATCCAGTAGTAATTACATATATTAAATTTACTTACGTAATTAAAAACACTAAACCACTGTCATTTTTAGATGTCCATAATAATTTTAACCTATCCACCTATCCTCTATAACAACCTATCCTCTATAACACAAAAATAGATTGACCTCAAATTTAAATAGTCGTTACACATATTCAATATACTTATAAAATTAGAAACAGTACCAAAACAACTGCCATTTTTAGATGTTCCTAATAATACCTATCCACTTTATCACAAGGTTTATCAAGATCTATTGGATAAATGATGACACATAACACTCACATTCATAAAATAACTACCTAGTTTACTATTTATATAGTTATATTTGAATTGAACATTGATAAAACTCACATAGCACATATTTACCTATAAGACGATTATAAAACTTTAAAATGCCTAATTTTGTAGAATCTGTTAAAATAACTACTTTTGTTCATTCAAGTCCTCATATCCTGAATATTCACTCCTCATATATTCAGTCCTCATATCAATATGAACAATGATCCAAAAAAAATTGTTTTGTTTAAATTCGCTAGAGTTGCCGAAACGACATAAAATAAGATTGTCATCTATTTCTACTAATACACTATTTGAATGTACAAAGATACTACTTCTACTAATCTATCTGTTCCGATTGTAATTGAATGTATAATGACCTACTTTTGTTTTCAATAGCGATCTTTAATAGTTCGATATTTTATTGCTAATTCGCTATTTTATTGCTTAGTTATAATATGTATTTTTTTTGTAAAATTTTTGCTAAAATATTATTGTAATATTTGCTCCTTTGCGCGATTAATAAATTCGAAATTTTGAAAGTTTTATAATCTAAATCAATTTTATGTCATTTCGTATTCTAGCTTATCAATTAGTAAAACAGTTCTGAATACTTTGATGTACATTATCATTTTTATGTCACATAGCAGAATAATACATATATAATATTAATGATTTACGCGAAGTAAAATCGATTACTATGAATTTGTTTCATATAGTTTGACAGTCCGATTTTGCATCCACACTGGGTATGTAAAATTAAATCACTAAACTTTTTAAATTCAATCTATTTCCCCTCATCACTCGAGTTATGGAGATGTAGTATATACATTTTAAAAATATGTACATAAAATTGAAAGTTTTGTCCATAATATGCGTAATAACAGTGTATCTGCACCGGATATGTGCAGTTTTAATAGATAATTTGTGATACTAATTTAAATGCAGAAATATTAATGGTGATACCTTGAAAGGAACAATCCCCATGCATTATGTACGAACATTATTTTAAATTCATTTTTAATATTCAACAAATAAGGGGATTCTCATATTTCACATTCACCTCGAAATAAAATAAAAGCAAAATAATAAAAGTCAACTGAAATTACGAATTTGCCACGAGGTAATACAATACAACATTTATACCTTGGTTCCTAGAAATTAGCAATATATGGCGCCTTTGCTATTTTTTAAATATACACTAAACAAACCAGTGGCAGCTAGTAAATGTAATTTAGGAAAATCTGAAATTTAGGAGTCAGGATAGGAGTAGGGTCACGTTAAGATAGGAGTAGGGTCACGGCCGCCTCTTATCGAGGTCTTGTCGAGAAGAATTTTTTTTACCTCAAAATTTGTACTAAACTACATCGACATTAATAAAAATGTGATGCTTTTTAAATTTTGAATAGAAAAATATATTAAAACGCGGTAATATTACGTTATGATATATTTTTGGAAAAAGAAATAATCTTTTCAAGATGCTTTGTTTTTCCCCTTTCATTTAACTGAAGCAATTGTTTTGTTGAAATTTTTGAAATCCTTGGAAAAAATCATGATACAGAAAATCCCACGGTTTTGAAATGCCTGTCTTTCATCATGTCCTCTTAATGCTCCAACTTTCTACAAAATTTGATACAATTGATAATTATCTTCAAAATATACCTATTTTTAGTAACTTATGTTTTATAATATTTTGTCTATATGCTGAATCTAACTGAACTCCAATATTTATGGAGACTAATCCGTACTGCACTTTAGACAGAACCGGAATAAAATAGCACACATGGAAAAAATAAAGCAGAGCCTTATCACCTTATCGTGTACCTTAGAGTATCTTAGAGCACCTAGAGTACCTTATCACATCCACAAATTCACCGAAATGTTTTGTAAATTTCCGTAAAAAAATGCTAACAGAAAAGTTTCGAAATCCACTTTCAGAGTATTATTTATATGGTTTTCAGTATTGTCAGTCATTTTGGCATCAGAAAACCCTTTCATTTGATATCCATATCATGGAAGTGCATAAAAAATAACTAGTCCGCCATCTTTGGGAGTACGCCATATTGGATTTATAGTGACGTAATTTCATTTTTGTATTCTCATCAGTAAACCCTTTCATTTGATATCTATATCAGGGACGTGCATATAAAATAACTAGTTCGCTATCTTTAGGAGTTCGCCATATTGGATTTAGGGTGACGTCATTTTTTTCCGTTTTCTTCTTAGCAAACCCTTTCATTTGATATCCATATCATGGAGGTGTATAAAAAATAATTAAGCCGCCATCTTTGGGAGTCCGCCATAATGGATTTATAATGACGTCATTTTATTTTTGTATTCTTCTTAATAATTCCCCCTCTGGGTTCGGGGCTACAATTGTAGAATAGACCCAGGGTACCTCCTACCTGTCGTAAGAGGCGACTAAGGTGACTGAATGGGACCGCCTAGCCGCTTAGACTTGACCGGTAAGATCTTCAAAGTTATGCTGGGCGGGCGTTGGTGGCACTTGGATGGGTGACCTAGGCAGGCTTGGGCCCGGACTGTGGCGTCTGCCTGAGACCTGGGAACACTCAACACATCTGCCGCGGACGCGTGGTCCCAGATAAATGGTAATGAGAACCAGAGTAATTAATCTCGGTAACTCAGAACCATACTATCATACATACAAATTGTAGAGACTTTGCCACCAGGCCACCAGTAATAAATAGGATGGTTTGAAGTACTCAAGTAAAAAGGAGGAATGCAAAGGGCCTAATGAGGCCTATGTGCTGTGGTGGAATGGGAGTGTAACACTACCTTCCACTACACTCCGACCCATATACATAATCCCTTTCATGTGATATTCATGCATCAGGAAGTGTATAAAAAATAACTAGTCTGTTATCTTGGGAGGTCCGCCATATTGGTCACTTTTATAATGACGTCACTTTAGCTAGCCATACGTTGTCATCCAAGCTATACGTGCATACAAAATTTCAGCTCAATCGGTTGATGATAACTACTTTAAAATTCAATTGCAAGATTTGACCCGAACAAACACACATAGATAGATACAATATATAGCAAGTTAAATAGAAGCTTGTAAAAAGAATTTAACCGTAAGGAAAAAAGAGAAAGTCAAGAAATTCCTACTGACCATGCAAAATTAATTGTACCTTTGTACTTTCTGATTAAATAATCCGTAAATAATATCAATAGTATAATAATTAAATAAATATTTTAGCAATGGCGATCAATTTATGGATATCTATTATTTAAAATTAAATCTTTAAATTTAGGCAGCCATATTTCCATATATTACGTCTATTTATAATCGATTATATTTGAATTTTTGCATTTTTTTAAAAATAATCCAGGCCCACGGTATGTTTATTTCAATAAATTAAACGTATTGCCATTCTCGCGAGATCTAGGACCAATGTAGAGTGGGTGGGCATGCAAAGCGAGTGTTTGTCGAAAACACAGGGCAGATATTGGCCCTAGGTTACTCTCAATAGGGCGATCCCCTGTTTAAATATTAATATCTGTTTGCTATGTCCACAAAATGCGATTGATTCTGCGGCTTTCATTATTTGCTCCGTTTTATTTTACATTTCATTGTTGGGAGAATATTGAATTTTATGATTTTTCTTTTATTACTTTTTCTGGGATTTGAATATCCCCTATACCCAATGGAACGTGTAAGTAACTTGGCCCTCTGCATAATTTAGAGGTAATTGAATAATTAAAAAGACACCGGTCTGTATTGGGATACGAAACAAAGTTATACGATGATATTTTATGAATTATTTCTCTGTGCGATTAATAATTTTTGTTTTTTATTTTCAGGTAAGCGTTTATCACTTCTACCTACGTTATTGAGAGGGTATGTATTTTTTATTATTATACAGCGGCGCAGTATTTACATTAGGTATTTATGAGTGTTTTAAATCAAACCCACCGTATTATTTGAGTAACCCACTCTAAATTATTTATATGTTATAGATTAATAATACTAGGAAAACAGAAAAATTTTATTCTGAGATTAATATCTGTTTATCGATAATAAGGGAGTTCATATTTAGATTATAATTATCTTATAAATTATAAGTGAAAATATCACAGAAGGGATATAATATTTCATTTTATTAGAATTAATATTTACATGTTCGAATAATATGCACTTATATTATGTTATTAATACTGTTACTGTTATTGTTATTGTAATAATGTAACTAATACTCATACTGTCGACCCTGAGCACCAGATACCTCTCAGAGACCGTTGTCGTGATATTCGTGTTCAGCGATACGAAACATAAAATAGCCACATAAGTAATACTTCTTACATTATTACTTATTAGATTATTCTTTCTCCAAAACTAAAGGGAGTTTGCAATACTGAAAAATGTTCTTATTTCCATTTTAAATGTATGCTACTAATATCGTAGATCCCTAACGTTATTTTCCGTTCAAGTTGATTATAAGTTATACACATACTATTCAACAATAAATAAGTTCTAGCTATTTTAAATACGTATTAAAGCAATTTTAAATACTTTAATAAGTTTTGGGCGTAACCTGTGGTCCGGAACAAAGAAGTTTAATTTTGATAGCAGGTAATAGCTGTTCAAGTGTCCAACATATTATTTATTAATTTGTAGAAGAATGACCTCTTCTGCCATTGAGATGTACTTGCAAATCTCTACGAATTGGGTCATAATGAATGTAGCCCGCCAACAATGATCCCGAAGAAAATTTTATTATAGACGAATGAACGGAAATAAATATTTTGGCTCGAATATAAGTTACACAAAAAAAGTAGGTACAGTATCGTGCAATTTCAATGTCGTCAACATGCATTTTATAATTAATGTTTGTAATATGAGCCAATGCCATAATTTGCTTCGTCAAACTGAAGAGAAATACTTCTATCATAGTTCTCCATTCATATTACTCGTTTCAATTATTGCAAAAATTCTAATGACCATAACGACATTTAAATTGCGCGATACTGCACTTATACTCATGTCCACAGATTCCACAGAATCCACAGATTCGCGATCTTAGCGGTTTCTCATTTTTGATGATCCTGCTGGCGCTATGTTGACGTCTTCATAAGAATAATCTGTGAACATCATCATCGGTGCTTCTTATGAATTGTTCTTCTATTGACAAAGGTTCGTCATCTTCGTCCTCGCTGTAGATAGCAACCTCGGGCACATTATCGCATGACTGGCCACTGCAGAAGCCACACACAACAGAGCACTTCAACCCAGCTTTCTCCTGCAACCACATGCCCCGCCACATCCCTTTCAACAGGTGCATGAAATTAGTTTCAATAAACGCTCAGGTGCAGGTTGCTCTGTCATTGTGAGTGGAGCGAGCCCATTGCTGTCAAGTTTCCAGCCCAGTCTTCTAGGTTTTTTTGACTCCCCTGCAATTTTTGGAGTTGTTGGTACGTCCTAAACGCATGATACCGTCCTTCGTTGGTGTCAAAGAACCAGGATTTAATATGCTTTTTGAAGTAGCTTTAGGGAAACGTTGATAGCGGATTTCTTCCATGGTTTCTTCTTCCACGTTGCCACCGTAAAAATCAATGAGAAACCGTGCCCAGCATCTACAATGTGCTCTCGATGGTGTTGCATCCGGATATTTGAAAATGCTAATGGTGGCACTAAGTCTTGCGGTATTCTGGATAAGCGAACAAGATTTATTTTTTCCTTGGTTGAAGATAGCCGATGTTGTGTCACAGCCACTCAGCCACTATGGATAAACGGAATGTTCTCAGCCGCTCTATATTTTAAACTATTCGCTGAATATAGTCTTTCAGGAATTCTGCCTCTTCCTGGTTTACGAAGATATATGTTACTTTGAGATGGTGCTAGTGCTGTCAGCAAAACAAGAAGATCGACGTCTTCGCCAACGACGAAAACAGCATCAAATGTTGAGCACATGGAAAACGCGGTGCTGACAATAACACATCAGCATCTTGTGGCGACAGAAGGTCCCCCCACTTTTACGTCCAAATATGTAAACCGATTATCAATAAACTATCAAACCTAATAATACAAGAAGGGAAAAATTTAAAATAATTCTTAAGTGCCCCCCCCCCCCCCACCTTATTGACCCACGCGCTGCCCTGAACTGTAATTTGAATAGATATCGCTATATAACCTTATTGCGGTTGGAAAAAAACATTATAAATAAGTGTACCTACTTAATTTGTTCAAACTAAATTTACCGTCCAAAATGGGGTTTACTATTTTTTGGGAAAAATTTTCACTTTTCCGCCGCTGTAACTCGTTACATATTAGACTTAAAAAATTACAAAAAAGATGGGGAATTTTGGATTCTTTACGTTGTATTCTTAAATTTTTGTCGTAAGATCAACCGTTGCAGAATTATTGTCATAAAACTAATTTTTTGTACCTTGGATTCAAGATGGCGGCTCGAGCGCCCCCCCAAGGGCGAAAAAACGATCTTTTTTTCTTATACTGACTGGATTATAAATCCAAAGCCACTTTAGCAACTTCTCAACATTTGATTAGAACAAAATTTGATTAGAACATTTGATTAGAACAAAATTAGAACAAAATTGTATTTTCTTATTTTCTTTAGATGTAATTTTGTTGGTATTTATCGCAGATTTTAATACATTTGTATAAATTCCTTATTAATAGTACTAATAAATGGTACCACGGTACCAACATGTCATTTAAAAAAATTGGTATTTCCCCAAAAACCATTTTGATGAACTTTATTTGCTCATAAATAACTTATTTCAGTAATTTTGATAGGATTTCGATTTCTCTAGCATTACACGGGTCCGTTAGAATATATTGGAACCATCATGGCACACTGAAATGGGAAATTAAAAATTTAATTATAAAAGATTTTGCTGTTTAAAATGTCAATTATTTGGTATTGAAGAATTCAGACAATTAAACAGAATTCAAAAATTTAATAATATACAGGGTATTTTATATAAAAATCGAAACTTAGGAACTTCCAGCGAAACCGGAAGTGACCAAAAAAAGTTTATGTGACCCAAAAATTCCGCCGCTTATGTATATCTGATATCCCAAATTTATACATTTAGTTATTGTTATGTATACTGACCGGAATATAAAAACGTTTAGAAGTATCTTATCATTTTTTAAATCTAATGTCATAAGTATTTCTGCTCGTAATATTATTAATATTGTACCTATTGATGGTTAAAATTCCTTAAAGTTATGTGTTCACAATTTTATGAGGTTACATAGTATAAATTGAAATGTATAGTAAAGAATGTATGCGTTTAATTTTTTACATATTTTGTTCAATCATTAATATTTATTAAATAATCTTTTTTGCAGGTACTTTATAATATTTTCGAACTCTGTATATACTTACCTAAATATAAATTACTTACCTAAATACGACTTCGAGTATGTACCTAAAAATAAATCGATAAAATCCCAGTAGTTTTATACAAACGAAATAGAATTGAAACAAATCAACTGATTTCTATGAGAAATCGGCTTAATGCCTTTAAACTTAAACTTTAAAATAAACTTTACGTAAAGTTGTATCATATATTTTTACCTTAATTCCAATGAAAAATCACCTTAATATCAACCAAATTTAACCGCAGGAGCTAAAATGCCTGGCGAGTACTTCATCTGGCCAACTTTCCCTACAAATTTTAATGCTGAAAAAGTTTGGGAAACTTTTCGAGGGGTCGATTAACTTCGAGCTAACCCAACAGAAAGTGTACCAAACTGTTTCCAGGCTAACAAACTGATGTCTACAGTGTACCGGGCGTTTAGAAAATTGTATACATTAATTTAATTTGTATAAAATAGTAATAATGATTATAAAAAATACGTGTGTAGCAATAGGGGAGGCGTTATCTCGAAAGATTCCACCCACGGCGGTGTGAAAATGCTGTGGAGCGGAGTCAGCGACTGTAGGCGGCGACGCCGACGCCAATGACGCCACCGATACGAACAATCCTGGGCGGTGCACGCCGTCGCGCGACGCTTCCAGAAAAAACCCGCTGACCCCGATAAGCTGGACAGGTGAAAACTAACATATCAACACATATGCAACCCAGCCACTTGGAAGAGCCGCGAGTGGAGCGGATCGTCTGTCTGTTTGTTACACATGCTAGAAACAGTTCCAGGAAAGTTGGCCGTAGTTCACACTTTAATTTCAGCTGGCAGTCAAACTTTGAAATTCTGCTTAGAAAATAGGCTTCCGTGGAATTGTTGCAAGTTTGAGAAGTGAAGATAGTTTGGTAAAACAATTAAATATATTTAAACGTTTTATATCAATTGATTTGAATACTTCGAATATTATTCTATATACTATATTATTCTCTTCTGCCTATATCATTTTAGTCCAAGAGGCAGTTATGATTTTATGATGGATAGAATTGTTCGGTTAGTAATTCTAAGCACGTATTATTAATAGCTGAAATTTCACATCTGGGTATAATACGAGTATTTGTAACATGCCGTTCGTTCACAAGTCCCCTTCTTTACAATCTAGTGGATTGAGATCAGGTGAATTTGGAGGTCATTAATATTCCATTATAAAGTATAATATACCTATATTCTATCAAAATTCAATGTGAGCTTATTCGCCGTATTCTACAACTTAAATTGGATACGTCGATTTTATTTTTAAGAGGCTCATTTTTTTATGTGACAAGTCTTGATAGGTTTTTGTTTTTGAGATAATGTCGTTACTGACATGATTTTCAAAATAACAACCTTTTTTCCACGTATCTGGTGCAGTTTCTTCTGCTCTTTTCGGTAATATAAAATTTTAGGTAGATTATATAATAATATTTTCGGGATGTCACGATTCCAGTGGCTTGTATATACCATCCCTTAAAAAAGCCTATACTATACATGATCGTCAGGAAAAAATTCCCTACTCTTAAATAACCCAATCATTTTAGACTCTTTATGACAAAAAAATGTGCACGCGTATTTTGCAATTCTCGATATAAAACGTAAGTAATAAATTTGTAGAGAATTATCTACAATATATCTCATATATACATTAAACACTTGATGGTAAGAACCACTAAAATGCCACCATTCATGTAGATATCATGTATTTATTATGTTCCTGCACTTTATAACAACTTTCTACAATATTCTAGCCTCATGTCGCAGCACCTACTGACCGCAACTACGTTGACTTTCACGTGACGTGATCAGGAAGATCTGGTGGGGCTAACCTTGATGAGTCCGACGGGGCTGTTGAGGGTGATTTGCTAACATATACCTCATATATTCAATATTGTTTAAAAAAAAATGAATGCTAATAATAAGCAGAAAGTGTGAAAAACTAGAGTGGCGCAGTTTTTCAACTTTTGTATGATTTTTATTGAAAATAGGTGGCATGTTTAAATAACAAAGTTATAGAGAACTCAATTTCCAGCAGTTTTCATATGTAGTTTCTCCAGTGGGCCTAATCCACACATATTGTGTTACTCCCAGAGTTTGCTATTCAGTGTTGGTCTCGTTGTCGGTGCCTCCTCTATGACTCCACAGACGAATTATCTACAAGGTCATCGTTATTGTTGTATTCGTCAACTTAAACACAACAACTTCCCAATCAACCAGATCTACGACGACGACGACAACAACAACGATCGCCTTGTAGACGATTCCTCTGTGGAGTCAGAGACGAGTTTTACCGACAACGAGATCGACACAGAATGCCAAACTAAGAGAGAAACGCAATCTCGGAACAATAGCAACATTGAACGTCCAATAAAAACGTGGCAAACACGTGGCGTCGGTCGTGCGAAATACTTGTCTGTACGAAAACTGCTGGAAATTGAAACAGCTACAACTCTGTTATTTAAATGTTCCATTAATTTTCGATAAAAATTATCCAAAAGTTGCACAAACTGCGCTACTCTTAATTCCTTACACTTTTACTTATTACTAGCAATAATTTTTTAAACAATATTGAATATAATTTAATTATGACGATTATAGATAATATAATTTTTTATACTTTTTTACTTACCTTTTTTAAAGAGAAATGCAAAATACACTTGTAAATCGACAAAAATTAAAAATCAAGGTGGCGGGCATTTCTTCATCTACTTCGATGGGGATATTTAACTGCGTCAATAGTTTTAGGCCGATATTTACTTTTGTTTCTTACATGTTCATATATATTTTATCTAATGTGATTGGGCTATCCACTACAAAGTGGGAGTTAGGTAATATTTTCCAATTGGTGGTAACTCGTCTCCTGCCTGCCGTCGATGCCGATGGTTGGCCTCAGTCGTGGAAATGTATCGTCGTTAAATGAATATTAATAAAAAAATATTGAGTTCAATATTCAACATATTATAATTATTTAGAAGTTTTTTATTTAACATTGATCTTGTCAATTGAAATTATTATGTCTATTTAAAATATATCACTTATTCCAATTAATAAGGCAATTGAAAGCTAGCAAAATAATATCAGGAAGTTGGAATGATCCTTTCAGTTTTATAAGTCTCACGCAGTCGTAGCCTACTTGTTATACTTTCCTTAACAGTTTAAAAGTTTTACTCGTACCATAACTTCTTCTTGGGAACAACTTTTACTGCTGTTTACGAGTATATTTGATTGTACATTAAATCGTAAAAATTGTCATGACACCTAAATCTTCTTGGAGGTTTCCTATACTTTTTACATATATGAAGTCGACAAAATGACAAATAATATATATCACATCCTGAGTTTCCTTTTATAATTTCATTTACAATAGTGAAAATACGTTAAGGAACTCACTTGCATAGTTTTCAATGTGCTATTTTGGGGGTTTCTGTATACAACATTAATAAGACGTTATATTTAAAGCCTACATATTTCTAGCAAATAGTTATAATTAAATTATAACTCATAACTACAACAAAAAATATTGTATTTATATAATCTATAAATCTGCGGTATATATGTTAACTTGTGTCACTTGCCATAAAGATTACATTGGTCAAACAGGTAGATCATTTAGAATACGTATTTCTGAACATAAAAAAATCATATTTAAACAATAAAATAAATTCAACGTTTTGTAACCATTTAATAGAAACTAATCACTTATTTAATGGGGACTTTAAAATTTTACACCAGGAAGCTAAAGGTTGATTTTACTATACCAGAAGTTAAAGTTGATTTTACTATACACGGTATCCCGTTTTTTAACGCTCACGATATCGGAAAGGGTAGGAGATACAAAGTCAGTTAAATTACAACATTTGAGCTATTTTATGGCTATGGCTTAAATATGTCATGATTACCAAGATATTGTAACACCCCTCTTTAATTACATTACCTTAATTAAAGGGCCTCTCATCCAGGAGATGTGACGTAATGAATTTTTTGTTGTTCCTATCGGCTGCTCAGTTAAATACGGAGGTCGTGGATAAGTGGATTTGCTAGAGGCTTGCACTTAGATACCTTTAGATATATCACTAGAAAAATCACAGCTTGACAATGACCGGCTTGATCTACTCGTACTTAAAATTTTGTATAAAAATACTTGGACGCCAGGTCAATAGTACTTAAATAGTACAGAAGACCGGAGAAATGATCAGCCAATAATTATCAGCTGTGACCCCTCTTGTGACTCAGACTTTTCCCAGAGAAATAAAAGATAAAGATTTTTTTAAAACAATATATTACAAAAATATTTATGACCAGTTGATGGTTCACAGTTATTCTTAAAATTAAAATTAACAATTGGGTTGCCTGAGGGGCGTTAAAACGACTCTACTTTATTAAGTAGCCTGAAAGGCTTTAGGTTAAAACAATAAAAAAATGTTCACTCTTGACACAAGGTCAAGTCGAGAAATTTATCATTTACAACAAAAGTGACTTGTAAACCTTGCAAAAAAAGTAAAGTGGAAATATTCCTTAAGACCTGGTAATTCCTAGGGGCAATTAATAATACAAAAATACCTTTTCTCTTTTCTGGAGATCCCCTCGTGAATGTGTTGGGTTTCCTAAGATCCTAGGCTGAAGCTTCGGCTTGGTGGTCCAGCTGAGCCGAGACGTAGCCTCTAAGGGCGATGCATACCGCAATGGGTGGAATCTGCCGGCTGCAGGAGGAGATACCTTCCAGTCTGACGTTCAGGAATAGGTAATAATGGTCTGCTCTGCTCACCAAAGGAATTGATTCTCGGTCATCAAGGTGTGGATGAAAAATTTAGCAGTATCAGGTTTTACAAATTTGGAAGAAAAAAATATGTATAAATTCCCGCTTGAACCGGATATCAAGAGTGAAATTTATACTAAAATGAGTTTAAATAAAATAACTAGATTAATAGTTCAAAAATATGATTTTAATTATATAAAAAAATATTGTAATGTTAAATATTGGAAGTAAATTTTAATTAAATTCCCAAAAACTGAGATTAGACTTTATCAAAGTAAAAAAATAATATTATCAAGACAGGAATGTGGTATGCAAATTTTCACTATACGATTAAATAAAAAATTGAAATAAATGCTGCTTTTTGCCGATGCAAAAGATAAACAAATACCTATGGCCTACGCCATCGAAGTAATATCTTATAAATAAACTATGTTACCATTCGGTAAAACAGGATCAAGCCAGCAGGTCGGCAGAAAAGAATAATTTTTGCGGATATCGCGTATAAATGTGCTTGCTGGGAGCACGCGACATTAGCGGGACGGAAAGGTAGGGATAACGGTAGATGGTGAGTCGCGGTAAATTTCTACGTACGGTAAGTAAGCAACGGTAAGTTCGCGCGGTTTTATTTCAAATATTTGAAATTGGAATTCAAACATTAGCCATAAAACGGAACGGAATTTAGTTACGTTACAATATCTTTGGTCGGTTTTTGAAGTATCCAGGAAAAACTGAAATATATCTAATTAAAAAATTTTAAATCACTACTATGACTTTATTTTTTCCTATGGATAACATGTCATTTATTTTCTGCAAAAAACACATTTTTGCTACTCGCACCCTGTTTCACTTTTCCCTTTCTCCCCTCTCTTCCTTTCCCTTCCTCCCTCTCTCCCTTTCCCTTTCCCTCCAATCGTTCTCATCAGTAACATTTTTGGTATCACCTCTGGCATTCTTTCAATGTGTCCGAACCATCGTAACCTTTAGGCTTTTATTACTCCATTCAAATTTAGTTCTCTTGTATCCCAAGATTTTTCTATATTCCTATTTCCTATATTTTCAAGATTCTCCTCTAATCCAAGATTCCTATCATATTTTTCTCTCCCATACCTCCAGTCTCGTTTCTTCAGTTTTATTCAACCTTAATGTTACGCGAGCATGTTACCTTAATGTTACGCGAGCAATGTTATGTAACGATTGTTTGAACCACTGTTTTTATAACCTTGTGTTTATTTGCCTATAAATATTGGTATATCTCAATATTCGCTATATCGTGTCTACACGTTTATTTCTCGTCAGACGATGAAATTGAAAATTTTAAAATCCCCGAAAATGGGATTTTTTTAAATTTTAACTAAAATGCTAAATAATACCCTTATAAAAAAAGAAGAATTTTTGGGGTAAATAAATGATGGTGTCCATGAGAAAAAAAAGTCAAATATTCATCATATCTCAAATACTAATAGACGCAAGAAAAAAATAATTGACGTCAGTCCATCAAGGAACTTCAAAAATATCAAGGTATCAATTTACAAATTGGTAGGTATTGTCATAATAAACTGGTTTGATATTTTCGAATTCAACATTTTTCAGTTTTGTCGGGATATTTAAAAACCAGCAAATATGTTTTGATATTTTCACATATTCAAGATAGTCATAAAATAACGTTTTTTTTTGTATTTTAACCGACTCTGTATCTCATACCATTTCCGAGATCCCAGTAGTGAGCTTTAAAATACGGGACACCCAGTATTGTTTTTTGAAATTAATAAACAGTAATACTCAGATTTATAATTATCAAATATATATTTGAATAATAATTCTCCACGACTAAATTTGTTATAATTCACCTGGTTTTTCAATTTATTACACCTTAGGTTATATTCATATAGAATGTCATTACCACTTATTATTTAAGGACCTATAATAGAATAGTGAAATTCTTACAACACTAAGTGTTTTTGGATTCATATGAATTTTCATGAAATAACTATATTTGTTATATTATAACTATTACTTAAAATATATAATATGAGGTATCCAAGATATTTAGTTTTTTAATGTTAATGTAATGTGTGAAATAGATTTAGTGAGAAATCTATGATACTGCTTATTCAACTTTATAATTTTGTTTACGAATATTTTTTTTTATTAAGAATACAATTAAATAATTTTGATATAATTTTTCCTCCAAGAAATATGTGAATTACAAAAGTTCTAAATATCGTTATTATAGTAGGCCAAATGAAATTTGGAGCTAGTTTTTATTAAATTCTGTGTTACTTTAGTGTCAACAAGTCACGTTACCATTACAACAAAGAAATCAATCAACATTGCTTACACGTCAGTGACTTTAAAGTACACAAAATATTACTTCTAGGTATTTCAACTTAAACTCCTCTTCAAAATTAACGCACCATTATAAATATACCGAAATTTTGTTGCTCCTTTTTTTCGTAACCTCGGACTTAAATCGTAAACCGTAAATAAACGATTTTGAAGAGTTATTTCCAAGTTACGAAAAAAGTAGCAACGAAATTTCGGTAAATTTATAATGGTGCCTTCATTTTGAATACGAGTTTATATAAACATCTTCCTAAGAAGTTAAATTATTTTATAATTGTTTAATAAATGATGCGCAGCCAAGTTAAAATTTTAAATATTCAGGTAGACATATTTTGACACGTACCTATATGCATTGTTTTTATTATAACTGATATGTCATATCCAGTTTATTTATAGTTGGTCTCGGGTTATAGAACACATTTCTAAGATGTGTTGTATTCAACAACATTAAAAAAATCAAAAAATACATATTTTGTGTTTGCCTGTATTGTTTCCTCTATGCTGCAAACAAAAGAACAGTATTATTCAATAGAAAAGTCTGCTCACCGTCTTCAATAGGCGAACAAAAATAAACGTTAAATGCTGTCCTGTCTCATCCTAGTTTATAAGCGGCTTTCTCTTTACTTCCGGTCAAACGTATACAATATTTCTATTTGGAATGGTTATTTTGTTTTCTATGTAATATCTAGCAGACTCTTATCTTCCCCGTTCACAGCCAACTCAAGCTTGCGGGTGATCAGGCACGGAGATATTAAATAACGGACTAACCAAACAATAACAAGCGAGCATCTAGTAGCGGCCACTAGAGTTGTAAGGGCTCTTCCATAAAAACTCTTCACGTTATGCCATGACGTCTGCTCGAGGGCTTTAATGAAAATTGCTGTTGTTTGAAGAATCATAACCGGTAAGTACAGGGTGGCTATAATTTGCTACCTTACACTGTTCTATCGAACATATTGATATAAAAGTATCAGCCATACATTTACCTCTAATATGATTATAAATAAATACAAATAGTAAACTCGGTAGCTGTTTTCCTGTGAATATATTTGTCATAAAAATAGTAAAAGTTAATAAACGCTTTGCTATCAATGTAAAACAAAAATTTCTTGGCACACTTGTAAATCGCACATAATTTCTAAAGAACTTCAAGAGAGCAATAGAAAATATAACTTCTGAAATGATTCGTTTCGTTATATAATAGTCTCTCTCTCTCTCTCTCTCTATCTCTCCTCTTTCTCTATAAATTCAATGCAAAGAAAATCTTGTGCATCTTCTAAATGGCCATTTAACATACCATCCCATTAGCCTACCTGTATTTGTATTAAAAACAATGGAGAAGCTATGTGTGCGACCTCGCGATGTCTGATTGATGTAACATTGACCAATAGTCCTGTTCAACCCTACCAATATATATACACACCAGGAAGATTCACCGACACCCCTCCATGTGGTACCAAGTCGAATTAAGAAATGGATCACACGAAATCCACTGTGGATGTGTTAGTAGATACTCGTATAGAGGGTCGTTTGACAAAAGCACCTTTCCTAAAATTGCAGCAGCCCTATCAGGCATCGTTCCTCGCATTGTGGGTAGCTGTATATTATCCAAGTAAAGAACGGTACACATCAGTGTATGGAGATATTGTCAAAGGGGATTGGTTGTGAGATGTTACCCGCAGGAAAATATCTTATCACCAGTGCTATGGAACCTGGTTCTCGAGAGCCTCCCAAGCCACCTCAATACCGAAGGATTCTACAGCAGTGCATACGCGGATGACCTACCAATACTGCTTTAGTGAAAATTCGAAGGCGTCTTTTGCTGATGCTAAGAATCATCGAAAATTGGTGTGAGAAGAACGCCCTATCTATCAACCCTAGAATGACGGAAATGGGTCTCTTCATAAGGAAAAGGAAACTGGTGCCAATGAGGGCACCCATTCTCCCCCACAAAAAAAAATTACCCCATTTTGGTGCTAGGCTTAAAATGTTCATAATTGTATATAAAATTAGAAAAAAAAATAAAAATGGCCTCTGCTTGTGAGAATCATAATTATAAAACAACATAAAAACATACAAATATTTGTTATCCAGAATGTTAAACTTTGAAATGAACAAATTCTTGTTGAACCTATTGAAAACAACTACTTTCTTTAGCTATGTGCTAGATAATATTGAATTACATATACAAAAGAATTCTGAAGCATTCAAATAGGGAGTGATACAGAAATTGCTTGCTTAGTTCTCTTTGAATGCTTCAGAATTCTATTGTATATGTAATTCAATATTCTCTAGCACATAGCTAAAGAAAGTAGTTGTTTTCAATAGGTTCAACAATATTTTATGCATTTCAAAGTTTAACATCTTCTGGATAACATTATGCCTAACGCTTTTGTATAGAATATGGTCAAATAGAACAAATATAAATAGTAGACTAGGTTTGTGTATTCTAAGAATTTGAGTTCCGTCAAAAACTGATGTCATAAAACGTCACTGTAAGTGTTGGAGTATTAATGTTTTAAATTCAAGTATAAATGATCAATGAAACAGGTCGTACACCACTCTGAAGATCCTCAATGAAAGTGAAAGAAATTGTACAGCTTCTAAGTAGTTCGTTTCCGTGTGTATGTCCAGATATAGGACTGGTAAGTGTAAGTTCCTTATTATTCGTCTATTTGCTTATTTCTCTATGTAATGAAATACTACAAACCCAAGATTACTTTTCACAAAATAAATATGAATCGCAAAGAACTTCGCAAAGCTAATATATATATATATATATATATATATATATATATATATATATATATATATATATATATATATATATATATATATATATATATATATATATACAACAAACTATAAAATACTGTTTAACTGTAAGGTTCCCACAAATGGGAGGCTGCCATTCGGAAATAAACCTTAAACTTATATTACAAACTTTTTTACATTTCGCCAATTTTTAAAATCGAAAACAACATAATATAGATTTTCCACCCAATTTATGTCTGAGCAACCGAAATGCCAAAAATCACTCCAGCCATAAAATAAAGCAATAACATTTATTGTAATCGGACGTCCTTTAACAGATAACAGCATAACAGCTTCGGACATCGAACATCGTTTTTATTGCGTTGACCCTCTTATCGCAACAAATAATTTTTCAGAGTTTTACCGTCATTTACGTTATATAGCAAACTATTACTATTAGTCCAGCCAGTCCCCTAGCAGTTTCAACTTACATTTAACTATTATGAGCTTGTTTATTATGTAATCGTAGGTATTATTACTATTACCTTGTTAACAAAATCTATATGGTAAAAAATAGTATATTGTTTTACATGGATTAAAAGTAACAGTGTGTTTATATCGACCATATATTTGGGACCATGGTACATTTGGTACAGCGGAGACCTAAAAGATGATTTTTCAGCTATATTAGATTTCATTGGTACACTATACCTAAAAAAGTCCCAATAGGAAATACTTAGCTAAGGGCCTTCTTCTCGACCTCAGTGAAGCTTTTTTTTTTCGGATTTTTTACAGTTGTTGCCGTCTCTCCGTCCCCAATCTCCATTTTATCCTATCGAAATCCACGTCCTCTTCCAAGTCTCTTGACATCATTGCCTCATTTATGTCATCTCTCTGACTCCTTCGTGGTCGTCCCCTCTTCCTTCGTTCTGGTGCTATCCATTCCAGTACCTATCTGGGTCATCTGTCCACATTTATCCGCTTTGCATGTCCAAACCAGGTTAACTGCCGTTTTTGTATGTCCTAGTATAGTAGTTCTGAGCCTTTCAAGACTTGATCGTCCGCAGCTCCTTCTCAAGAAATCCATTTCTGTTGCCATAAGTTTATTTTTTATTGGCCTTTGTAACATTCCACAGTTCAGAACACTTTGTAAAGCATCTGACCTGGTCAAATTTGATTTAAAGGAAAAATAGGGAAATGGCTGTCTTGATACTTATTTCACAAAAAGAAAACATTAATTGTGTATCTGGTGATACACAATTAATATTGCATATTGATGAATGTGGCATCAGTATTTTTAAAAAAGCATGAAAATCTGTATAAGGAGAAGATTAATGGACCTGATACACTCCTCGTTTGACCGGTTCAAATTTGGAATATTTATCACTGAGGACAACTCTCTGACGCTTGTCGAATAGACAAATTTTGAAAATAAAACAGTATTAACATTTAAGCCAAAGTATATATTAACTTTTTACACAAGGTAGGATGGTCAAGGGTAACAAATGCTGTACTTAGATCTAAGAGTATCAAAATAATGTCATATTTGCGGTCTATAATGTTACCAACATGAGGATAATATTAGGAGATACGAATTTATTTTGGATACTTACAATGAAAACAAATGGTGGTTGTTTTACAAAGACAAATAAATATTTGTAGCCGCTATCGCCTTCTTAAATATTTCTGATGGAAAAAAATTCCTCATTCCTTTCACTCCTATCAGAAAAAAGCATCCAACAAAAAATATCCTGTATAATGTTACACATTTTATAATATCACTAGTTTTGTACTGCATTTATACTAGATTTATTATTATTACTATTATTATTAAAAAAAGTCTGTTTAAGTTTAAAGTAACTGAAGACCTTTTTACTTTCAGTATTGCTTTTCACTTTTACTCCTTTTTAATTTCAGTAATATATACAGATAGGTATATCTAAAATATTAAAATTGAAATTGAATATTTCATATTTCAATAATTAAATATCTTCCAGAAAATATTAGGTATTCTAAATCGTATATTTGACTTTATTTTATAAATATGCATATATTAGCACTCTAAGTTATGGTAGTAGTGTTAAGGTAATTAAAAAATCTGCTATCCTACTGATACGAAACATATACACGTAAACATTGGAAATTCATATTCAGATTTTCATTTATTCAAAGGTCCGGGGCCACAGAAGGAAATCAGGTAAGTGCGTCCCAGATGAAACGCGGAGGGCGTAAAACTCTGGAACAGCAAGACTCCTGGGACTGGAAAAGAGAGCAGCCGTAGATATGTAAACCACATTTCCTAGCAAATTTCCTGCCGGATATTTTGTATTTGCCGTTATTTTATTTCGGCCTTTTATATTTATTAACGCCGCTTTTCCGCTCCATATCAAACGGATAAGCTGGATTTTTCAGGGGGAGCAAGAAAATGATCGAAGTGGAGCATTAGTATGTGACAATGGAGACAAACGGGAACAGCGTTTGTCAATCTGTCCGTTTCCGCATCGATAGCTGCGAGTTTCAGCTATGCCGGCACATTTATATATATATATATATATATATATATATATATATATATATATATATATATATATATATATATATATATATATATATATAAATATATATATATATATATATATATATATATATATATATATATATATATATATATATATATATATATATATATATATATATATATATATATATATATTGTGAAAAGTAATCTTGGGTTTGTAGTATTTCATTACATAGAGAAATCAGCAAATAGACGAATAACAAGGAAGGTACACTTACCAGTCCTATATCTGGACATTCACACGGAAACGAACCACTTAGAAGTTGTACAAGTCCGTTCACCTTCATTGAGGGTCTTATCTTCAGAGTACACCATTCTGAAGAGCCTCAATGAAGGTGAAAGAACTTGTACAACTCTAAAGTGGTTTGTTTCCGTGTATATGTCCAGATATAATACTGGTAAGTGTATCTGGTGGTAAGTGTATCTGGTAAGAGTACAGAAAACTGCACCTTGACGTGTTTGTTTTGTTAGTTTCTATCCGTCAATTATTTTTCTTTCAAAATATATTATGTAAACCCATTATCTAGCAGTGTATTTGTACTTGCAAGTTAACTGTGCAGATTAGAATCCCTTTTTTCTATTTCAGAACCAGCATGACTACATCATTGATCACCCATGTGCTGATTAAACCAGTTCTTGTATTTTCTCCATTTGGGGGTAACATTTGGTGGTTAATCTGGTGATAAAATAATGTAAAATATGTTATGCTATTCATTAGTAGAATACAATTAAGGACTGCAAATTTAGTAATACTTCCTCAAAGTCGATCCACAATCTCCCCATTGCAGAAAATTTCAGCTAAATTTAATAGCGAATTTTAAAAAAACTAGTAATTAAGACAAAGAGCAAGGCGAGTGGTATCGCTTAACGATTCACCCAACCGTTTCTTCTGCCTGACAAGTTTTCCGTTGCATATTAAGACCCCAGCTCTTAAGACTTCGTAATTAGCAACCCCAAAGCAAACAGCAAACAGACGCACCACCGTCCGAGAGATTTTCAGCTTTGAATTTTGAACGGACACGGCGCCGTGACGCTTCCTCTATCTCGGAGATTATACGACACTAATCATCCAACTAATATTGCCAGATAACGGCTGGGATTGTCCAGAACAATTCCTAATATGCGATAAAAATAATCTACCTGCCAATATTAAGGATTAATGGGGAATATTGTTTCAATAAGCGTTGTTTTCAGTCGGGCACAGCTATTGTTGTCGGTTCCTTAATCGCTCCGTAAACGATATAAGTACCATCATTTTTTTATTATACATTATTGGATGGCATTCATCGGTTATTTATAGATAATATTAGAAACTGATTGGCATTATATGGCCCTTTCATATTAGTTACAAAGGAAATCTGTAATTTAGAGTGAAATACGTCAATAGTAAATTGTATAGAAATAAAATTATTCTCATACAGGTGCTATTTATAGGGTGCAAGAATAAATTAGCAAAATATTACAAAATGTGAAACATCTACAGGAAAACATCGTTAGGATTCGCAAATTTGGGTATTTAAGGTAAAAAACAAAGTATGCAGCCAAAATTTATCTTATCAATCTCAACTAGGTTCCGCATTAGGATTATAGGTTGAGATAAGGATTACGTGCGATATAATAATATGTACTTTATTAACGCAATGTTGGAGCCATCATAATTTGATCTAATAAAAAAATTGGTGATCTGCGACTAAAAACACCGATTTACCAAGTTTTTTGGTAAATCAGGAAGCAATTTTTCTGCCAAATGTTACGTTGTTTGAACACTTTGTTCTTGAGATAACTTGTTAACAAAAAAATTCGGCATCCGGACAGAGTTTTGAAAGTTGCTTAAAATTTGATGACGAACACAAATATTCTAAGCATACTTTTTACTTTTATCCACCTATACCGTTTTGAGCAGTGTATTTGAGAAATAAAATTATCCGACTTAATTTCTTATTATATAATATTGGTCGTTTAATAATTTATTGGCAATAAATTGAATTAAAGTTCTTAAGTACCTACTTCAAGTATACAATGCTATGAAAATTTTTAAGTTAACGAAAACTTATTAAAACGCATGTTTATGTCGAGTTAAAAGACATCAAACATCAACTTTTATATTAATCGGTGCATTAATAATTGAATGTAATTTGACCAAAAGGGTAGAGTTCTAAAAGAGAATCGTGGTAGGAACGAAATCAGATAGTGAAGATGGTCCGTTTACGTTAGCGTGTCTGGGAAGCCCTGCTAATGTCTCCTGCGCTGGAGCGAGATTAAAGACGCGTTATTTAGCCTTTAGCTTAATGGCTGACTGTAGATGGAATAATTAGATCACGAGTAGTACGCCGGGGTTCGCTTTAATTCACATACGATGGACCTGTGAGGCGAAGAGCAAAGTTACGGGCTAATTATGTAAAAGAAAAGAACGATTTAATTTGCCATCGGATGTACAGCCACATCACTTTTGGACGGCTAATGCGATTAGGCCGCTTAAACTCAGGCTGAAATCTGAAAACCTCAGCGGGTTTGCATAAGTGAACATCTCAAAGTCCACTCGGAGATCTAACATTTTCCTGCTTTAAATATATGCGTATGTATATTCGCCGGAACCAAACAGTATTCCCTAGGTTATTTGCAATAATTATGATGTGGCGGTCGTATATTCGACACAAAATATGCTATGCCTTTCAAAGTGAAAAATTATTGAGCACTGAACATCCCCAAACATACAGTTAGAAGTTTGTTCTTACATAGGAGCGTCTAGCGTCATTTTCATCTAACATCCTTTTCAAGAACTTTCCAGTCCTTTATATTTATTTTGGTTGCTCTTAATGCCTGAGGTCTGTAGAAGCTCTAATAACTATATACATGGCTATATATATATATATATATATGTATATATATATATATATATATATATATATATATATATATATATATATATATATATATATATATATATATATATATATATATCTGTATATATATATATATATATATATATATATATATATATATATATATATATATATATATATATATATATATATATATATATATATATATATATATATATATATATATCTGTATATATATATATATATATATATATATATATATATATATATATATATATATATATATATATATATATATATATATATATATTATATAGATAAATGAGGAAATAGCCCTAATATAATCAGTAAATGTACAGAATCATAATGTAAAAACTAAATAAACCCGACAGTATACACAAGACAAAAACAATGCGATAGTAAAATTACATGCCTAGCAAAACGAAGTCAGAGCATCTCAACCCGTGGTCTAATCAGTCATACGCTCATTGGCGAAGACGTATTTTATTAATATCTCAATTAAAATACGCCAGAAAAATCTTTTGACTATAATAATTAGTTCGACATATCATATTATGATTTATACAATACAAAAATCTAGTAAACTATATCTAGTTATAAATAAATATGTAATAAAACCTCTGAAAGTGGGAGACGAGGTTTTTAACATTTTAATATCGAAGAAAAACACAGATGTCGAACGTACAGACCATGGCAAAATGGTGTTAGACGTCAATACTGAAAAGGAAAAGTGTATAAGAATTGAAAGATCGTAAAAATAATGTGTGAAGTGTTTAAAATCAGAATCTATAGTTACAATGGAAAATTCATAAATAATAACATCAGTTGATGGGTCGACAGTTAACTATAAAGCACAAGAAATAAAGCATAAAAAAAGTAAAAGGCACCCCAGGCAGTAGCCACGTATCATTTCTCTCTGTGAAAATCAAGTAAAAGTTTTTATAATATCCAAGTAAATAATTATAATTCGGGCACGATAGTAATTAGGTACACGTGTTTCCTTGATATTCTGTTGAAGAAAATTAGTGAATTTTAAGCAATAGTGGGTTATCCAAGTCGTATTAGAAGGTCTAGGCAGTGTCCGAGATCGTTCTACAGCAGTTCTCGTCGTATCCTGATATAAATATCCAAGATATACCTACTTATAATCAACAAGTTAGTATATATCGAAGACGGTCCAGCAGTTTTACGAGACATCATTCCTGAATTTGCCGTAAGAGTGATTCTAGAGGCAGTTCCTACAGCGAAGATACCAGTACAGTTTCCATAAGGAGGGCGCCATGGCAGTTTCAGCACTTCACCAACAGAGGTCCTCAGTGTAGTAGTGACGTGCGCGAGTGTGGAGTGATTTTGGATTTTGGAACCAAATGGAAAAAAGGTTGAAAGGTTGTGGATGAAAATAAAATGTTTGATAATTATGAAAATGGGGCTAGGGGCTAGTAAAAGGAATAAAAGGGTATTGAACGAAAGGGAATAATCAAATAAAATGCTACATATAAATAATGGTGAAAGCGATATTTTCATTAAAAATGCATATATTACTGGAACACAAAAATATAAGACCTTTTAAAGGTAATAAAAGTGCCGTAGGTAACGCCCTCTATAATGTGGAACAAAATTATGATTGGACTTAAATTTCTCGCCCCAAATAATCTCCCATCACCAAATGGTTAGCAAAAATAATGGACTGTTAAAAATGTATCTGAAAAAGTGGAAAAAAATTCAAGTTTGATAACCTATATTTCGTTTATTATCAACATATATTGTAATATTAGAATAGTACTGCTGGTCTGTATATAATTAATTATTAAACATCCTGTATACTTTTATCTACTTCTTAAATGGGTCATTTCTACATCAATAGACGAATGTAAATAATTGCTGGGAAATAAATAAATAATATTTATCCCATCGTAAACATTACATCCATTAAAAGATAGTAAAATCTGCCAAAACAAACCTTCACATTATATGTACTTCTTAATGGTGGGAATGAATCATTTTATGGATCCACAAAATTTTATGGACTCTCTAGATCTCCTTACGATCCATAAGTGTAGAGCTTAATGACCCCTTCTAAACCTTCGTGTACGAAGTATGTCACAAATACTCATGTAGCAATTGTATATTTCAAACCGGCCTTAGCGACCTATATTTTATAACACAAGTAATTAAAATAATTATAAGAACCATGTTAAACAAATAATTTAAAAACCGTTCTTTTAAAAATATGTGTATAATAAAAAAATCCTAATATGCATAATGGCGTTACTTTTTGTTTTTTTATTACATGTTGTCATGGCAACGTACACACAATATCTCTAACATGTGCACAGAAAATAAAAAGGAAGGTGGCTATATATGCGCGCCGTTTTAGAATTGAAATTATTTTCTGCGATATATTTCCCAAACATGAACAAAGAACTGAAAGACGACCAGTTCAAGGTAAAAAAACGTATAGTGATCATGTAAAAATCATAGTATTCATTGTGCAATTTATAGCCATCATTATTTGAGCCACTTGCCTTCATAAACGTCACCCTGCATTAATAATGGCTATCATTAATTGCTGGTTGACCAGGTTGACTATCTGGGTTATATTATCTTATTACTTATAATGCACAAGAGATTTTTATTTTACCGGATAAATTTTGATTGTTTAATGAGAAACTGTTGCCTTGCAATTAGACGAGAAAAACTGTCAACTATTAAAAACGCGACATCGAAGGTGAAGCGTTTTTTGATTGACAGTTTTTCGAGTCAAATTGTTGACGGAAACAGTTTAGAATTTAAACACAAATTTACCCGGTATCAATAAAAACATTGAGTGTAATTCGGCAGGACAATTTAATGAATAAGAAATTTAGAAACATATGAATGCAAACTTTATTTATAAAAAACTAAAAGTAAACACATTTTTATTTGAGCTTGATTAAAAAATTAATAAGTGAAAAAACCACTAGTGCTTTTCATATATAATACAACAAGTGCTCTGGGTTTTGCTGACAATATTTGTCATTCTGAATACGAGTTGCTGCTTGGGCGAAAATAATTACGAGCGCGAAGCGGTAGTAGTTATTTTCCAAAAACAGCATCAACGAGCAATTAATGAATGACAAATAAATATTGAAGCAAAACTGAGAGCACGAGTTGTATTCGGAGGACAAGTCATTGAAATAAGAATATTAATTTTCAAAGGAAATCAAATAGTATATAATTAAAAGCCAAGTGTGCTGATAATTTATTTGACGTTTATCTGACATAATTTAATTTCTTGCAGTACGCTTCGTGTAATTTACAAAATTAACCGATTTGATAACAACGATTTAAGTACCTACAATTCACGTTTCATTGTTCTTGTTGAAATAAAATTCTTAACTAAAATTCTCTTCGTTTTTTTGACGCTGGAATAATTTGTTGCCTCTAGTTTGATGTAAATGTTGTCAGTGTAATATGCTATTGCATAGGCTGAATAACACTGGTGAAAAGCGATAAGTTGAATTGTGAGTACATGATGCTATTGCATAGCACTCGGAGTAGTTTCCACAAACACCAAAACACTTCGCTCGATGCGCGTTTCGCCAACCAAGTTGGCATCATCCGGAGACGATTAAAACTAATCTCAAACTACAAAATCTACCATATTTATACTATTTTCATGGTGACATCACTAATGATATCACCGTGAAATTTACGCGTGACTAATCACGCTTCAATGACCGGTTGCTAAGCAACGCGTAAAGCGAGCTATACGGTATAGGTCCCTTGTCGCTATTAATACTACTTTTACATTTTACAATTTCTATGCTCTCAAATGCATCCAACTGTCTATTATTGGTCACATTTCTAACTAATCTTAAATTACTAATATCTATTCTATGATTGTTGTCAAAAGCATGTTGTGCAACACTAGACTTATCTGTTCTTCCATATTTTAAATGAGCCATATGCTCTTTAAATCTGGTGTTAATTGATCGTCTCGTTTGTTCAACATATTTTCGATCACAATCATTACAACTAATTTCGTAAATCCCAGACCTTTCATTTGGAACAATTTTATCCTTTGGATTGTCTAAAAGTTGTTGTAATTTATTACTCGACGAATGAATCGCTGTTATACCCACGTTTTGAAGACCTTACTCAAACCATGAGTAAACCGGGGTTCGTACGGGATGGATACATATTTTGGAGTCTCTATATCCTTTTGAAAGCTCGTAGAATTACGAAGTGTGTCCTTAAATTTACGCTTCCTAATTAGTTTTTCAACTATACCTCTAGGATAACCATTACTCACAGCTATATCTTTAATTAATACTTTTTCTTTTTCAGACCTTTCATTACTGAGAGGGAAACTTAGTAAACGATGGACAAGAAAATTAAAACTTGCCATTTTATGTTGATAGCAGTGGTGAGAGTCATTAGGGATATATCTGATCGTACTGGTATCTTTTCTATATATATCAAATTCTAACCTATTGTCACTATTTTTAATTACTAATACATCTAAAAATGGAAGTTTTACATTATTTCCTAGTTCATATGTAAACTTTACAGAAGTGAAACGACTATTTAATTTGGAAATGAAGTTTTCTACATCCGCAATCTTAGTGTCAAACACGGCAAAAATGTCATCCACATACCTAAGCCAAATCCTAGAAAAATACTCGAATTCTTCTTTTGCTTCAGTTTCAAATCGACTCCATGTTGTTCATAGAACTTGTCATTGAAACGGAAGCAATTTTGTTTCATACAAAGTTTTGTAAGGTTTATATATTCTTCTATTACTTCTTTTCTATAGTTGTTTAATTCGAGTAAATCCTCAGGATAGTCCAAGGTCTGTGGAATTGGTACACTCGGAAATAATGAACAAACATCACAGGAAATCAAAATTTCACCCTCTTGCAATTGAATATTCTTGACCTTATCAATGAAATCATTCGAATTTTTAACTGAAAAACTAGGCTTTGCAATGGGCAAACTTTCAAATTCCTTAGTCAACCATTTTGATAAGTGGTAAGTCGGAGATCCAATAGACGATACTATTGGACGCACCGACTTCCCTGGTTTATGAATTTTTGGTAGACAATACAATCTAGGTACAGTAGGGTTAGATACACGTAACCTATTCTTAACAGGTGGAGTAATAAGGTTGTTACATGATTTGAGGACATTTTTTATTTCAGTGGTCATTCTTGGTAAAGGGTTTCTAGTAAGTTCTTTATAAGGACCATTACTAATTAGGTTGTTTACCCGTTCATAATAGTCCTCTTTATCTAAAATAACAACCTTATTACCTTTATCTGATTTTAAATAAAAACGTTTTTTAAAAATTTCTATTGTCTACGTTATTCATTATATTTTTAGAAATTTGGTTCCTGCAAGCCACTCTGACGAGACCCTTGGATGAATCAGGCAGATATTGAATTGAATTTTCAATCCCTGCCACGACACCATCCAAAATCTCATCAGAAGGGGCTACAGCAAAGTTTAAACTCTTGTTTAGAAGGTCAAGTTCTTCTTTATCAAAAGAGTGTGACGAATGATTTTCCGCAATGTTAACGACCTTCCGAGGAACATTTTTTGGTACATCAGTAGTCAATTTTTTAAATTTTTTATTTTATGATTTTTTTTATTGCATAGGTTGAATTACATTGGTGAAAAACGATGAGTTGAATTGTCACTGTAATATGCTATGCATAGGCTAAATTACATTGGTGCAAAACGTTAAGTTGAAGTGTCACCGTAATATGCTATTACATCGGCTAAATTACATTGGTTAAAAACGTTGCATAGAATAATTGTCACTATAAAAGTTGCAGGTAACATTTTTCGCTGTCAAAGTGACAATAGGGAAAATTAAATATTTTAAATATAAAAATAAAACTAAAATACATTGTGTAACGTTGCAATAAAACGTGTACCTCAAAAGAAAAGAAGACTTCTAATTCTGGGCTATCAGTATGAAGGATCTAAACCGCGATAAAATTAAAGCGGCCCGAAACCAACTGTGACGTCATAAACTACAATATTCGGTATGCGTTGCGCCGGAAAGTGGCCGGATGAAGTATGAAATCAAGCGGTCGAGTGCTGGGATCTCCTGTAGCCGACCGAATCGGTCTCCTCCTAATAATTTATAACAAATTTATTATTGGGAATTAATGCGTCATATTTTACATATCCTATTCTTCAGTATGGTAGAACATTCTTATGCAATAAAAAAGTGGCAATGTTCCCTATTGCACTGTGGCATATTTTTTATATATAAAATAAATTTGTCATTATTATTCTACAATGTGTTGGAATAATTATTACAGTTATAATCACCGACATATTTTTAAAAAATATCAAAATATACAAAGTTTAATTGAAGAATTATTACCGACTGATGATTTTAACATAATTAAGATTCCCAAAATTTAAAATTTTATAAAATACATTTTGCCAGGTTCAATATGTAAAACATACAATAAATAATAATACTCGTATAATATTTACTCGTAAAATATATATTTATAGATTTACAAACTATTTTATAAAAACGCGTAAACAGAAAAAACACCGTGACTTATCAACTATTAATTTTAGAAACTCCCATCCCGGTTTAATATCTATGCTGATTATAACAGATGATACAAATAAGCCTACTCGTAATTTGGAAGGGATAGAAATTTCACCATGGATAGCGTTTTCTGGTCACGATCCCAGCTGTCGCCACAGATTACTTGTATAGACGTGTTAACACGTTATATCTGCTTTCCTTCACCTTGTATACGCGAATGTCATCAGGATAATGTGTTTGATATCTTAGTCAGTCAATATCGTGAGATCCATAAAAGATTCCCCCAGACTCAGCGTTTATTGGATAGAAAGCAAACTCCGCTTTGACGTTATATAAAAACTAGACCATAAGTTGCCGTATTCTCTATTGAATATTATTATTAAAGATTACATGAAAAAAAAACTATTACGGATAAATTTTTTCGGTGAATTACGATTTTTTCATTTTAAATATATAAAATAGGAAAAGTTGTTTATTTTCGATCAAATTATAAGTTTTATTTATTTTTATTTATATTAGTATCTATAAGAGATATAGTATGAGTAATAAGTCAGTCTTCGTATAATATCGTATATAAAGGTCGAACTCATAAAAAACTAATTTTAGAAATATTCTTCCTATGTTTTAACACCTGTCCTCTTTAATTACATTACCTTAATTAAAGGGTCTTTGATCCAGGAGATGTGACGTAATGATTTTCTTTGTTGTTGCCTATCGGCTGCTCAGTTAAATACGGAGGTCGTGGATAAGTGGATTTGCTAGAGGCTTGCACTTAGATACCTTTAGATATATCACCAGAAAAATCACAGCTTGACAATGACCGGCTTGATCTACTCCTACATAAAATTTTGTATAAAAATACTTGGACGCCAGGTCAAGAGTACTTAAATAGTATAGAAGGCCGCAGAAATTATCAGCCAATAATTATCAGCTGTGACCCCTCTTGTGACTCAGACTTTTCCCAGAGAAATAAAAGATTTTTTTAAAACAATATATTACAAAAATATTTATGACCAGTTGATGGTTCATAGTTATTCTTAAATTAAAATTAAAATTAACAATTGGGTTGTCTGAGGGCCGTTAAAACGACCCTACCTTATTAAGTAGCCTGAAGGGCTTTAGGTTAAAACAATAAAAAAATGTTCACTCTTGACACAAGGTCAAGTCGAGAAATTTATCATTTACAACAAAAGTGAATTGTAAACTTTGGAAAAAAGTAAAGTGGAAATATTCCTTAAGTCCTGGTAATTCCTAGGGGCAATTAATTATACAAAAATACCTTTTCTTTTTTTCTGGAGATCCCCTCGTGAATGTGCTGGGTTTCCTAGGATCCTAGGCTGAAGCTTCGGCTTGGTGGTCCAGCTGAGCTGAGTCGTAGCCTCTAAGGGCGATGTATACCGCAATGGGTGGAATGTTCCGGCTGCAGGAGGAGATACCTTCCAGTCTGACGTTCAGGGATAGGTAATAATGGCCTGCTCTGCTCACCAAAGGAATTGATTCTCGGTCATGAAGGTGTGGAAGAAAAATTTACCAGTATCAGGTTTTACAAATTTGGAAGAAAAAACTATGTATCAATTCCCCCTTGAACCGGATATCAAGAGTGAAATTTATACTAAAATGAATTTAAATAAAATTACTAGATTATTAGTTCAAAAATATGAGTTTTAATTATATAAAGTTAATAGTTAAAGTTTTAATTATATAAAGAGTTTTAATTATGTTAAATATTGGAAGGAAATTTTGATTAAATTCCCAGAAATTGAGATTAGACTTTATCAAAGTAAAAAAAATAATATTATCAAGACAGGAATGTGGTATGCAAATTTTCACTACACGATTAAATAAAAAAATTGAAATAAATGCTGCTTTTTGCCGATGCAAAATATAAACAAATACCTATGGCCTAAGCCGTCGAAGTAATATCTTCTAAATAAAAGTATGCTACCATTCGGTAAAACAGTAGCTTTGATTCAAAATTACAAGGTAGGTAGTCTAAAATCGACCGATAACGTAGGATACAAATTTAAATTAAATATATATTTAATTCAATAAAAAAATAAAGTGGTAATAATATACCAAAATAGAAAAAATATAGACGTGGCTTTTGTGCCCACAGCTCACTCCAAGTAGTTGCTAGTGTTTAAACCGTAAAATTTAATATGGTATAACAGCTATTTTAAAGTTTGCACTATGCAAAAATGGTCGAATTACGACTTAATTCCCCTTCGGAAATCCTTTAATTACTTACACTCAGACATATATTAATAATAATAAAATATTTCAGACTATACCTGGTAATTAAGAATCACTACACTAAACCACCGAAGATATATCTTCGCGAACGTAAGCCATGGTCAACAGCTCAAGCAAGCAGGTTGGCAGAAAGAGAATGATTTTTGCGGATATCGTATAAATGTACTTGCTGGAAGCACGCGACATTTAGCGGGACGGAAAGGTAGGAATAACGGTAGATGGTGAGTCGCGGTAAATTTCTACAAATTCGCGCGGTTTTATTTCAAATATTTGTAATAGGAATTCAAACATTAGCCATAATACGGAACGGAATTTATTTACGCTACTTACAATTTACAATGTCCATTTTTTGCCAATGTCCAAAAATTGCTACTTGTAAAATGTATATTTAAGTACATTATATACATTACAAGTAAGTTACTTAAAAATATCGTAGTTACTTTTGAGATATCTGTGCTGGTGACACATGGACAACATATTTTTTTAAATTAAAAACAATTTGGCATTTATTTATCAACATTATTATTCATCGAAATTTAATAGTTGTTATGCTTATCTAAATTGTACACCATAATGAAATTAATAAAATTAATACAAGCCAAAAAATTATTCTCATATACTAGGCTGATTATGTCCTAAGAAACAGGATAACAAGGAACTAAGACGTTCTCGGGTTTTTATTGCAGGAATCAGTCAATGGGTCATTTAAGAAGAAAAAATCGGATCTCAAAAAACTCGTTCTCCAAAAACTCAGTTGTTTTTTAACAAGGCGGTAACTTGTAACAATATCTCCGAGTTACAGCAACTGTCACAAAGTGCCGTTTTATTAGCGAAAGTTGTCCGCCAAATTCCATTCTTCTAGATTCTTCCATAGTGGAGAAAATAAATAAAAACATTTTTTTACCCCAACTTTAGAGGGCTCTAACTTGGAGGGAAAGGGGTTTTGGAAAAAGTTTATATGAATCAATTTAAAAACAATTATCAATTTAAAAACATACCTGTATATAATATACATGGCGTAGTACACTTTCTTATCTTTATAAAATAAAAGATAAATGTGGTGACGGATTTGCTGACACTCCGTGTATCGGGTATTCAGAGCGATCTATTTAGAACGATCAGTTGCCGGGTGGAGGGAATATTTTCGAGACTAAAAGCAGACACAGGGGTAATTTCTTAAGCCAAGAAGAGCGGCTTCGGCTTTGGTAAAGAGAATACAGTACAGCCTTTATCCTACACATTATCCACCCTTTAACGCACCGCAACAATGCAACGGAAGCGCGAGGAAGTGCATTGTGTCCGATGCGGTGTTCTTTTGTTTCGGACTACGGGGCGACCAGGCGTGACTTGCTCTGTTCTCAAGAACTTGAGGAAATTGCCTCAAATGTAGCTGATACACAAAGGAGCGATGCTAATTAAAATTAAAATCTCCTCCGTTCACTAATAACGTGAACCTGGATTACGCAAACCCGCCAATCCTGCTACCGAGCTGTAGCACCACGAGCAACTTTCCCGAGTGCTTTTTTGTCCATTTCCATATTTGATTCATTGAATTAACAGGCATCTTATTCAGGCAAAATAAATCCAAACGCATACGAAGTTTACATCGGTCAATGAACACTAAAAGCCAATATTATAATGTGCTCTAATATCGGTCTCACGAGACTTGAACGAGTTATACGGGGAAAGGCCATAAAATATTCAATGGATACTTCTGTCTAGCTCAGAGCATAATGAAAATTCTTTGTGTATTTAATTATATTACAAAACAAATATATGAACCTATGTAATTTATTTATTAATAGAGAACGCGGCGACATCGGAATTTGTATCCCCCATTCTTTGCGTTATTTTAATTCATGAGGCGGATTGTATGCATTTCAGGTTACAGTTCTTATAATATTCTTATGAAATTAATACCTACTGTAAAAAGTTCCATATGAACGTACATTTTTCCTTAATACTTTCATTACACTTCGTTCTTTGGCGAAGAAATCCTTTCCTCTGAGCCTAGTGGTGCTGAAATGGTACAATAGGTACTTTATTTAGCTTCATGATCAATATAAACTTCATATTGCAAAATTTTGCATAATAACATTTAAAGATGAAAAAATATGCAACCATACGTTTAATATAAATAAAATCCTGTATTGTAAAAGGCCTTAAGTTCAGTGAGATATGGCGATTGCCTAGGAAACAAATAGAACTCTTATACGATAATTCAGTATAATTACTTTACTTCAATAATAGTCTTATACATCATCCTCAGGATAAAAAAGTCTATTTTTTGTCATATACTGCCCGCCTAACATAGAACATTTTGCTGAATATGTGAAACAGTGGATGTGATGATTGTTTTTTAACTTTCTTAACTTTTTTTATTTTAATTTTCGTATATATTCTAGTCAAAATACCTACAACAGAATGTTGTATATATTTCATAGTTTAATTTTATATTTTTCTAAAAACCTCACTTTAATTTTTCCTTTTTCCACACTCTTTTCATCACGTGTTTTTGAAACAACAATAGTAATACATTTATTGAGGTTGGAGTATTTGGATCACCTACAGGAGAGTAGTCTACTAATAGTTATTTACATTTATAAGTCATCAAACTTGCTTATTACAGAACGACATATAATTATATTCTATAGGATTATTCCGATTAATTTTGTTTATCTTTCTGTTATAACATTTGTTAAAAGTCACTAGAGTCATTCCCTACCCAGTGAGCATTTTATTCCTAAAAGGGAAATGTGTCGTTGGCGACGTCGCTGCTAAGTCACATTTCCTTTATTTTGCGTCAAAAACCACACAAAATATTGAGTGACGTCACAATGTGGCCCTAAAAAGGCATTGTGTGATCTTTTACACGATGAAGGAATTGAATTCACACACAAGGCATTGTTACATATTAAAAATAGAGAAGTAACATGAAGGAGGAATTGTGTTAAACAAATTCCCGCGATGTGTCTGTGACGATCAAAGACACAAATACGTAATTTAGGAACGTGTGGTGTGACACATTGTAGGGATGGTGTTTTTGAGAAAACAAAGAGCATAAGCATGTGACACAAATTAGTAATTTTGCCCACGATTTTTCTAAAGACTCACGTATGCTCCGTGTGACACATTTATGACAGTTTCACCAATATTTTCCTGTATCAACACAACAGACATCGTGTCTTACACATAGGATACATTGTGTTAGGTGTGATTTTCTTTGTGCACGTGTCGTTATTATAATATGTCGAATATGTCGTCCATTTTCCATATATATTTCCATATATATATATATATTTTCCATTTATATAAGTCCTTTTTCAAACGTTTTAATATTTTTTAATTTAACACAACACTTCTGGGAAACCCAATTTGTATCTGGAGACGAATCTGGGTCCGCCCTAAGCTTTTCCACCTCCCAGCGTAACAGGTGCTTTGGCCAAAACAATTTTTCAAAGCAACAACCAAAACAACCCACTTTTCGGGTACAACAACAAACATCAAACGGTTTTTTTTCTAATGTTGATATTAAATTAAACATTTTTTTAATGTAACAAACGCATTCAAATGTATAGCAGGTACTTGTCTATACGCAATTTCTACACATATACTTAAAACGTGTCAAGACCTGTCACAAAATAGGCACGGTTTCGAAAGCGTGTACCCTTTTAACTTCGCGACACAAAAACACGGAATTTTGTTACATGATTCCCTATTTGTATTAACAGTAACGAAAATTAGGAATTGTGTGACACCTAGGAGGAAGTGTGTAACAAATACATTACCCAAGTTGCGTCTTCTGACAAAAATAGGGAATTTTGTGTGTAGCTACTGCTGTATGTTTTCCATTATTGTTTTTGGTTTGACTTTTGTAAACAAACATAAAAACGACTATTTGTGTAAAAATAAAGCACCCATTTGATTAATCTTGAATGAACAATTGTAAAAGTTACTTATTAAATAATTTTTTGGTCAAAATTCGAAAATATTATTATTATTAAATTATTATTATCATTATTTTTTGAAAAATATTTGTATTAAACCTTTTTTCTATGAATGTTGCTAGAAACATTGAAAAATTACACGAAAAATATATCTTCGCAAGAGAAAATTAACTCTCGTTTGGTTGAAATCTTATTTTATATTACAAAACGTAATAAATGTTTGTAGTTTGCCCGTTTGGCGGATGACACGACGCCGCAGAGTTGTGTTAATAAGTTTCCCAAGAAATACATCGAGAACACATTAAATATAAAAAAGGTAAAATGATTCCTAATTTGTGTGTAGCAGTTCACATCATCTTTTTATAATAATGATTTAGCGGGATTTGTGGCAGTTATAAGCACGAATTTAAGACAGCCGTAATTCCGCAATGGTGTCGACCGCAATTCCGCAATGGTGTCATTAAAGAATTGACAGGTAAAGGCACAAGTTTCGTAACTGTTCCCAAATTTGTCCCTAAATGTGTTGTGCCACGGTGCTTCACTTCCCACATGTAACAGACACATAGAAGTTACAGTTTCCACACATTTGCGTGCAGTTAGGCACATAGATCTAATACAATTACGTAACAATTCCTTAAATAAGACCTTATTTTGCTCACTGGGTACAGTATAATACAATATTATGTTCTGTTATTGTTATACTTTTAGTTACAAGTCGAAAAGTATATTGCATTTGATCGGATAAGAATTAAATCTCCAATTTTCGTCGGACAAAATCTGTTTGTACTGTTGTGTTATGTTTTGCAAAGTTTTGTATTAGGCCAGTCATGAGGTATTTTTATGGTGCAAAAGGTTGAGGAGTTTTGACACTTGACAGGACTATACTTATATACTTTGGGGTACTAAGTATGATGCTAAGTTTGCGACCTCGAGGGACTTCCGCTAGCGCGACCACCTTGAAAAAATGGCGGCTATAAAGGCAGTTTACACCACATAACTCCATTCTTGTGGGATTGATAGAAAAAAAAATATTGGAAGATGGAGAGGATAATATTTTATAATAACATAAAATAAAGGAATCCGTACATAAATTGTTAATATTTTCGCACGCTGTCCCATAATAATAGAGATACAGCACCGAACACTTTCCGACATCTACACGTTCCTACACAGCCTTTTTTGTCTTCTAACCGCTTCTAACGTAGCGCGAATAACATCAAGACCATGTCTCGTTTTATGCCAGCTATATTGCTAAAGATCTTTTCACTGATAGGTACACCATATCGCGACTTGGTGGTATGCTCGCAGAGAATGTCACTATAATCAGTCCGCATCTGCAATAAATATCAATTATTATTTTATTTTTCAAAAAAAAATTGTTTAAGCATATGAAATATGCATTATTTTTACCTGAGCTTTTATCACCAACATTTGGTATGATTATTTCATCAATTGAAGCTGGCAATTATTCACCAACATACTAACTAAAGGTATACTTCCCGTCAGCTTCCTTCCAACCATAATCTGCTGGTTTAATCTATAAGATGTGATCTATGGACATCCAAAGCTGTGTAATATACTGACGTCGGAGAGACATAGGTTTGAAACATCGTACTTCATTAGATCAGTCGCGTCGCTTCTAGCTACTAAATACGCTTCTAAACGCTTCTAAACAGCATTTAAATTATTGTACTAAGTATTTAATAAATTCAAAATTTATTCCGGCCTCGAATTTTATGAATTCAGTTAGACATGACGTTATATTATACAGTGTAAACCGGCTTGCATTTTGATGAGCCAGAAACGAGGACAAATTCTCCCTATCCTTCTTAACGCTGTTCCCTTAAAAAAATCTTATCTTATAGCACTCTCAATACTTCTGTAAACATCTTTTTCTTGTTACGTTCTAACGGAAATGCAGTGCAGACTGCTAGATATTTTGTCATTCTTATGGCCATTTTCTTGTTTCTTATGTTCAATATAATAAGGATAACTATTTTTGACACTGTAGAAAATACCGCCATCGTTTACTATTGCAGCTCTCTGACTATAACGTTTTTCACTGTTTTTAGGATATTTTTTATATTTAAAATTGCATGCAATATCCCTATTGTGAGCTTGAATACACGAAATATATTATATGTAGGTATGAAAAATAACAGACTGTTTTCGAAATGTGACTATATTTGTGGATATTTTACGGGGTTCCACAAAGTCTATATATGGGCCATTTTACGAATTTGCTCGCTTTGCATTGAAATCAATGTATTCCTGTCCGTATTATATGACAATCCATAAATTCGTTGATGTTTCACAAGTTATTTACAACTGGAATATCTATAAGTAACGTGTAAAAGTGCTCGTAAACTAGCGAAATCGGGTTTTTAAGTGCACAATAAATTTTATAGGCAAATTTCACGGCTTTATTTCTGGGAAATCGTATAGCTACAAAGTATCCTGCAGACAGCTATCTAGGCAGGGGCTACTCCTAATTGATATTTAATAGTCCGTCCGTCCGTAAAATTTTAAAATACCAAATTACTATATATTACTTTTATTTTTATTTATTAAGTGGCAATATGTATACCCATTGAGACACATTTTATGTCTATGCTATCCATGCAATATTTTAAATTATTAATAAATACAGGATTAACATTTTTTATCTTAATAATTTAAAATCTTCGTTTTCGAAATTTCTAAAATTCTTGAAGATTCATTTAAATTATTTTATCGAGACCTCATCGATAATAATAATAAAAAAACACCTTTATAAGAAAAAAGTTATTTTTTCTGAAGAGATCTACAACATACTTAGTTTTATGCCGTGTGGCGTGTGGCCATATTATTGTAGTAGATTGTATTATTGTAGTATTGAAGTTTCAGAACTGTACGATGTTATTCAATTCAATTCTTGCAATGTTACTACATTATCAAAATGTTTGCATATGCCAATTTTAACAAGTTCTAAAATTTAAATAACACTCAAACAATAATAAAAACTGAGTAAGATTACAAAAGTTATGAATTAAAATAACATACAGTGAATAATAAAAACGGTTAGCAAATATAAAATCCTAAAATTTCATCAGATTCAGCTGTCAGATTCAGGCAGAAGCTGTTGCAAGATTTGAAACTAACATATAAATAAACAAACAAATATACGGATTCAAGCTAAATAAAACCATTTAAAAAAATTCGGTCTATTAATCGGAATAAAAACAAAATTTGACTTTCATGTTGTTTATTTCCCTTTTTGTTGTGCCCATTCGGAACAACCCTGTTATTGGACCCGAAGGTTACACCTGGTGGAGAACGGAGACTGGCCCCGTAAATGTCACCAAATATCCGCGATATGATTTATGAGTCGGCATCGCTTAGACCTGCGAACTTCAAAGGGGCCACAAACAGTTCTACCGCCCGCGACACCACTGTTCTTTATTCTGTAAACTTTGCTATTAGTAAGATAAGATCATATTGGATTGATTGAGTTTGTATCACACCTATAGTATAACAACTTTTCTTTAAGTATATCAAAGGATACGCAGTCAAAGGCCTCTTGTAAAGCACATAATAATGCTTCGGCCTAGGAAAACAATCGGTTATTATTTCAGGTAGTTTATTGATAGCCATGGTAGCGAAGTGGTTAGTACGGAATCCAAACTGTGATTTATTAAATAGATTATTGTACTCAGAATAGTTATTTATTCCAGATTTAAGGGATTTTTTCAAGGATTTTGCCTGTAAACGGGATTATTGATATTGGTCTAAAGTTTTTAACTATCATTTTTAAGAGCCTTTTTTTAATGCACTGGTATTTCTTTTGAGTTCTCTAGTACATCCGAAAATGAATTACCTTTTAGATACAAGGTCGGCACTAGATATTTTAAGTGCTTAAAATTTGAGGACGAACACAATGGTACTAAAACTTTTTTTTCCGACAAAAATAGCGAATTTAGTTTTTATCGAATGCAATATACTCTTCGACTTGTGCAGCGAAGAGTCTAATAATTACAGTTATATTTTAAGAGTAAAAACATATAAAATTCTTGGGTTTTAAAACTTAAAATACATCAGAAGGCCAGTCATGTTTTGAGATATGGATTCCCAATATAGCATAGTATTACAGCTTCCGAAATCCCCTTAGTTCTATTAGATGTATTTCTGGCGTTCTTCCATTGTGTCTAGAACGGTAATTAGTAAGTCAGCGCCGATTAACCACGACGGACTCATTCGTCTAATGCTATTATGATTATCCTTGACAGCACAAGAAGGAGCGGCATAAAGGGGATGCTCTTATTATTAGCTGCAGCTCTTATAGACCACCCATCACAACAAAAACATTGCTCTATCGTGTATTAGGGCCTAATCAATGCCGATGGCTCCATTAATTACACAAAAGCAGAGCATAAGAAATATATAAAAAAATGCTCATGAAATTTGGTGTGTACCTAATAAAATATAAACATGAAATACGCCGCTGGTATATAACCAGCGAGTTTATAATAATGTCCATTATCCAATCTATTATACCATAATATACCATATTGTGGTATAATATGACGTAATGCTAAAATTCTTTGATTACAAAAAAAAAATCTGTAGCATTAAATAAATCGTTGATAAACATGTATCCTTACAAACGAGAGGGATGTAGAAACGTAAAAAATAATATAAGAGAAAAAATAAAATGTATAATAAGACAAAAAACATAAAAAACTTGCATTTCGGCCGTATTACCAAACTAGACACATAATAAGGCCGTAAATGGCCGTATCTTATAAGTTTTAGCGCTATTGTACCTACTTTATTCTGTCCACTTTGCTCTTGTACGATTTTTCTTACTCCTAACTGCAAAATAGAAGAAGCTGACAATAAGATTTATTTTATGGACGGTTTAATAACTTAAAAGTACAGGTTATAAGGCCGTGGCTTTATTGCGTGGCTATTACATTTTAACTTTTTAAGGTTATCTGAATCTGACACCTACCTGCAATATTAAAATATTTAGTTTAAGTTATAGCTCACAGAACGCTTAATACATATAATCAGGTGCGAACAAAAATCTGACCATCTAAACATAAATATAACTGATTTTATGCAATTAAATCTCATGCCAGTACAAATTTTTATTAAATTGGAAGCCATGCGTGCTGTATATAGACTGCGTACGCTGGACCAACTACAGGGCATTCTCGCATGTGGAACTGGGTCACCGAGCGTTGTCCAGTGTTACTCATGAGTGGTGACCCTATCCCCACTAAACTATATCCCTTGACCTTCCTGGAGGTCGTAATTCCTGACCGCGAAGAGTGGGGGATAGAGAATGCCCCGACAATAGTCCGCAACGGGATCAACTGGTACACGGATGGATCCAGGGCATATGGAATGTCGGGTGCCGGAGTCTTTTCCGACTCTGATCAAATAAGGAAATACTTTGCCCTGGGAGCACATGCTACTGTCTTCCAGGCCGAGGTGTTTCCGATTCTATCTTGTGGGCTGTAGTTGCTAACCGGCCCACAAAGAACTGGTAGAATCAATATATGCTCCGACAGTAGAGCCGCCATCTTGGCACTTAGTGCCGTTGAAGTGCCCTCAAAACTGGTTCTGGAATGCAAGACCGTCCTCGAGACGCTCTCTCGGAGGAATAATTTACGCCTTGTATGGGTCCCAGGACATGCTGGTGTACCGGGAAACGAGAAGGCTGATCAGTTGGCCAAATTAGGCGCTTTAGAGACACCTACTGGGCCTGAACCCTTCGTAGGGATCTCCAGAAGCACAGCGGTTCTCTCAATGAAGACTTTAGCCCAATATATTTTCCAACATTGCTGAACAACTGCCCCAGGCATGAGGCAGGCTAAAGAACTTATATCTGGTCCCGACGCTGGGAGGCCTAGACACCTGCTGGAACTAAGCAGATGTAATTTAAGAACAGTGACTGCCTTACTGACCGGTCACTGTCACCTAAGACGACACCTTTACATAATGGGTCTTGTGGATGACCCTGAGTGTAGGGGATGCTTGGAAGATGAGGAAACAGCGGGGCATTTTCTGATGAATTGCCCCGCTTTCTTGCATACACGCATGCGACACCTGGGGCAATCGATGCTGATACCCAGGGACCTTAGAGAGCTATGTCCTAGCCATCTAGTTGGCTTCATTAAGTGAACTGGACTAATATAGCTCTCGAAAGGCGGGACGTGACGGGCCCATAGTGAGGCCTATACGTTATAAGGGCAGAGCCCCCGTCAATCTAAATCTAATCTAATCTAACTGATTTTATGACGATGTTTCTTAAGTCACTGACAGTCACGTTTCACTGAACTGAGAAAACGCGGTTCGCAGCGGATCGACAACGCTTTATGTTTAAGTGCTCTGCATTATTCACGCTAGTGTTAGGCGTCTAATACACAGATGACACTAAAATTCCAGAATTTCTTCTTTACGAAAACAGAAAAGAATACCTCTTGATAGATTTTCGATAATAGAGCTTCACTATTTTCCTTCCCCTTGCCACACCCGTAAACTTAGAACATCCGGATTACATCTATTCAACGCAGAAAGGTCCACCCTACACCACCTAACCAAATCATCCCGATCTGTGGAGCCTTAGCTTTTTTATAGGGCACTTATACCTTGACATAATTTTTTCATACCATTTAAAATAGTCAATACGTAGGGCTTCACTAGTTTTCTCCGTCTTGCCGTCCCTGTAAACTTAGGATGCTCGAATCACTTCTGTTCCATGCACAAAGGCCCAACCTACACAATGACATTAAAATTATATCCACGGATCACCCCTGCATCCAGGGGTCTCCACCGAACATTTGTTTCACTTTCGCTGTTTGTGCCCGCCTATTTCTAACGTTACTCTAGCGAACCTTTAAACATTTCCAAGTTAAAATAAGAAATTCATTTCTCTTAAATTTAATTCTGGAATATGGAATTACGATTATATGTTCGTTTGTTATATGTGTAAATAAACTATTTTCTGTTAATTCTGTTGTGTCAGATTACTGAAGTATTTGTTTTTTTTTTTACAAATCACGTGAATAAAACATTATTTGTAACGTTGCTACTCGTTGAATAATTGACTAATAACATGTAAAAATTGGATAAAATATTTTTTTTGTATTTTGAATACGTACCTTTAAAGTATGGATTGTTCAATTTTATATATAAATGAGGTGGTAACTGAAAATTAGCTTCTCTATAGAAATGTATTACTTGCCCCTTCCTAATTCTTGGCAGACTGTACCAATCATAAACTCATGTATTCCACTACCCCACTGTCGTCCGGTTGATATATAGCAGTAGCAGAATGAACTAATATGCTGTGGTCGTGAATCTGGCAAGACTCCCAAGTGATGCCGGAAGAATGTCTTGTGCCATCGCGCTGTTAAAATTCTTAGTCCGAATAGTTGTATTCCTCGTCAGATTGCCGCCCGGTTGAGAAATTGCTTCGAAATATTTCAGTTCAACTAAATATGACCTGCATTAGACCCTCTACTGTCATTTTGGGGTCTTTCAAAATCTTAAGAACTGCAGTTGGGATTTAGACTGTTCTGTATTTAATGGTCTATCTTGCAGGGTCATTTACAAGAATGGGAACATACAAAAATAATTCTATGTAATGAAAATATTTAATTTACTAGGATAATTTTTAGGATAATAATTTTAGGATAATTTTTAGGATAATTTTTAAAAAGTCTTATATTTAATTAGGGTATCATCATTTCCACGTATTATTGAAGGATTAATATTATTTGTATTGGAATACGCAGTCTTTATTGTTAAAATTGTGTTATTCTTATGTATGTATTTTGTTAGAGTATCAATCGATATTTAGATGCCAATTATTTTTTTATCAAATGCAAGAACTAACCCATATTGTGCTGATACTCGGAGAAGTTGACGGCACCGGGACTTTTAATAGTTTGCTATTTAGTTCCATTGAAGATCTGACATCAGAACGGAAGTGTGTATTAATAATTATTGTTTCGAACGATGTTCTTTTTAAAATGTCTAAATTTTATTTTTTAATTTTTTTTGGAGAAACAAGTAATTAGAAAAAACGGGCGGTAGTTTGAAAGTGTACAGTTGTCACCTATCTTAGGAATTGGGACTGCAATGCATGATGTAAAAGCAACACGGCATTTCAGCATATGCCGGAATAAGAAATATATTAAATAAAAAATATAAAAATATGAAATATAAAAAATGTTAACAAGTAAATTTAAATTGTTTATATTTTCTGTGCAATTTATATACCTACCTATATATAGACTAGTAAATAACCCTCACATGCAAACAGTTCGTCTCTGTTTTCCTTTGAAACTGTATTTACTCCAAAATAACATGTTACATCCGAAGAATTATTTGTTTTGTCACCATATCGCTTGGGGAAATATTTATTTAGAGATTTAGCAGGCCTGAAAGAAGACTGCATCATCGGTCATCTGACCCCTCTTTCGGTCACTTCCGGCATTAGGGAACCTACTTCCGCCAATTCAATAATACGTCGAGGGCGCGAAAAGTGTCTGCATATTTGTTTTGATTTTTCGGTTCGACTTCCCCGAATTTCTGTATGATAAATGGGGACGTAGACGAATGGTTTATTGAAATGCCCCGGTGGAAAAGTTCTGCGGCCGGAATTCTGGAATCACAAATAAGGAGGGAAGAAAACTTGATACTTTTTATGGATTACTTCTGTTTCCGATTATACAACTTTTATGATTTAAAAGTTCAATTATTATTTGTTATGGTTTAGGATCGGAAATCAATAAAAGGCATGACAGTAAAGTACATTCTAGAATTTGGTTGTTCACAAATGGCATTGATATAGTTTATACAAATAATTAACATATATATTTTCTATTATGAAAGTACAGTATATATACTTCATTCCCGTCTTACTTACAAAATAATATCAGGTACTTTGAACTTCGTATAAATTATATGGTTATACATTGCATTATATATATATATATATATATATATATATATATATATATATATATATATATATATATATATATATATATATATATATATATATATATATATATATATATATATATATATATATATATATATATATATATATATATATATATATATATGGTTATACATATAGTTATATATTGGGCATTTTTCTTATCATACATTGCGTTTTTTTGAGAACTCAGATCATAATTAAATTGTTGTTGAAACTTATAGTACATGGAAATAGTACACGGAAAGTATTGCCTTGCATCAAATGAGGTAGTTCTGATTTTTTTATATGTTATATGTGATGAAATGGCAACGAAAAATCCAATTTTTCGATCTCGGAAGCCCTCCAGATAATTGATAAATATTTGAAAACCATTACATTTTCGGACCTCAATAAATTTTTCTCAATTTTTACAACCAAAGACCTGTGTTACGGCAAAAGTCACTACAGTCTTTCTAATAAGTATGTGTAGTTCAACGACCGGCAACACAAGGTTTCTCATGGACGTAGGCATTCTTTTTCTTAGGGGGTTGAAAGTAGAAGGTTTTTATATGCATATTTTCAATACCACAGCTGATATTGAAGTTTCCACACCACTCATGAAGTCTTGCTTTCAGCGGATTACCATTTTTTAGTTGGTGGTACAAAAAAGCTAAGTATACCGTGAAAAATAAAATTCAGAACAGAAAATAAAATAAATATATATTTCAAAATAGAGCAAAACATTCTCACCAAAAAATAAAAAAAAAATATAAATATATATTCCAAAAAAGAGCAAAAAATTCTCAACAAAAAATAAAAACAATAAAATAAATATACCTATATTTAAAAATAGAGCAAAAAATTCTGAACAAAAAATGAAAACAAGAAGACAAATAAAATAAATCACCTATATCCAAAAATAAAGCAAAAAAAATCCTCAACAAAAAATAAAAATACCAGCATACCTTATACCTTAATACCTTAATACTGACCTTAACGCGTGTAATTTATACCACTCTTTTCTGTCACTATTTAAAAATATTATAATCACTAATATCACTATTTACAGTCACTTTCCACTTCATCGTCACTGTCGCTATCACCATTTCCAATATTAATCACGATGGGTTCTATGGCTTGCTCAACCGCCAAATCCCCATCCCACATTGTCTGTTCCTCGTTCATCAAGTGATTAATACACTTCTGCCGATTTTCGGCTGTGACCCAAACCGTGGACCGTTCTACGTATCGCAATTTTTCTTCTATCTTTTCGTATCTTTTCGCAATCTTAATTCGACCGCTTTTTGGTTTTTGGTTTTGGTGCCTCTGCACTTCCATGTATATTTTCTTCTCTTAAAAGTGTGTATATGCTTGACTTTGATGATTCTGTATAATCCGAACACATATTCACCTATTCATCCTTGTAGCGATGAGGGTGATCTCTATGCAGTAAAATACTCGTAAAATAATTTGTTTCTCACCTACCGATCGGCAGTGCCTACGTTTTGGAATATTTTCCATCGTTCGCCGATATTATATTGTATCACAATCACATTAAAACAGCAGTACATTTATATACGCGAATATCTCAACCAACGCACTACTCACGAATGACCGTTACAGATTACAGAATACGCGCGAAATTCCCGCAAACCCGCCAATGCGAACGTTTCGGACTGCTTTAACTAAACACAGACGGCGCGCCATTCCAATAAGTTGAATAGATGCGGTCAGGGTACCGAGAACAAAGTACAGAGATTGGTCATCAAGATGAAGATGCAGACTTTCCATAGTTAAACTGATGCAATCATATCTGCGAGGCCACACTATTAGTAGCCACAGTGGAAGGAGAGCGACAGAAATATCAAGAAAACCATACTCTTGTTGCAGCACATTGCGCTTTACACATACGATATCACGACTATCACAAGCAAGCGAGGTAGGTCACTCGCTAGGTAAGCCACTTCTCTATACTGCAGGACTGATGCAAGATATAGCAGGTAAACATTTAACTCTTCTAGAAGAGTTAAACCATCAAGTCAAGACACCATGAACGGAGACAATATCTAATAGGGGGCAACGTTAGGAACCTTGCTATGACTCTGGATCGATCACGGACGTGAAAAGACCACATGGTTTATAGTGTGGTACACCTTATAGCCAGAGAGCGGCAATGGTAAATAATTGAGGTATTTGCTACCAAATAGTGTTATTCTTATTATATCGAACATGAGAAACAAGAATATGACCATGAGAAAGTTCCCCCCGAGCCGCTTTGCAAAGGGCGCTCCTTTAAAAGTAATTAAATGAAGAAGAGTTGTTATTGACATACTTTTTACCACTTGAGTGGTGAATTATCTTATTTTTTATTCTCTTTTTGTAATATAAGGAATACTAAAGTGTTACTGCCAGAAACATTAGAGAATCGCGTGTGGGTGCCAGACAGCCCTTAACATGCGTTATGTTAAGAGCTCTCTGGCAACCACACGCGACGATTTAATGTTAATATAACTATTGGAGTATTCTAAAAGTACCAGAGTTGTTAATTGATCTTTATCATTGACTCTGAATATCTCATCAGTAATATGGGACAGAGCTGTCGTAGATTCGTCGACTTTCTTAGTAGTTTTGATTATATGTATGTATAGTGAAACAACATTTTAATTTCTCTTTAGGGAATGATGTGTCGCGTTGTGCGGTGTTGGTGATGGCGGGCCATCTTCGTTAAAACACGGGGTATCTCAACAGAAAAAAAATGGCTCTATCGAGAAACATTAATATAAAATGGAAAGGCATTTTATATTAGTTACTATATAAAAGCAAAATAGTTACTATATTTTTTTCATGTGTACCTATATACTTCTATATTAAGTGACACAGTGGTGCTGTATATATATTTTTATTATATTGTTAATTATTTAAATAGATACCCTATCTAAGGTACCGCTATTAAACAGGCTTAGTGCCCTCTATGAGTTGCGAGTATTTAGTGGGATATTAGAAGGGGCGGAGGTAAATCGAGCACCTAAATCTGTTTTGTAAAAAAGCGGGTGAGTTTATAAAGAAGCTTGCGATGATTACAGTGAATCTCGTTAAAAACAAACACCCTCTTAGTCGTGTTGTTCTGTAAATCGGCCATTTCCCCCGACATTTTTTAAAAGAGGTTCCTTAGTAGGTGTTAGAGCGTCGCTCATTGCCCTCGCCTCTCATGTCCTCATAATGCAGCAATCAACGCTGGCTAGATGTTCCTTGCCTTGATCTGCTTTTGTTTTACACCCCAATCCACTCTTTTTTTATTCTCTTGTCTTCGTTTCGCTAATAACCTGCCGGCTAAATGTGTATGCATACAGAGGGGTGGAATTTTAAAAAGCCACTTGCGTTTGTCATTTAAAGTGGCCCTTCTTGCTTGCGGCAGGTAAAGGAACAACGCGAAAAATACGCCATTAAAAAAGAAAATCGCAATCTTCCTCCTGCCAGTTAATACGATTTAGTGCCCGGCGAGTTTTAAGCTTGGCAGCGATACCTTTCGGGTCCTGAACCGATTGGTCCCAATTAATGTACTTAAGATTGGTTGTATTCCATGCGCTCGTTAGTGAAGAATGTATTAAAATTCTGAAATTCTGATAAATAAATTAGCCTACAACTAGATAATAAAGTTATTTCGGGTTTATAATAGTAGTTATTCTTCTGTTCTATCAAATAGTAACAAAATAGTAACAAATTTTGCAGTAATATTTAACCCCAAACTGGTTGCAACTGGGTGCTTTCCATGTCACGTAATTAGTATAGTTGGGGTATAGTAATGACCCAACTAAGAGTGTCCCCATTTAAGAGTGGGGACGAATTATTAACTTTATTCCTAATTGAAAGAAATTATTGTGTAAGTAAAAATAAAAATGTTATGAATATAAATCATATATTATAACTTAATAACTAAAAATTTACTGCGCACCATTTGGTAATAATGAATATAATTTTAGCTTCAGAAATAAACTAAACCCTAAAAACTTTAAAAAATTCGTAGATCCACAATGCAAAATGACCATACGAGATCCTCTGCTTAGAGGTACCTACATCTTTTAGGTGACATCTGCTAGACTCTAGAAGTGCTCTCTGATAGAAGCGATTACGGAACAAGGTGTTTCAAGCAAGCTCAAGTTTCTTTAAAATTATTTATATGATGGGATTATTATTATTTCTTCTATCATTGTTCTTATATTTTTCGTAAATCAAATTTCTTAAAATTTTTTCTTGTTTTGTTTTCCTTCTTTAGAAGCCGCTATAAAGTACTGTAAGGAACCTCTATCCCATGTGCAGAGGATCTTGTTTTAAGTTGTTATACACATTTAGACAAATTTGTTTTGCTTGGTAGTAAAAAATAAATGTTTCTTTTTTCTCTTCTTCTAAATCCTCGCCTAAATCTGAATCGTCCGATCAACCTTGGATTCTACCAAATTTATAGCAAGTTAGTTTTCAATATCAGGATCCACATTTTCACAATAATTCTTCCCCAATGGCCTTGAAACAGTAGAATTATTCTCCCACTGTCGAAACATTGTTAACTGTAAACTATTACAAGAATCTGACTACGATTCGCGATATCTCTCGATCTAATTATCCGATTTCGCTCAGCTTTAAATGAGCGTATGTGTGTTTTGTTGTACTCTTAATTTTTTATATCAACTTTTTTGTTCAGTCAAAAACCACCGAGATATGCAGTAAAAATGATGTTCCCATGCATTTAATTGATCCTTCCCCCTCCCCTCTTAACCCCGTCTGTACAAACCATGCCTAAATGATGGACACGACTTGACAGAATGGGATTTTTTTTTAAATTTGAGTAATCTGTTTTCGAAACCTGGTTCCACTCCACTATTATCTTTTCCTTTATTCTTTCAATACCTTATTGCCTTAACCGGAATAATTTCAATGCTTTCTGGATTCCTGTAGTTCCAATAACTCCGTTCTATGCGACGAATCGAATATCGTCGAAAACCTGAACCCGAAACTATACGTAGTCAACTGGGAGCGTAATCAATTTTATTAAGTAAAACTAGCAGATGATCCGTCGGTAGACCTGCTAAGAGCTGCTAAGGGTTGAGGTGTCGGCACTAGATCAAAGGCGCAATAAGGGCATTAAGGGGCGGACAAGGGGTATCATTAGCTGGCCAGAGGCCGGTTCTAAACGCTGGCCGTTTATCACCGGCCACCTTGACTTGCAATTTGTCATCGCCCAGTCTCTCTGCAAACACTGCTAGATATATTCCCATGTTTACACACTGCTTGCCTCTAACCCATCGGTAAATATGCTGTACGTCGGTGCACGCATAAGGTGGATGGTTCAAAGTTTAATGGAAAGTTAACCGGGGGATTTTCTGCATTACTAATTTGATAAAGGTGGCTAGAGTGTCGCTGAAAAATAATTTATGTTCCTGTCATAGGACGTAGTAGAATATTTATCATAAACACCAATTGATATAGGTATAGTATACGCATATAATTTATTAAGGCATCTACGGGAAACGAAAATAAAATTTTAGTATTGAAAATACATCTGGGCGCGTGTATGTGGGACCCGTGTTTAATAAAACATTCGTGACATGCGAAATGATCTGTATCTGTCCGGTCAGTAAAGTCTCCCGAGAGGTCACAATTTAAGAGGTTAAGACGTGTATCATTTTAATTATTTCCAAATTAAATATTTTTTCTTTTTTCTGGTTTTGGTTTAATTGAAACACATCTTTTATCATGGTTTGCAATACATATCGTATATTGTCAAGGACGAATGAATTAATTTCCTAATGTACGTTTCGCAATGGGCGCCCACCACAACCAATATTACTCAGTCAGCACATACTAAAGTTATTTTAACAACTAGTACTTGAATATACCTTGTATTAAAATTTATAAAACCGAATCACGTCTATCAATATCGGACCCTAGTCGATTCTGAGGATGATCACACGTGCAACAATAAAACAGTCTTTATTATTGCGCGAGAACCATTTTTGAAAATACGTTTCTCAAGTTTTGCCTGAAGTTGTCTCCTAGCGATTATTACAATTGGGCATAATAAATGCTTCATTTTCAGCCACAAACCCATAAATATTGTTATTTTGACACACACAAAAAAGAAATGATTGTATTAAATATAAATATATATGAACCAAGTAAATATATGTTTGATATAAGCCGATAATTTACAGAATTGAGTCAACTACACAAAATAATCATTAGAAAATACAAAAATAATTATCTCAATTATTTATAAGCTTCACTCTAGTGTCTGTAGCAACACCTGAAACTTGTGATGTCTTCCGCTAAATAAAAAGACATTTCAGGCAACCACCGCACATTGTCAAACCAATAATACAAATGTTTCAGTAAATAACTTGAATATTTCTAATATTTTTGTGGCATAATTCATTTAAATATTTGACGGTTTGATTCAAATATATCGATAATTTGTGCTAAATATAGAAATACATGAATAAAACGTTTGATGTATTTAACCTAATCACATAAATGTTTCCTAACACCACTTCGTGATTTACGTTTTATTTAGGGTATATTTAGTTTAAATATGCTATTGGTTTAAATATGATAATAATTTTTTTATCTATTTACTTTTCTATAAAAAGATCGAGAAAAATATACCTACCAAGTTATAAAGGTGTTAAAAACTATTTCGCATCTTGACATTTCATGTGGAATACATTAAATAATAACGTCTTTAAATTTTCTGGGAAATATAAGTAAAAGGCATGGATTATTTAAAAAAAATGAAATCCAACATGTATATATTAAAGTATAAAAATGTATTTTGCTGTTCAAATATATATACATACATATATTACCTAATAGCTGTGTAAGTCCTTAGAAACAAGTAGGTACAAAATGTTATCGTTCACTAAAATGAAAGCAAAATTCTTAGGTACTTATACAGGGTTAGGAAAAATCGTATACGTTCTGGAATAATTAGCCGTTCTAATTAATTTCTTCTAATTTCTTATTTCTTCGTAATTTCTTATTTCTTCGTAATTTCTTTTCAGACGAACGTTGTCCCCAATGTTGCCGTTAACCAACCTCTACCTCTATCTGGTCGTCTGTTAGAAGCTCTACGATTTCCAAATCGTCAATTTTCTGTTCTAAAAACAATGATCCTTGAGAAAAAACTGGGTCTTTTAGTTAGATGTAATAGGACAGTTAATGGAACCGACCTGCGCAATCACAATATGGCTCCTGTAGGACATAAACAAAGAGATTATCCACCAGTTTCTGAATACTCACAAACCCATAATTTGTGTTTTGTGAATAGCAAGCTATTGATTCTCATCTGTTCTTGCTATACAGGGTGTCCTGAAATTAGACGGCAATATTTTTAACCACGTATTCTATACACCCTAAAATAAAGATAAAAGTTTATTTAAACTAGGGTCCGCAACTTCTATGTTTTTCAGATACAGAGTGATACAGGTCTTCACATTTAACAACCTGTATCTGAAAAACTAAGAAGTTGCGGACCCTAGTTTATATAAACTTTTATCTCTGTTTTAGGGCGTATAGAATGACGTGCTTAAAATATTGACGTCTAGTTTCGGGACATTCTGCATAAACACAATACCTACATAGTTTATGTCCTACAACAACTAAAATCAGCTGTATTTGACTTTGAAGTGCCAGGTTTCTTAAATGCCCTATTAGTGGTGTACTGACTAGTAAAATACTATATAATCTTAAAACAACCGCCAGACCAAATATGACTTTGTAAGTAAATTCCAATCAATTCTTTAGAAAGTTAATGGAAACGGGTATAGATTTAATTGAAGAATACCAGAGTTCTTCCTAATACATATTTGAGAAAAAAACATAGAAGATTCACTGGACCCAACCCTTTCTGGTATTGTATTAAGTAAATTTCAATTAACTCTTTAAAAAGTTAATGTAAACGGGTATAGGTTTCAATGAAAAATACCAGACTTCTTCCTAATACATATGTATTTGAGACAAAAATATAGAAGATTGGCTAAACCCAACCCTTTCTCGTATTGTATAGGTACAATAACATGGCGTCTTAAACCACGTTACCTATCTGGAATTCTGGAATTTGCCCGGAGTGTGGATGAGAGATCCGCTGCACATAGGCCCCTTGTGCTACCACGTTACCTAGATAAGAAATTAATTACTGGGTTCAGACGCCATGTTTAATGAAATAAAAAATAGGACATTTACAAAATATTGCTTCTATACTTTTTATCTATACATGTATTTTACTTAAAACAAGTTTTTTGTATAAATGATTTTGATGGGGCCAGCCGAGTGTCTCCTGCTTGATTTATCTTGATGTTTATTTAGGCTTAAAAAAAGAGGTGTGTGTGTGTGTGTGTGTGTGTGTGTGTGTGTATGCACTTACCTTCGAATATTGCTTTTAAATGCACCAGTTTATTTGCACTAAGGAATTCATCCATTATTCAGCTTGAAGTCACAGTTTTCACAATTTCACTCCGTACTTCCTTAATAATAATAATCACTATTATTTAAAAGGCACAACTAATAATTAATTATTATGAAGGGACGCGCATGGACGCATGTGATGAACGTTGAACAGACGAAAACTAAACACTCTGGCCGGCGCACGCGTCGCGTGTAGGTATATAAAAATCGTACGCCGAGTACGGGTACGGGGTACGGGGAAGTACGGATTGTAACAAATATATTTATTATTGGAATAGCCTTGAAAACGATTGGGGCAAATATTTTAAATAGTTCTTTAAACTATAAAGATTGTACAAATTTCTACAATTCACCTAATCATCGACGCATTTAGGCAAACTTATTAATAATTATTTCATTTAAGTAACTCGAATTTTTGATTCTAACAGCATTGTGCAAACATGTGATAGATGGATGTCAAATATGCAAATTTCGTTAATTCAAGTCATTCGTGATTGATTTAATTGAATAGGTACTTAGGTCAATTATACATAGCTCAACTACACGATATATTTGTCTTCGCATGATGCAATTTTTTCTGTGCATAAGATAAGAACTGGGTAACTAATGATTAATTAAGCTTAATAGCTCTAGTATCTTAATTACTTACTTCTGTTATTAACAACTTGGGTTATATTCTCATAGCTCCATCAACAGTTCTCATAGCTCCATCCCATGAAAAAAGTTGATGCTATAAGATGCTACAACTTTTGGTAACCAATATTATTAAAAAATATTATAACTAGTTGAAAAAGATACTAAGTATTACATATTTAAGCGTACATTTTTGAATTTGTATTTAATTCCAAACTTTCTTCTTCTACGGGTTCTCGTAGGTGGACGCTGGGTCGTCTTCTAGGTAGCCATTGTCTTAAGGTTTTGGCAATTCTATGTTTTGGCGAAGGCGGTGGTGGTTGATCACTGGTACTAGTTATACCAAGTTTCCCTCTTCTTCGTTTACATTTACATACAGTGTACATAACAATAATAATTACAATAAAGGTAATAGTAACATAGGTCAACCAGGATATATGTTTTGTTACATATGGTTCATTCATTAACTTATCTAATTCATCTGAGTATTTATCAAGTTTATATTTAGCTATATTCAAATCTTCCATGTTCAGGTTACTTAATTTAAGTGGTTTTAACTCAGGTAAATAATGTTTCTTCGGTAAGTGATTACAACACTCAAAAGGTATTGAAATAGGATGATAAGCGTAACTCATGTTTGTTCCATAATCTACAATAGGTTCTGCACGAACTCTAGTACTTCCTATAAAGGCATTACAATCTGGTTGTAATTTTAATATTGAGTTTACGTTATTTATTATAGTTTTAATTTCTTTATTAGGACATTTGAGTGTTACGGGTAGTGGATCCGAAACTGATATTAGCCATTTATTTTTCTCAATATTTTGGACATTGTAGTCCTTTGCAAATAGTATTGCTGTTTGGCATGTACGAGGTAATATATTTACATTCTCTAATATTTGAGCTTCGCATATTGCATCGTTATCTATAGGCTATGACAATATATTCGAGCACAGTTTTGTATTAATATCTAATGATTTACAATACTACAGTAAACAAAAAGTTGTGCCTGGTAATTTCAATGCGCCTAAGACACTTGCGCAGGATGCAAGGTCTGCAAATTTTTAGAAACTGATGTCATAAGAGTTGGAGACATTTTTAATATCAATGTTACATAATTCATTGCGTCATATTTTAATCTACTTTAATATAAAAAGCATGTAAACTGCCAAACTTACCGTTACAACACTATAGTCCAGTATGTAGGGAGTTTTTCTCTGCAAAAGGAGGAGTAGTGACCAGTTTTCGACTTTGGAGGGGTTTAATGGGGGGATATTGCTCAAAAATAATAGGGTTCTTCCCTTACCCAAAAACAATTATTCTCCGAAATCTTACGTTGTTTGAACATTTCGTTCTTGAGAACGAAGTCGTGTTAAAAAAAATGAGGAATCCAGACAAACAGATGAACAGACATATATAAAGGTGACTAAAATTAAATGACGAACACAATAACACAAAAAAAATGCTCTCTGACGAATATTGGACGAATATTTAGTTTTCCCCTATCAGATGCAAAATACTCTTCTCCTTTCGGGAGCGAGGAGTATAATGAAGTAGGCAGTTCTCTTGATAACAACATTGAAGACGTCAAGAATACCAATTACCGTTTTTTAACTTTAATATCTTTTTAATATTTTATATCTTATAACAGTACTAAATAATGTTTATTGCAGGCCAATGTTACTTTGTTCCTTTTTAACCTAACAGTATCTTATCGACATTAACCTTACACATATACATTCTTAGTTACCTACACATAGACATTCCGAACATTATTTGTGATTAGAAAGAAGTTTGCGATAGCCCGAATAATGAACTGCTGCCTCATAGCGAATATTTACCTTGCATTAATATCTTGAAACGTAGCGAAATGGTCTTTGAGCGGCCATATTTAATTATAGAGAACGTGTGATGCTTTAATCATTATAAGTAGCTACCTAGGAGTTGGAAACTTTATTTGTTTTCTTACACAAAGTCTGAGTAAACGTAGCGAGATTATCTTGATTAATGGCAAATATTTTGACAAATATCGCGTCGGTAAGAATTGAGAAATTCACTTAACGCTTGAGCAGTAGCATGTTATTGGATTCCTATCTGTTATTTTCTCTTCATAAACGAGTTTTAGTCCTTCATATAATCTTACATGAGGAATTATAAAGAATTATATTATAAATAACTTCGTAATTACAGTTTGTCTATGATTAGATGTAAAAAAAAGGATATTTGCAGAAAAAATCCTAAAATTATTTGGAATGCTCTAATAATTTAAATGTTCGCTCTAATAAACAGCTTCATATTCCAGATGATTTACCCAATCCTGATGAAATTAATAATTATTTTGCTTCTTTTGTTCAAAATGTAAGTAATAATTGTGACAACTTAATTCGAATAATTTAAAAAATCCTAGTTGTTCGTTTAAATGCTCTCTTGCCTCTATTCACTCAGTGAATAGTGTGACTAGTATAAAAACTGAGACTATTGGAACTGATAATATATCTTGTACAATGCATAAATATTGCAGTCATTTTATTGATCACTGTATAACACATATAGTATAAATTGCAAAATGGATTTTGAAAGGGCTTTAATACAGCAACAGCTTTGGCTGTTGTTACCAATGATCTTATGGAGGCATTGACAAAGTTGGTTAGTGTTCTGGTGTTACGGGATTTTTCTAAGGTATGTGACACCAAAAAGCATGGATTAATTTGTGATAAAATTAAATATTATGGTTTTGAATATTCCTCTGTAGAGTTTATCTCACCTTATTTAAATGGTTGTTCTCAGAAAATTATTATAAATAATACACATTCCTCAAATTTAAATATAAAATCAGAACTACAGCAGGGATCAATTTTGGGTCCATTGCTATTTATAATTTATACCGCTTATATTTTGAATTATGTTTCTCACTGCAAAGTGCAGGTTTATGCAGATGATTCGGTGCTTTACTCACAATTTCTTGTCGATGATACAGCAAAGACTGGTGACCTTATGAATTCTATACTTAACATTCCCATTATAAATCCCAATAAATCTAATGTTGTTTGGTAGTAAAAAGAAGATTAATATTGTGAAAATTAATCTAAATGTTAAATTGAATATCGTAATTTAGCCTATAGAAGATGAGGCCTTGGGATAATTTTTGTCTCTGATCTCAGATTTAAGGGGCACATAAAAAAACTCATGCAGAAGGCAGAATATTCTAGTTTAAAATCAATTTTTGCTAGTCATATTTTAGACTAAAGTATACGTAAAGTATTACATGAGTCGCTTGTATTGAGTCATTTTAATAACTCTAATTTTACTTATGGTTCCTGTCTTGACGATCGAGATAAAAATAGTATTCAGAAAGTATGGTCATATTTCTCATTAAATTAATAGCCCAGGCAACGAAGACCAAAAAACGCGAAATAAGTTCTATATATATGTTCTTATGTTCTTAATAACATATTAAAAGTAGTACTGATGGGTGGGAGTTGGGCTCTAAAGTTCCCCTTTTTCAGTTTTTTATTAATAACTCGAAAAGTACTACTTCTAGCAAAACAATGCTCTTCTTCAAAGTGAATCTAGATACCTTTCTCTACAAAAAAGGTCGTATCAACTTTTTCGCTAGAATCAATATTTAACGAGATATGAAGGGGGAAGACGGAAAAGTTTTTAAAAACATTTTTAAAATGAAGATGGACTCCCAGATCCAGAAACCCTGGGAACATATACTTACGATTCAGATTATGAAGATACTGTGATTTGTGAAGACGAACATTTTATTCTATAAACATCAAAATATCACTGATTTCACACCGAGTACATCCTATCGTCAACCACATAAAATACCCCAAGCAGAATTAAATGACCTTGTGAGAGATCTTGAACTTCCAAAAAGTAAAGAAGAATGGGAACAAGATTGTAGCCGTGGAACATATTAGAAGACCGTGTTGCTCGTAAATGCCAACAACATTTAAAGTCATTTTTTGCCATGGAAAATAACTTGGTTTTCTGCAATAACATTGTAGGTGTAATAAGGTCTAACATAGATACGTCCTGGAAAACGGTAACTATTTTTTAAATTTCATTGTCATTTTCGTAATCAGCATCCCAAAACTAATTAGATACCTAACTTTGCATAACAGATATAACATATAAATTAAATGTGGTATTATTGCTATTTTCTTTATAATTAGTGACTTATTTGATTTTTTCAACAATAAACAGCAATGTCCATTCCCCCCCCCCATATCTCTTTAAGTATTCACCTACCGAAAAGAGATTGATAAGACCTATTTTGTACAGAAATTTATGTAGATTAATTTAGTATATAGACGTTGTTTCGCTAGAGGCAATAGTTTTCGGTAGGTTACTAACAAAAAAACTGGAAAAAGGGGCCTTTAGAGCTCCCCCCTCCCCTTATCTCCACTCCCACCCAGCAGTACTTTTAGTATATTGTTAAGTATATTATTTTTATTTAACTGGTAACATTCGAATAGGATGCATATTTCTACATCTATTAAAAATATCCTCATTCAACGGTTAAAAATTAGCAGCTTTAGACAGCAATTAGCAGACAAGATTATTTAACAAAAACGACTGTACAGTAATTATATTACGAATTTATTATTTTTATTGAAATTCAATAAAATTCGACACTTGATAAAATTCCTTTGCTTTCTTTTTCCACAAACACATCTTGTAGTGAAATTAAATGACAATGCTTAATAGCGTTCCACAGATCTCAAGTTGTAATCATAATTATCAAGCTTTCGTGAAGTAGGTATTTGACGGTTTAGGAGAAGCAGCACAAGGATAAGCTTGGGTAAATAATGTGGGTAAAACACACAGCATAAGAGTCATATGTAACCGCTTCAATAGTCATTAACCGCGAGAGGGATTCTCTATGAAGGAATTAGATCACCGCAACATGTCAAACAGGCCTACCTAACGGCACTGCCGCCGCACGATATCAACCCATCCCAATACGGTTTGCCCTCACGTCGTTTAGTCACATACATGCGGGATATTGTGCGGAATTAGAATAAACTGGCCGAAAAATAAAGGAGTGTATAAATTGACATTGTTAATAATATTCAACTTCATTCTTTATTTTTTTTAATGTTATAGGAATGAAGTAGTATGTAAAGGAATTACTTCCCAACTTTTAAGCACATATTATGTAATATTTAATTTACAATAAATGTCTATATCAAGCACTATGAAAGTGTTCAATATAATTGCACGCAAGACATACGATACTACTATAATTAAATCAATACTGTTTCATGAATATTTCTAAGACTTCTAAGTTCTTTGCTATTCATATTTTTTTGCGAAAAGAAATCTTGGGTTTGTAGCAATTCATTACATAGAGAAATAAGCAAATATATGAATATTAACGAACACTGGAACTTACTGGTTGCATATCTGGACATATATACGGAAACGAACCACTCTAGTTGTACAAGTTCTTTCGCCTTCATTGAGGATCTTCAAAATGATGTACGATTTATTTTATTGATCATTTATACTTGAATTTAAAATATTAATACCTCAACACTTTCAGTGACATTTTGTGGCATTAGTTTGTTGGAACTGACAATCTTAGAAAACACAAACCTATTCTACTATTTATATTTGTTCCATTTGAACATATTTTATATAAAAGCTTTAGGCATACTCAATGAATATATATGTACAGTTTCGATATAATCATTCCTACAGATACTCCTCAACTACGTGAATTTCCTGAACCAATCGTCCCCAAATGCTTTCAATTGGATTGAGATCTGGGCTTCTGGATGGCCAAGTCAAAACTTGAATGTTGTTGTACAAGAACCATTCCCGCACTAATCTGCAGTGGCGAATTGGGCAATTGTCCTGTTGGAAGGTAATATTGTCTGGATACTGCACCGATATGCTGCGCTGCACCGATGATAACAAAATGTCTTGCACCAACTGTCTATAATGTTCGCCATTTAGCCTTCCTTCCATATGTCAAGAGACTTCTGGATTGGCCACGCTTATCCCAACCCATATATTAACAGAAAAACTGGCTTGGATTATCGCTCTTCATACCACAAATTTCTTGGTTTATATCAACGAAGTGGCCCATCGTGGTATGACTTGAACATTTTCTCATCGGAGAAAATGACATTAGACCAGAAATCTTCATCTCTGTCAATATAATTGTTGACAATGAGCAGCCTTGCTCCTTTGTTGCGGTTAGATAAGAATGGCTATTTAGCAGCTGCATAATTACTTTTTTCTACAATCGCCTCAATAGTAGGCTTTTGCGCATTAAATCCTCAACGCAAAGTACGCCATTTCCGATGATGACATAATTGTCGCTTTAAAGCGGCAATAGTGTCAATTTCCGCTCGCTTCTTTATTATAAATTCCTTAGCAGGCGCTTGTCAGTCAAAAATGACACATGAGAAATGTAGCTAACAAAAAAAACTTATAAAAATCGGTTCATATATGTCATGTTCACATATGTCAAATACATACAAGAACACACTGTATTAAGCGATTGTAGAAAAAATGTTGTATATATTACGAGCACAAACTGCCATTGCCGCTTTTGAAAGAATACCCTTTCTATAGAATAAATTTCTTTCGCAAGCGGCAATGCAGTACTTTGCGCTCTTAACACACAAATAACTATTATCGCTCTGTTTAATTCGGCGTCTAGATATCAAAAGGAGGGGAAGCAAGAAACTGTATATCACGAGAAGTTATTGTTGTCTTATCAAAAGGTTCTTAAACAATTTATGATTTATTCACCTTGAATAAAATTGCTTCTCCTTGCAGCCTTCTCACTCATGGTATGCTGAATCCTCACCTCGCAACCATTTTCTTTTTAATTTAAATATGCAACTTTGCTAACTTGGAAAATGTTGGCAATAGCACTTAAAAACCACCCAGCATTAAAATAATTTACCTACATATAAAGTAATATATCTATATTTTTCTTCAACAATTTAAAATGGTCACTATATGGTTATCGATGCATTCGTTGCCGAATACCTCGAGAAAAAATATTAGAAATATATTTAGTTCGATATATGTGCATTGTGCATGTACTAAATTAATTATCAACTTTGGGCATTCGGTGCATACACAGATACTAGAGAATGCATAGAGGCATATAAAAATTTGGCTAATGCTTTGTATGATCCGAATTTTCATTAATTAGTCTGGATATTCAACGAATTTTACGTTTTTTAACTATAAAACTTTTGAGTTTAGTTGGGACTAGGTAACGTTCCATTGGCGTTCAAAATGCTGAAGTTAGTAACTAAAAGAGCGTTTGATAGCCCTTTTAATTATTTTTGAGTTTGATAAAAGTCAAAATATGTCAAATATTGCCTTAGATTAATAATGTAAACTATAATATTAAGGTTTTTTTATTATCACCATATTTTTTTTACTCACTATAATTTGTATAATATGTTGTTTTCGTTGACCACTTCAATGTTTTTTAATGTAGTGATCTCTGGAATCCCATTCTGATATATCGACATCAAGAAAATTACAGTCAATGTTAAACATGTGGAAAAATGCTATAGATTACGGACTGATAGAGAAATTGTAGTTTCCGTTCGATACATGAAATCGTTACAGATGGTTTTCGTTGTCGACATCCTGAGGCATTTGATGTTCTCGGCCATTTTCAACGTTATCTCCGCAGAAAAGCTTTGACTGAAAAAGGCCATTTCAGCGGCTTCAGGGCTCAGATACCAAAGATGATTAGAGAGATTCGTCAACACAACTTCAGATACCTACCGTGGAATTCATAATTCGTAGAATTCAGATCCGTAGAATTCTACGTGAAGAAATTATCCACGCCCTGATATAGATGCCAATGATGAAAGGGGAGAATTCTGCGAGCAACTTTTTCTTCGACAATTTTATATCGAACTGTTGACGAAAGATGAATATATTTAGACAATTTAATGTCTTAGCCATTCAGCAGGCTCAAGAATTAGAATAATAATAATAATAAGGACAAGATGAATTTGCGATAATCATCATGCATTTCATTTTCAGAGTGTCCGTATCACAAATAAATCCTGATCTTACTAGCATTTTCTGAATTTATAAAATAAAGTCCTTTTTCCCATCAAGTACGCTCATCAAAGTTTCATTTTGACTAGCGATGTCAAACAATAAAGCAATATCTATTTTAAATTTTTAAGCAATGTCTGCTTCCTTTCTCTTTTTGCCTCCAAAGTGACTCGGAGGCAAATTTCTTATAGCCATATTCTTGTTCCTCATGTTCGATATAATTCTGGCATCGTAGAAAATACCGCAAAGATTTACCATAGCGGCTTTCTAACTAATATGTTCGGGAAAAAAAGTGGCATCAAATTTGCGATAATTTTATAGTAGGTATTGCGTAAAATTTGTCCAGGAGTTTACATATTAAATAACTTAGGTTTCATTATTAATATCTCGAGGTAATTAATTCTTAAAGGCTTCCCCTTCCTGCACGCCAATGGTAAGAGCTCTACCAGTTCGGCTGAGGGGCAAGGAACTTCTGAAGTTTCCGAGTTTAATGAATGACCGCACACGCTAAACTTTAGTGATGCTGATTTAGTAATTAGACTGGTGCAGGTAAGTAGCTTACGGCTGGCGAACTAAAAATAAAGTACTCCTTAGCCCCATTCATAAAGCTCGCCCGCGTACTTCTTTAAAATCTAGTACTCCGCTGTGGCTGCATCGTTGTTTAATTATGTAGCGTTATTGGATTTACCCAACGGATTTAATATTTACTTTCTGTTGAAGCCGTTGCCAGGAAGAGCAGATTATAATAGGGATCATTCGGAGCCCAGTATAATCTTGATGTTTTTTATCTTCATAACTAAAGAGAGCTATGAGGGTCTTACCATTTTTGGCAAGTTTCCAAAAAAAAATTCAAATGAGTATTTATTGACCATATATAACGAAACAGGACAGGAATATTCATGTTGCGAATTGTTGGATAATATTTTCCCATACATTATACAGGGTTTCTGTCTTTTTATATTTTTTTTTGTCAAAACCCCTTCCTCTCCAAGTAAAAGTAAAAATACTATTATCTATTATCTCCACGATGAAATAATTTTCAAGATTAAAATTTGGTGAACAACTTGCGTCTTCAAACAACTTACAACTTCCAAAATATATGAAAGATCTTCCTTAATTTTTGCTGAATCACTTTCTCATAAATTTAGAAACATCCTGCATATTAATTCTTCATCATTTTAAATATTACATGGTATTGTGTTTTGTTATAGAAATAGAAACATTTATTTACTAATTTTTGATACATGATATGTACTTTTGGCACGTCTAAATTACCTCGATTGCGGTGAACATTATAATATAAAATTAAAAAACTATAAACACATTTTAATGTGTTGTTACACATAATGAAAAAACTAATAAAATTATTATAAAAGTTTAAAAAAAAGTCCTTTTAGTTTTAAACTAAAAATATTCTTATACGCATGTAAAAACAATATATTTTTATAACAGCTTACTATAACGGTAGCTTAGCCCATTTTCGGTCTCTCGAGTTAAGCAGCGTAGACGTTGGCAGCTCTTGCATGGGTGACCTAGGCAGGCTTGGGACGGACGGTGGCGTCCGCATGAGACCTGGGAAGACTCAATATCTGCTGCGGGCGTGCGATCCCCGATAAATGGCAATGAAGACAGAGTAATATATCTCTGTAACTCAGAACCATGCTATCATACATAAAAAAATTTGAGAGACTTTACCACCAAGCTACTCATCTGGAATTTGGAATTTGTCCGGAGTGTGGATCAGAGATCCGCTGCACTTAGGCCCCATTAGGCCTCTTGTGCTTCCTCCATGAGGGAAATGGCTCCCTAGCCCATCGACCAGCGCAATGTTGTACAACAGGTGATGATGTTTCCCAGGGGCATTTCCCTCAAATTGGCCATAGAAGGCCAACGTTCCCCCAATATGGATTCTCTGGTCGATGACACGGCGGGACATTCGCAAAGTACATGCTCGATCGTTTCATCTTCTTGTTCACATCCTCTGCAGATAGGTGTGTCACTTTGTCTCATGTTATAGAGGTGTTTCCTTACCCGGCAGTGTCCGGTTAGGATTCCTGTAACAAATCGCAGTTTACCCCTGGACATTGCCAGATAGTTCCTCGCCGTCTCTTCGCTGGGATATCTCAAGAGATTTCTGGCCAGCTGACAGCTACTTGTTTCATCCCATAACGTCTTAAGTTTTTTATGGGTGTTTTCCTTTATGAATTGGAGTGTCGCTGCAACTGGTAGTGTACTTGAAGGACCAGGCCCAAGGATACTCAGGCTGGCTGCCTTATTAGCCAGTTTGTCAGCTTCTATATTGCCGTTGCATTGTGAGTGTCCTTTGACCCAGCACAGGCAGATGTTATTCATCTGACATGCTCTCACAAGTGCTTGGTGACATTCCCATGTTGATCCTTTAGTTATTTTATAATTTTTCAGGGCCAGTAGTGATTGTCTACTATCTGTGCAGATTCTTATTGTCTTGCCCGTTATTTCTCTGCGAGCAATTTCTTGTGCGGCTATGGTTATCCAGCGAGTTCTGTTTGTACTACACTGGAATTTTTATCCATAGTCCAGTTGCATCGGAGTCGCAGATTCCTGGAATATATACCACAGCCTACTCCATCCTTTTTCTTTGATCCGTCCAATGACCAGTAGTATGTATGGTGTAAGGTTTATCAAAGACAAGCCGAGGCAGAATACCATCTGCACATGCCTGTAAAAGGGGTATCTTTCTGACAGCCTCAGTCCACAGGCGGCTTCTGGTTTGGCCACAGCTTGCGTTTGGTAGTATGCCAACGGATTTGAGGCGAGTCATGGTAGTCAGAGCCACTTCTTCTAGATGTAGGTCTAGCGGTGGAAGACACAACATTATCTCCATTGCTCTCGTTGGTGTTGTTCGCACGGCTCCGGTTATGCTCAGACAGGCAACTCTTTGTACCTAAGCTACCCATAATAAATAGGATGGTTTGAAGAAAAGAACTCTAAGTGAAAAAGAGGAATGTACAAGGGGCCTAATGAGAAGTCTAAGTGCTGTAGTGGAAGTAAAACCACTACACTTCGACCCATATACATACATATAATTATATCAAAATTATAAACAGAATACCATTATTTACAAAACTTATCATCTTAACTAATCATATTGTTCTCATCTTATTATTTTTTTATATATCTTATTATAAAACTCATCTTATTATTCTCTTACTTTTTGACAAAATACATATTTTTTTATGATGATATAATGGTGGTAAAACTATTATTCCTTATCGTAGGGTTAAGAATGTATTGGAGATACAAGTTATCAAAGGCTATGCCGCCAACTACATAGTCGCAAAGGGCCAAACGATGTTTCGATGAAAATCAATTAGCCACCATTAGTTGTCATACTAACCTGACCACTACCGGGTTCATGTTTGTATACTTGAATAACATGTCATTATCTTAAATTACATCAAACTCTTTGTTGGAAACTTTAGGTCACCACTTTCCAAGACCTAACCGTATACATCTAATGGACATCGGGGACGGACTTCTCAATTACTAGGGGTAAATTGAAATTAGGACGTCCACGACCATCGAAGGAAAAACGTGTTTAATCATCTCTTACGATTATGGGATAGACCAAATATTATGCCAAGTGTATGAACGAAATTTTACGTAGTCTTAGTTTATTTTATTTACTAGCTAAATTTTTATGGGATACGAGTAAATATTTTTAGTTGGAATTTTGGATTATCATACTTTTCGCTGCGAAAGTCGAGGAGTATTATTGCATTTAAACGGAAAATTATAAAAGTTCACGTGACCGTTAGGGCCCTTTGGATCGCATGCCTATTATTATGAGACTTTAAATTTGTTTTTTCTACGTTCATGCAAAATATTTAACTTTAGTGAACTATATTTAGTACAAAAGCATTCTTTATTGCATTAGTGCAATACAAATTTTTGCACTCATATTATTATGTTATTCTACTACAGTGTTTTGTGATTATGACAAACATACACATAAAATTTGACATTTACTAATGCCACCTGAATAAAACATTTTTTGGATTCTGTATGAACGTAGAAAAAATATTATATGCAACTCGTACAAAAAGTGTTTATTGCACTTGTTGCATAAATTAGTACTGGGTTCCCCATAATAGACTACCCATTTTAATATTTAAATTAAAATTTTTTTAGTTAACAAATCAAACTTTTTATTTTATTAAATTACAGCTAACTCTTTGGGATTTATGATAACTTATAAATATTTGGCTAATTTAATTCTAACTTCTAAAAATCACGTCTTCTAAATGACCAACTTCAACACATTTTTTAATATTGGATAAAAAGTGGTTCCTTACACGGTGTAGCAAACCTTCGTTTATTCCTTCAACTTCTTCACGAATTTTGACTTTCAATTCCTCGATTGTACCTGGACGACTCGCAAACACTTTGGCTTTTAAATATCCCCACAGGAAAAAATCGGGTGCCGTTAAGTCGGGGGACCTCGAAGGCCAAGGCAAATCTCCGAATCGTGAAATGAGTCGGCCATTAAACATTTCTCGCAGGACCCTCATTGAGTTTCTGGCGGTATGAGCTGTTGCCCCATCTTGCTGGAATAGTAAGGCATTGTTTAGTAATCCTCGCCTATTTAATTCTGGAATGAGAAATGTCTCTAGCATATTAACGTAGCGCTTGAATGTTACTGGTTACTGTTATAGCGCGGTTATTTTCATCCTTAAAAAAATAAGGGCCAATAATACCAAAAGATCCTACTCCACATCACACAACAACTTTTGGATTATGGAGGTTCTGTGTAAAGATTTCACGAAGATTTTCATTTTACCAGTATCTAAAATTTTGTTTATTGACCATGCCGTTCTAATAAAAAATTGCTTCGTCGGTCATTAGGAGACTGAATTGCTCCTTGATGCAAATCCAAAAATTCTTGACAAATGCTAACCTCGCTTCTTTATCATGATTGCTAAGGTGCTGTGTCATTTGTTATTTATAGGGATGAAATTTTAAATCCCTATGAAGAATTCGATCTAAGCTTCTCTTCGATATTCCTAGAATAAGGGTTTGTCAATTAGCAGACCTTACAGGACTTCTCGTATACGCAATTGTAACTCGTTCAATATTTTCTGGTCTACGAACTGTTCTACGACGTCCAGGCTTCTTCAAATTTTTTACAAAATCATTTTCACGCCAATGACGAACCCATAACCTAAACAGTTTTACGATTTGGCGCGTGATCCCTATTGTTGATATTAAACTGATGCCGGAATGCACGCATAACTTCTTCTATCGAATTGCTTCTTATGTAAGTTTCTACACAATACACACGTTGTTGGACTGAGTAATCCAGGAAAGTTCAATAATTATTGATGAAAACTAACAAGCTTCTCGTAGAAAAATGACGTTCCATGAAATTATTAAATTAAAATTTATTTGTGACAGGAGCCTACTTGATTAATAATTTACTTAAATCCCAAAGACTACAGAAGATAATCCCACAGAGAACAACCTATTTAGTTATCTCATAGGGAATTTATTAATAATATAAAATGGGTAGTATATTATGGGGAACCCAGTATTAAGGTTCTTTTGATAAAGGGGCAAGCATTTTAATATCAGAGATAACTAGAAATACAAAAAAAATATGACCGGAAAGCGTCCAGCGGGTCATACCTAAAGTACACTTTCAGTCCTCCTAAAGGCATACTGTATAAAATCGGAGAAAATAAACTGTTTCCGGTCATCTCCCAGTCTATGAATAGTCTGTAATGAATTATACAGGCCTGCGAAGTAAAAATTGTCTCAAATATAATCACTGATTTCTATAGTATTTGTAGCGCTGATTACGGGAAAAATAGTGCAAATATTCCATCACGTACAGTTTGTTTACAAACAGCATGTCCAGTTTTGGCTAATTTTCGTATTCTTTTAAATATGTTAGCCTTAGAAAGTCAAGAAAGATTCTAAATATTCCCAAAAAAATGTATACTTGGTAACAAATACTTTCAAAAACTAATGTGAGAAAGTAATACTGATTTTGTAATGAGCTAGCTATAGCTTTGAAATACCAATGGTTTGGATAGAGCCTAAAGATCATAGTGATGACTCCTATTTTTGTTCTTGTAACGTGCAAGGTTTCAATTAAAAATATAAAAAGGAAACTTATTATCCTTACATTCCATCTGCCATTCGCCCTATTCCTCATGGACCCGAATTACCAATACCTTCCCCACCACATACTCTGGATGATATTTTAGATGACCCTTAACCAAGTGCTACACCATGTGATGATGATGGTGATGATTATGATGATTGCTATAACCCTGGCACAAGCGAACCAACTTTTTTCACACACTTTGAACTGAATGATTTAGTTAAAGACTTGGGGATTCCAAAGGACTCAGCAGAAACTTTAAGATCTAGATTAAAGGAAAAAAAATGTTGGCTCCGGGTAGTTCCTTTTATTGGTATCGAAGAAGAGAAAAATAAATTTGTGCCTTTCTTTTAAGAAGGTGATCTAAGTGATCTTGTTTATTGTAGTGATGTTCCTAGAGTTATGGCAAGTTTTAGAATAGACTTAGAAAATTGTAGACTTTTATTGATTCGTCGAAAAGAAGCCTATATGCAGTTCTTCTACACAACTTCAATAAGTATGCTTCGGTGCCGGTGGGACATTTAGTCCATTTAAAATATGCTATGAAAATATTTAGTTGATCTAGAACAAAATTTTTTACTTAGGTCATAAATTGATGATATGAGGCGATTTAATAGTGATTTTCATGTTGCTTGGTCAATAAAGTGGCTACACAAAGCCACTTTATTTTTTTGCTTTCTATGTGAATGGAATAATCGTGATAGAAGTCTCAAAAATATGTGAAACTATGTCAAAAAAGGATAACTACTCAGAAAAACCTTGCAGGCCGGAGTTAAAAACGTTACAAATCTTGTAGATCCTAAAAAGGTATTAACTACCACTTGATATTAAATTGGTGTTAATGAAACAATTTGTGAAGGCATTACAAAAAGAAGAAGGTTTTACTAACTTTGAGCAACAAATAAATACAAGAGAAAAAGCAGCGAGGGTATCTTTCAAACAAGTAATCAATTTTCTGGGAATCAATACGGACCCAAACTACCAAGCAATGGTCGCTGACAAGCTGGACAACTTCAAGAAGTTGGGCTGTAACATGGGTGTAGAAGTTCATTTTCTCGAATCACACCTTGACTACTTCCCTCCAAATCTTGTAGATGTCAGTGAGGAGCTGGGCGAAAGGTTTCATTAAGACATCAAGGAAATAGAAAGGTACCAAGGAAAAGTGAATGTCAACATGATAGCGGATTACTGATGGATGTTAAAAAGGGACGATCCTGAACGTGCCCACAGAAAGATGGGCACTAAAAGAAGTTTCATGAGAAACGAGAGCGTTTCTATAAGGATTTATGACTAATGAGAGTTTAACATTTTTCAATATTCTGTTGTGATAATGTAAACTATGATGTCTCTTACCTGTTTAATAAAAGCTACAACCTTAAGAACTACTGTAAAAAATTACGTTAAATTTAATTTTTATCCGAAGTAGATCCCCTTTTGTGAGGTAATCTGACGTGATAGAAAAAAATTGATTTAATTTTTGAATCCATACAATTTTGAAGTTACATACAAATCAGTTATTAAAATACAAACCATTTTCAAAAAAAAAATATTTTGCGGGCTCGTGTTATTTATTCTTTCATAAAATATCTTAAATGCATTTAATTATTTAACTATTTAATTAACGGCTATTATTTTGCGATGTGTTGTGTGAATCTCTTAAGATAAAACTGTGTCCAACGGATGCAATTGTGTCGATTGCATAAATGAGCTGGATGTTTGGAAATGTCGGTAATATTAAATTTCGTTCTAAAGATTAGTAGTTATAGTATCAATGGTTCATCTCGCAAACTTCATAACAAATTCCTTCCTTTATTTTAGTCATATAATGTTCTACGTAAATATATGCACAATGAAGCTAGGTATAATAAATAAGAGAGAAAAGTTTTATCTAGAGATTGATATAGGAACATCTGGAAGAGGTAGGAGGTCATATCTGATGAATTTATTCGATCCGAGCGAGAATCCTTTGTTTTGAACGGTCGCTTATTCGTATTCGTGGATCCAATTATATTATTTAACTTCAGAACTGATATTAAAATAACTTTTGATCCGGACGAAATTTCTGGAAAAGCAAATTATAGGTATTACTGATTTATTAGATATTTATAACAGAGCACAGTTGATTATTGGCAAACAGTAAAATATCGTAGGTCAGCATTTTTACTATTAGTACTACTTCAAAAATATGGTCAAATAGTTTAATCCAAATTTTTTACACTACTTTATATTTAGAGAGATTTATTTTTTAACAACATTAAAGTGATAAATTGTTACTAAATGGAAATAAAACTATTTTTTACTAATTTTACTGGGAGAATTTTAAATTGCGACGAATCACATCTGCTTAGAGGAGATTAATAGACCAAAGAAAAACGAACTAAATTGGGAAACACATATTAATAAACTATGCAAAATCTTGTGTGTATGTTTCGTGCTTTATAGATTAAGAAATATTACAAATAGAAGAATCTTGTTGTCTTTATGCATTTTTTTTTCAAGGGTTCACTATGGCGTAGTTTTTTGGGGTCCAACTCACCACACCGAGAGTGTATAAATACAGTAACATTTTTACTACAGAACGGCTATCAACACGACAATTGAAAATTTAAAAAAATTATATAAACTAATTCCTTCAGTACCTACTTCAAGACATATTATTGAGATTCTAGGTGACATGAGTTTTCTGAATACCATTAGATTATAAGAGTGGTCCTTAGGTCCGAAGTTGTTGGTGGCAGCTTGGCGTAAGCAAAACTACACCGAGAACACATTAGTGCTGTAATTTGTCGCCCGATATTGTGTAACATCGTTAACTGCTTAGGCCCGAAAGTGTGGGCCGGGCCGGACAAGACATTAGCGAGCCTAATTGCTTTCTGGCAGAACCTCAGGTTCCTTCTCCTGCTGACCCTTTTGTCTTTTACTAGCTAGGGTACGCTGACAGGGGTCTGACCACTTCTGCTGGCTGCCTATGTTTGAATACTTTATAAACTTCTTTAAACCTGGAGACGGTATCGTGAAGATATGTTATATCTTACATATCGTAATTCATATAATTGTATTACAGTTACAGGCGGAACCTACTCGGATAATAGTGAGTAGCCATGTGTCAGTGATATATTTACTGAGTATAATTAATGGTTATTGCAATTGCAGTAATTATAATCACAATCACTTTATTTAAAAATAAAATAATAGGCAATATTGTTACAAAGTAGGTAGGTATTAACAGTTTAAACCATGTTGTATTATTTATTTATATGATGTAATGAAGTAGGAATAATCTCCCTCACATTACGCTAGAAACTAGGATATTTCATTTAACTGTAAGCCCGTAAATTATTCATATATATAAATAACGTTAATATGCCTCGAAAAATTTTTTTTCTTTTTAGGTAAACATTATTATTAAATTGTACATTCAGTTCTGCCTATAACCAGGTCATAAACAAACAAACCCCTTCTGGGTACCCCGCCGCCGTAAGTTGTTTTTCCAGTATCAATAATCCGTGTAACCGTCACCTCAAAGCACCGAAATATCGGACAGCGCCACATGCGCTGCACTTCCAACGATATCAGTAGGTAGGGAGATCACGCATCAACGTGAAAAAACCGTCCAAAATCATATAAAAGCAGCTCCACAGCACTGTAAAGTCAGTTAGCATTCTTCGCTAACCGAAAAGCATTCTGCACCCTTCGGGTTGTCGCATTTTGCATCCTCCGCCTCCGCTAACCAAAAAGCATTCTGCACCTTTCGGGTTGTCGCATTTTGCATCCTCCGCCTTCGCTAACCAAAAAGCATTCTGCACCCTTCGGGTTGTCGCATTTTGCATCCTCCGCCTTCGCTGCCGTTTTCGTTGCTGTTATTCTGTAATCTGACAAGTTGCGACTTGCCGTGATTGCCGCTACCGATCCCCGTCACGAAAGAAAAGTAAGTGTACTTTATTAACAAGCGCTAAGGAAATCCAGTCTCCGAACTCGTAGTTAAATACACATGGAAACCGTGTGGGTTCACCCAATAGGCTGTAGTTCGGGTCGTAGCATCTTGCACCCTTCGGGTTGTCGCATTTTGCATCCACCCTTCTGCTGAGCATTTTGCATGCAGCAGGGACTCCACAGGTTACCTGGTCACGCACGCAATTTTCACTATTCGGTCTTCGGCATTAATGTTAGATACACGTGGAAACCGTGTGGGTTCACTCAATAGGCTGTAGTTCGGGTCGTAGCATCCTGCACCCTTCGGGTTGTCGCATTTTGCATCCACCCTTCTGCTGAGCATTTTGCATGCAGCAGGGACTCCACAGGCTACCTGAGTCACGCACGCAGTTTTCACTATTCGGTCTTCGAAATCGTAGCCAAGTCTACGTGGAAATCGTTTGGGTTCACTCAATAGGCTGTAGTTCAGGTCGTAGCATCCTGCACCCTTCGGGTTGTCGCATTTTGCATCCACCCTTCTGCTGAGCATTTTGCATGCAGCAGGGACTCCACAGGCTACCTGAGTCACGCAAGCAACTTCCGACAAAACTAGTCCGCGTACATCATATCCGCGAAAGTTTGGATTTCCTACACGCTGCACGCTTTACTGTAGTATTATTGCTTCCTCCGCTTACTAAAGTAGTACCATTTGTTTTCACTCGCCGCCCGTTTGTTATCCTGCTTTAAGCCTTTATTCGTAACGCTTTTCATCCCCATGACGTAACTCGCTATAGGCAGACTGAATACCCTCTGTATATATGTAAATACCGGTGTGACCGAAATAATAAATTCTGTAAATAAAATCTGTTGTAATCATAAACCGGTGTTCTTCTTGAAGATAGGGTAATACAAGACCTATCGGTGTATCACGTGACCTGGCATCCGCCCTTCTCCACAAAAGTTATCCGGGGCCCCTACAGATACTGCCTGTAGGGAAAAGTGGTCTGTCTGCACTCTAAACAGACAGTGGCGCTCGAGATAAAACCTCCGCACCGAAGCTAAGAGCGTCACAATATGATTCACTACTAATAAATACTAATAAATAATCTACTAATTTCCTGTGGACGCCACTGACCGTTGCGCAACCAAGTGAAATGGTTCCCAACTATACTGGATGTCGAACTTACCCTCAGAACTTTCGGTAGTTTGGTGAAAGAAAAATTTAAAAAAAACAGTATACTAATATCTAATTGTATTAAGAAAATTGCATTAAAAGTTGCAGTAACATTTGCATGTTAGAAGTTGCATTTCAAAATAGCATAAAAAATTGTATTTCAAAAGTTACATAAAAGTTGCTTTAAAAGTTATATATCCCTACAAATAGCAGTTTAAGAGGTAAAACACAATAAACACGTTAAATTATAAAGTAATACGTGTACTGAGATTCAATCTATAAAGTCCCAACTCTAGTATCAGTCGCGAGCGCAAGCATCGCTACACATCGCACAGACGATGTACGAGAAATCATCTGATTGGCCAGTATGTTAATAAAATAATATTAAAGTCATTTATCAGCGCAAAATTCTAAATCCAACTTAATCGGAATAGACAAATCCTAACAAACATTATGGTATATCACACTAACATAAACTCGGTATATTTGGACGTAAAATTGTAAAAGCGTCACGTCAGAATAGGGGTTCAGAGTGAATAGAAAGTAACGGACTAACCAAAGGCTCCAGGTAAAAAGACTGTACTTTCCAAGTGAGTCAATAGCCTAATGTAAGTATCCAAGTAGAGTGCCGTGGCTTCAAGTGAAATCCCAAAGCGAAATTTGCATCTTTACAAGTACAAAAAAAAGTTAAGCTACTTATAAAACTTTCTTAATTGATGTAAAACGGCTTCTGGAAAGTGTGGCCTAGCGAGATGCTCCTTAATCAACTAGGGATTAACGCAAGCCAAGTTCTAGAGAACACATGAAACGCAAAAATAGAAAATTGTCACGTGGTAGAAAACAATCGTTACCTTAATTTCAAAGACGTTTTATCCGACGTAATCGATTATGTGTTGGTTATCAAGACCACATCAACACATGACAGTGATTTCCTTAAAAAAAACTATCTGGAAGTAACTACGTACTTTTTAAAACAAGGAAACACTTTTATAAACTTGAAATATAACATAGCATCAGGTACACGCTGCACGAATATGCCACCAAAAATGCCTTCCCTCGAAGAAGAAAGAGGAAACGGAACACCCTTGAACCACATTATTATCCCATAGATCTGTCGATCTCGGCTTATGTGCTAGCGAACCATAGAGAACAATGGAAAAGAAAGATCAAGGACAAAGTGACATAACAATATGCGCTAAGAACGGTCAATAATGTTCTATGATAAATGAAAATATGAAAAAAATCGGATGCCGCAATGAAACCTGTAATATTCATTCCCTGAGTTCTAATCGCAAATGTTGTAGTCGCTTTTCAAAATATACTATTCGAGACGTAAATATCTACAATTTAATTTATTATATGATTATCAACCAAAAACCATAGACCACAATATCAACCAAAACCATAGACCACAGAAACCGCAGAATCCCTATCCACTATTTTGCTAGAAAAATATAATTTTAATTAAAAGCATGCCGTTTGTGCCATATAACCCCAACAGTCACATATTACCCTGTTCTATTACGGATATATTACGGTAGAAAAATGCACTACAGTACATATATTCTTTGTTTTCATAGCTGTCCTTTAATTGGCATGTTTTGTTATTGGCGCGAAGCTCGGGGGAAGAAAGGGAATTTTTAGGAGGCTTTGTGAGGGAAAGTTAAGAACTTATAAAAATAATTAGCGTCTTCCACTCAAGTGAGTTGCGTTAACCACGTTTGAGAATAATTGATACCCCACGTAATTTTCATTAAATATTGTTCAGCGAGAAGAGGGAAATGAAAAATTATCAAGACAATGAAGAAGGAGTGAAACATGGTGTAGTGCACCTTCAATTAAGACGTATAAAATAAAAAGTTGCGGAGAAGTTTCGAGTAAAACGAAGAATAATTACCGGCGTCAAGTGGGCCGTGAAAGAACAAGTGAAAACAAAACAAATGATGCCTAACATTTAGCGGTAGATTGATAATATTAAAGGAGGAATTTTAAATTATTATTTCCACAATCAACGCCGTGAAATCGTAATGGCCAATATCTGTAATTTATTCAATTTTTGTGTTTTCATTGGGAGAGGAGCGTTTAACAGATGATTTATTTTATTGTTTCCGCTGAAGGATGAATTCCGAGGAGGCGGAGATTATCATTTTGCGAATGTTCATCACGTTCCGATGATTGTAAAACTATACGCGCGCGCAGTTTGCGGACTTTCATGAAGTTTCTTTCCTTGAATGTAGATATAAACATCTAAGAACTGCGAGTTAAGAATTCGAATGTCTCCATTTTTACATAATCGATAGCCTATTACACGTGGTCCTCTATATTAGAGAATTGAAATTGTCGAAGCAAAATACATGGAATAAGTTTAAAATGCTCTGGTCGTAGCGCAGAAAATAAATAAGCTGCACAGAGTATTTTAAAAATAGACAATCAATTAGTTCGATCGTTCCTTCTAATCGATGACAATTTTGTGCAAGTCAGAGATTTTTCCATTACTTTAAAGTATATCTTATTACTTTCTGATTGTCTTGAAAATCATACCGGACTGATACAAAATAAATAGGTATGTAATATGAGGGCTGTATATTTTGACAGATTTGAGTTTGATTGTATTACTAATACACGTTATTACCTTTAATTACAAGTTATATATTAGTATAATAATACAACTGGTAAAATATTAACTTTCAGTTCAAAAGTTTGATTAAAAAGTAATTTTAATAAAATAAATTTGCAATTGAATTTACAGTGGAATCGTCACATTATGTCACATTTTGAAACAAATTTCACGTTCACGTTTTCGTCATTTATGGTCCTATTGGACTTAAACTCAGTATCGGTGTTTTCGGGGTCGCAGATCACCAGCTTCTTGTCAGATCAAATATTTCAGATCGCGGCTCCAAGATTACAAAGAATTTGGCCATTTTTTGTTTGATTACACTCAATTTTCTCGAGATTTTTGGGGTTACGAATTTTTTTTCAATAAATATTTAAGATGGCGGCTACAATATGACAACGATTATTTCTCTTCGTAAACACAACCTAATAGGTACAATAAAACTAGTGAATGTTAGGCGTTACATCATCACTGGTAATGACGTGGTTCGAGTTATTTCAACATATGCGAGTTACGATCCCACATTGTATGCTACTCTTATAATAATACAATGCACAGTGCAGATTGCAAAGTCAGGGATAGATAACACCGACGTTATAAATAAGCTTTCATGCCTTTGTAAAACACTTTTTGCTCAAACTTATAACTTTTCTAGTTTGTCTCCGGAAATAAAATTTTTCTTTTTTAAAAATCTGTTTCGCTCGACCCGAATCGAGACTCGCGTTACTACGGTTTCAACACAGTGCGAATGCAACGCTGACTGTAGCCGATTGCACTGTTTGTGATTAATTCCATTATTGATGACGCAACGCCTAACATTCATTGGTTTTAGTATATCATTAAATTTTTAACATTGGAAATGATAATGTTCGTATAGGACTAGAGTACTGGGTTTTCTCCTAAATAGTGTCGAGGTCAAATAACATAATACTGAGATACGCATCGTATCGTTCGACGTTCGAGTGGTAGGGTGTAGAATTTTCGACTCAATTGTGTTATACAGCTGCAGCGTTAAATTGTGGTGGGGTATGGTGCTGCTAGGAAGTGTTCACTCGTGGTTTAGTCGTCCAGTCTGTCTTCTGTGGTTGTAATACCGTACTGGCTTAATGTAGAGAGTTGCTCGATATTATTAGATATCTATACTTATTGCAAATTTATAAATGTTCCTTGACTTTGATGTTTGTTTAATTCAACTGGACTTTTCATTTCTAAATTAATTTTACTGGAATATAATAAAAGGAAGTCGGAGAAAAACTATATTCGATATCCCGTTTTTATGAATCGAGGATATTAATGCAGATTAATGGGAAACGACCAAATTAATTTATTATACTGGGTGTGCTTTATAATACTGGATTTTATTTTTTCGCGATACGAAATGTATTAAAAATTCCAGAGGTCAAATGACGTAATACTGAGATAACGCAGCGTTCAAGCGGTAAAAGTTGATTCTTATTACAGAAAGCCATCCAGTAACGTTACTATTTATTAAGGAATAACATTAAAAACGGAAAAGCACCACCTCTAAATTAATCATAATCAGTCAGAGTTTATATTTCCAATTTTACGTATTATTTACATAATATTAAGGGACCAAAATAATTCTGGGGCCAGTATTCATCTGCGAAAAATTTGATATATGCGATTGAAATAATGGTGTAATTGCGTAATTTTCTTTAAAATATGAACCTTCTATATCCGGTATTTGCATGTAACGCACATATATCACATGTAATGTCTAGCGACGGAAATAATTTCGGACGCCACCGTATTCATTTGCGACAAATTTGGAGTATTTTCAATTACTGGTTTTTGCTTTGTAACATGTTATCCCTAGGGACAAAAATATTTTAAGGCGCCACTGTATTCGTTTGCGACAAATTTGGAATATTCCAGTGCACTACGTGTATAATGACGTTATTTTTGTTATAATATGAACCTTTTTTTATTTCCGGATATATTATGTGGATCGAAATTATTTCGGACGCCACTGTATTCATCTATGACAAATTGGAAGTATACCATTGAACTAAGGGTATTATGACGTTACTTTTCTTAAAATATGAACTTTTTTCTATTTCCGGTATTTGATATATTACACGTAATGTCTAGTAATGGTAATGGACACGTAATGGTCCCTACGGAAATAATTTCGGACGCCACTGTATTCGTTTGCCACAAATCTAGAATAAGCTATTGACCTGCGGTAGTTATAAAATTATTTTGAACTTGAACTTTTTTTCTATTTCCGGTTTGCTTTATGAAACGTAACGACTAAAGACGAAATAAACGACGTTTAAAGAAATAATTTCGGACGCCCCTGTATTCCTCTGCGATAAATTTAGAGTGTACCATCTAACTAAGGGTATCATCACGTTAGTTTTCTTAAAATATATTTTTTTTCTATTTCCAGATTTTGCTTCATAACACATAATGCCTAGGGACACAAATATAGTGGCGTCTGAAATAATTTTCGTAGTTGGACATTACGTGTTATAAAGCAAGAAACGAAAACATAAAGAAGTTTATATTTAAAAGAAAATTACGTCATGATACCCTCAGTTCAATAGTATACTCCAAATTTCTCGCAGAGGACAGTGGCGTCCGAAATTATATCCGTCCCTAGGCATTACGTATGATAAAGCAAAAACCGTAAATAGATAAAAGTTCATATTTTGAGAAAAATTACGCCCTGGCACCATTATATTCCAATTTCATATTATTAAATTTGTCGCACAATAATACTAGCCCCAGAATTAATTTGGTCGCTAATTACGTTTATATGACGTTATCATTTGTAATATCCTGATGGTTGCAAGGATTGCGAAATCTGCGAATTTTTTTCTAAAGCCGTACCTAGAACTCGTAATCCTAACTTCATCCTAACTAACGTTAATAACATGATCCTTATGCAACAGAATCCTAATTTATAAATTTGTAACCTTACTTAATATTGAGGGCTACTTTCCAGAAATAGACGGCAAGTATTGAGCTCAAAATCGAAATTTGCTGAATTTACTAATTTGAATATGGCCGCCTATAATATAGAACGCGCTTAAGAAAAAATAAATAATATAAACTTACTGACAAAATGCAAATATACTTACAATGCATGCAAAAATACTACTGCTGGTAAAAATAACCCGTAATTAAAAAAATCTATAGAATAATAATAAATTGTAAACTTTGGTCCCACGAATGATCAATTAAATTATAAGAATACGATTAAGAACTAATGCTTTTATAAACTTCCCTTGAGTAATATTTTCACTGACAGTAAGAGTTTTCCTTGGACACATTATTAAAGATGAAGTACCTGTCAGTAAATCGTATTAGGGGGTAATTTAAGTGTTCGTTAATATGCCATGTGACAGAGTTACTAGAAAGTTTAGATTCTATCAAAAATTTAACTTGACGCGGGTTGCCTTTACGGCTCGTTATGCTTTTAAGCCGAGGAGACCGGACAAGTATCATCTAGTAAGAATTGTTTTTTGACATGATCGTATATATTTCACAATGCATTGTCTGCACAGGTCAGTTAATATTGTTAAAAACTTCTATATTGACTAATTATATGTAAATTATATTTATAATTTACGTTCTTTAATGATACTTGCCAGCTGATAAAATCTCGATCAAACGTGAATAATAATGGATTTTATTGAGAAAACGGTTGCAAACTTTTGTTCTTGGTTGCATATTTTTTAAATATATTTTACTCAAAGCTCATCGCATGGGGTAGCACGTGTTACCTAGGCCTGCTAGGCCTAGGTAACACGTGTTACCTAGGCCTAGCATGGGGTAGCACGTGTTACACGCCTGCGAGGCGTGTTAAATAAAATATCAGGGAATTTAGAAATGACGAATAAAATTTTATAGGAAAGGATTGTTTATTTTTGTATTAGACAGGTTGCAAAGTTGGTGATTTTCATCTAGTATTAAAAAAAACATGTTCTAATTGTTTTACAGAAAAGTGATTAACTTAGAACCGTGTAAACTTTAATTCTAGTTATTTGCCAAAAATAGGTTCATTATGACAAGCATTGAGCTCAAAATTTATAAATTTACTAAATTTACTGATTTTAATATATATATATATATATACCATATTATACTCTTAAATTGCATTCTCCTTCATTTAGGATTTTCGAAATGTTCATTGGAATTTTTCATGTCCTACTTATTAAAGTGGAGTGGATATGTTGAATATTCAGGGCAACAATTAAAACCATTTGTATCTACATCTGGTGTACCCCAAGGCTCTGCACTTGGCACTTTATTTTTAATATATTAATAAATGATATCGTAAGTAAATTAGATCTGTCTGTCTGTGATAGTAATCTGTCTCTTATACCCTGAAGATGTCATATTGTATAGCAGGATTAATTGTGGTGGCAGTGCGTTACAATTAGCATTAAATAAGATGAACCACTGGTGTAATAATACTAATTTGCAACTCAATATAAAGAAGTGCAATGCCTCATACATTATCTTAAAGTGCAACCTATACAATATAACTAGTCAATCAGCAACGTTGTTCTTACTAGACCTCACACACTACGAGGGAGTAACTTTTGATAGTACATTATTATTTACACGTCATATTCGTACGATTAGTAATGAATTTTTCAAAACGTTGGGTTATATTTTACGTTGTTCTCAGGATTTTAATAATAATAATACTGTCAAAAATGTTATACCAATCATTGGTCAGAACAAAAGTAGAGTATCTCTCCATTATTTTATCCCCATACATATAACAATGTGCACATTGATAATTTAGAAATAATACAACGACGTTTCTTAAAAGTTGTTGCATATAAGGAAGATGGAGTGTATCCTGTTAATATTGGCATTCACCAATGGGATCTTTTAAATCGTTTTTCATTTCACAGTCTAGCGACACGCAGGTTAGTGGCAGGGCAGATATTTCTTTTCATGTGCCTCGTATTTCATCTCGATTTAATTCATTAATTAGGGAGTTAAACCTAATTCGCGTACACTTGTATAAAAAAATATCTTCTATTTCATATGACTACTAATTATAATACTTACTGTCATCGGTTTGATATATTTAATTGTAATTTAGCTACAATTAAATCACTTAACACGTATCATTAAGTTTCCTTTGTATTACTATTATTATTTTTGTACTTTGTAATTACTTACTTTCTAATTTCAAAATTTACATACCGTATTTTTTATTTGTTACTGTTATATCCTACCCCGTAAGTGAATTGTACTGTGGGGTAGGTTTGGAAATGAATAAAATAATATATTACTGGATAGGGCTGGAACCTTTGATGTAACTGTAACACTCGGAGTAGTTTCCACAAACACCAAAACACTTTCACTTCGCTCGACGCGCGTTTCGCCAACCAAGTTGGCAACATCTGGAGACGATTAAAACTAATCTTAAACTACAAAATCTACCATATTTATACTATTTTTCCGGTGACGTCACTAATGATATCACCGTGAAATTTACGCGTGACTAATCACGCTTCAATCATCGGTTGCTAAGCAACGCGTAAAGCGGGCTATACGGGATAAGTCCCTTGTCGCTATTCATACTACTATTACATTTTACAATTTCTAAACTCTCAAATGCATCCAACTGTCTATTATTGGTCACATTTCTAACTAATCTTAAATTACTAATATCTATTCTATGATTGTTGTCAAAAGCATATTGTGCAGCACTAGACTTATCTGTTCTTCCATACTTTAGATGAGCCATATGTTCTTTAAATCTGGTGTTAATTGACCGTCTCGTTTGTCCAATATATTTTCGATCACAATCATTACAATTAATTTCGTAAATCCCAGACCTTTCATTTGGAACAATTTTATCCTTTGGATTGTCTAAAAGTTGTTGTAATTTGCTGCTCGACGAATGAATCGCTGTTATTCCCACGTTTTTGAAAACCTTACTCAAACCACGAGTAAACCGGGGTTCGTACGGGATGGATACATATTTTGGAGCCTCTATATCCTTTTGAAAGGTCGTAGAATTACGAAGTGTGTCCTTAAATTTACGCTTCCTAATTAGTTTTTCAACTATATCTCTAGGAAAACCATTACTCACAGCTATATCTTTAATTAATATTTTTTCTTTTTCAAATCTCTCATTACTGAGAGGGAAACTTAGTAAACGATGGACGAGAAAATTGAAACTTGCCATTTTATGTTGATAGCAGTGGTGAGAGTCATTAGGGATATATCTGATCGTACTGGTATCTTTTCTATATATATATCAAATGCTAACCTATTATCACTATTTTTAATTACTAATACATCTAAAAATGAAAATTTTCCATTATTTCCTAGTTCATTTGTAAACTTTACAGAAGTGAAACGACTATTTAATTTGGAAATGAAGTTTTCTACATCCGCAATCTTAGTGTCAAACACGGCAAAAATGTCATCCACATACCTAAGCCAAATCCTAGGAAAATACTCGAACTCTTCTTTTGCTTCAGTTTCAAAGCGACTCATGAAGACATTAGCAATGAAAGGCGATAAACAGTTACCCATTGCGGTTCCTTCATGTTGTTCATAAAACTTGTCATTGAAACGGAAGCAATTTTGTTTCATACAAAGTTTTGTAAGGTTTATATATTCTTCTATTACTTCTCTTCTATAGTTGTTTAATTCGAGTAAATCCTCAAGATAGTCCAAGGTCTGTGGAATTGGTACACTAGGAAATAATGAACAAACATCAAAGGAAATCAAAATTTCACCCTCTTGCAATTGAATATTCTTGACCTTATCAATGAAATCATTCGAATTTTTAACTGAAAAACTAGGCTGTGCAATGGGCAAACTTTCAAATTCCTTAGTCAACCATTTTGATAAGTGGTAAGTCGGAGATCCAATAGACGAAATACTATTGGACGCACCAACTTCCCTGGCTTATGAATTTTTAGTAGACAATACAATCTAGGTATAGTAGGGTTAGACACACGTAACCCATTCTTAACAGGTGGAGTGATAAGGTTGTTACACGATTTGAGGACATTTTTTATTTCAGTGGTGATTCTTGGTAAAGGGTTTCTAGTAAGTTCTTTATAAGGACCATTACTAATTAGGTTGTTTACCCGTTCATAATAGTCCTCTTTATCTAAAATAACAACCTTATTACCTTTATCTGCTTTTAAATAAAAACAGTCTTTTTCGCGCAATCTTTTGATAGTCTTTCTAGGATTCTTTGAGCATGACTTTCTATTGCCTACGTTAGTCATTATATTTTTAGAAATTTGGTTCCTACAAGCCACTCTGACGAGACCCTTGGATGAATCAGGCAGATATTGAATTGAACTTTCAATCCCTGCCACGACATCATCCAAATTCTTATCAGAAGGGGCTACAGCAAAGTTTAAACCCTTGTTTAGAAGGTCAAGTTCTTCTTTATCAAAAGAGTGTGACGAGTGATTTTCCACAATGTCAACGACCTTCCGAGGAATATTATTTGGTACATTAGTAATCAATTTTTTAAATTTTTTATTTTGTGAAGACATTTTTTTGATAAATTTCGCATTGATTGATAAAAACATGTTCCTCTGAAATTCGCACCATTGTTCATAATCTAAATTATTTAACTTAAAAGTAAGCTTCTTGTAAACATCATATGCTTGTATCTCAAGCATACTCCGTTTACAGTACATGTAATTGATTTCTAAATCCAGCCATTTTTGTTTTGCAAATAAAGCAACCTTATTTGAAATATTCGAACAATTTGGAATTTTAACTTGAATGAAACTCGGAAAAACAGAATGACGTTTACAGGATTTTAGAAACCAAATATCAGAACCTATTAACCTAATTTTAGTACTATACTTGCGATAGAGATTCAGTTCCGGTGCCATTGCGGCAACTTGGCGCCAACTTGGTTGGCGAAACGCGCGTCGAGCGAAGTGAAAGTGTTTTGGTGTTTGTGGAAACTACTCCGAGTGTTAAAATAATATATAATAAAATTCCTGAATTATCTTTGCTTTATGTAAATCCTATTCATATGTAGTCGTGTACGATATCCATCATATGTGATACGTATGAGACTAATCTTAGCCGGTTAATGAGACCTATTATCACATAACGAAATCGTAGCACAGAAGACAAGCCTATTATATTCAAGCAGCGGAGTATTAACTTCAAGCGATGTAAGAATATAGGTCGATCTATTTTATTTTTGGGCTTTATAGCTTTTCCACAAATTTTAACTCTACTGCTCTAAGCTAGAATTTTGTTTAATCTATAGTAGTGAATGCAAATTCTATTTAATTGAAGTAGTAACAATGAGTAGGCAGAGAGTAGAGCGCGCAGCTAAACGAACAGGGATTATTATTCACAATAATTATTGTTTGCCTCGGCATTAGTACAAAAGTATCACGGTGCATAGTTTAGAGCAAAGACACGACCGAAGTCGTGTAGCTAAATTTATTATTGTTCACCTAAAACTGAAATGTAACCGACACCAAAGCTATTGTGGCCCGCAACAGATTGTCAAATTGTAAAGTTGGATTGTAGGTGAGAAATAATTAGCAGTGTCGGCAGGCGTGGGGAGGGCATTTAACGAGCAGAGCACCATTGAAAACGAATATTTTAACAACTGGCTCTTCGTTAAGCCCTCGACAATGGCACTTCACAGTGCCGGCAACCTAATTATGAAAATTTGACAAGAACATGTTTGCGGGCTAACGATAATTGATGAAGGCAGCCGTTCTTTTCACGCCGAGCGCTATGTGAAGATCAATTTAATAAATTCCAGCAATAATTAAGGCATAAACTCCATCCTCAAACTATTAACAAAGCTGAAATTAGCTGGAGACGTATAAAACAGCCGTTCACTTCCCGTTACACTCACAACACATCTCGATGCCACGATACGCGTAAACCGAATAAAATCTATTATATGTCGTCTGTAATAATACTTAATGGTGCCATATTGTATCATCATCTCCTGTTTTCGACGTGATAATGGCACACTGGAGTCTATTGGATGCGCGTATTTATAAGATATTAATACAGACAGTTTAGAAGACAATTTTTCATTAGTCATTTTCGGCACAATGGCTGAATATTGTGAGAATTTGGACAAATTCTAATCAGTCCTCTAGCATCCTTAATGATGCTAAAATCCTTTGTGTAATTTATCCTGTACATAAATTCAATATTTTTTTTTCTTTAAAGTAAAACCCATTGCTTTACTTTCTCCGAATTAATTCTAATTAATTTGTTTTGCACCAAATTTCAATATTTATAATATAAGCTGACTTTCATACATTCACAATCCTCCATTGTTTTTTATGTTATCTGCGAATAGTAGGCAGTTACAATCGATAACATCAGTAATGTCATTGATAAATATCAAAAATAATAATAGTCCTAGGTTGGATCCTTGAGGGACACCGGATGTAAGAGAAATTGAAGTGAAACCATTACAAGATACGATCTGAGATATGTTACTAAGATTGGAAGTAAATAATGTTAACAGACTTTCACTAAATCCAAAAATTTTTACCTAATTCAAAATTAATACATGATATATTCGATCAAAATCCTTGGTCCATATAAATCACACCTACTGAACCTTGTTCATTAATTGAATTTGTAATATATTTTGTGAATACAACTTGCTTTGTTAGTGTTGGACGGTTTTTCATAAATCCATGATACAAGGGTCATAAAGGGTCCGCCAATAGGGACGCTCGATCTTTGACAGCTCATGGCGGCCATGTTGTTTGTGGTAGAGTTGGCAAACGTAGTTGTTATTATTCAGTGTATCTTCACAAATCACCATGAACCAATTCAGCCGCGAGCAACATGTGCAAATCGTTAAAACTTATTACGAAAATCATTCATCGGTTCGAGCAACGTTCCGCGCGCTCCGCCAATTTTACGGTGCAATTGATCGTCCTGCTGAGTCGACTATCCGTCGTTTGATTAACAAATTCGAGGCAACCGGTTCGGTGAACAATCAGCCAACACCGACGCGTCGTCGAAACGTCCGATCTGCCCAGAATGTCGCCGCTGTGCGCGATAGTGTGCGTGAAAATCCGCGACAGTAAATTTCACGTCGCGCACAGGAACTCCGCCTTTCGGAAACATCACTTCGCCGAATCTTGCATCTGGATTTGGGCATGCATCCGTACAAGATCCAGCTGACACAAGAGCTCAAAATAAACGACCATAGACAGCGCCGTATCTTCGCTGATTGGGCTTTAGAGCAGTTGGAAGTCGACCCCGATTTTGATCGCAAAATCATCTTCAGCGATGAGGCACATTTTTGGTTAAATGGGAATGTCAACAAGCAGAATTGCCGTTATTGGGCCGAGAACAATCCACAGGAGGTCCACCAGGTCGCAATGCACCCAGCAAAGGTAACTGTTTGGTGTGGATTTTGGGCCGGAGGCATCATCGGGCCGTATTTCTTCGAGAACGACGATGGTGTGTCCATCACGGTAAACGGCGAACGATACAGATCCATGATAACGAACTTTTTCTGGCATGAAATCGACAATATGGATGTCGAGGATATGTGGTTTCAGCAGGACGGCGCTACGAGCCACACAGCGCGCGCCACAATGGATCTTCTGCACGAGCGCTTCGGAGGAATGGTTATCTCGCGCGGAGGCGACATCAACTGGCCACCGAGATCGTGCAATTTAACCCCACTAGACTATTTCTTGTGGGGTTTTCTTAAATCACAGGTCTACGCAAACCAACCACAAAACACTGATGCCCTCAAAGTCAACATACGCCACGCCATCGATGAAATACAGCCCGATTTGTGCGCCAGAGTCATTGAAAATTAGACTTCTCGTATGCGCGCCACCCAGCGAAGCCGAGGAGGACATTTGACCGATATTATTTTCCATACATAATGCCTTCGAATACTCTTTCAAACAAAAAATAAATTTCATTTATACCTCTCACACAACTTGCTTTATTTCATTTTAAAGATCGAGCGCGCTTATTGGCGGACCCTTTATATACGTTTTAACACAGGGATATATATGATTATACAATGCTGCCTCCAATTTTTGGCGGTAGTAGATATAATTGTAATTTGGTCTTTTGTTGGTCACTAAAAAATCATCACTACACTTGAGTATATGACAAATTCACTTTCCGCCACTTTCCAAATATCTGAAAATATGCCATTTTTAAGTGCTAAGTTAAACAATATAAGTAAAGGATGGACAAAAACATATACAATCTCTAATAAAAAATCATGTAATTTGGTCATTTTATTTCTTAAATTATTGAGAGCAAAGATCTCCTCTTCAGTGAAGTCATTAATATTTAAATTAGGGATATTGTTACATTCTATAATGTTAAAATCAGGAGCACTCGAAGAGGAACCGAAAACACTACCGAAGTAATTTGAGAAACCATTCATCATCATTTGTGGCGTGTCAAATATTAAGTTGTCTTGAGCTCACATACCCGGTATTATAGTATTGCCTTTTTGGATTGTATATAATAATTAGAAGTATTTAGGGCCACTCTTTAATGTATACTCAACATTAACTAAATATTCTTTATGTGCTATCTTGATTTGAGACTTTACGTGGGTTCTTTTAAAATTAGCTAAATGAATATCGAATATTCACGTTATTTTATATCTTTTTTGGCAATAATTTTTTAATTCGATGTTTTTTCTAATATTTGTATATAATGAGGGATATTTTTTCCGATTTTTAAAGTACCTCTCTTTAAATTGGCTAGTATTTGTGATAATTTTTCCTAAAATTTTGTAAATGTAATATTGACATCGGCGTATGATAATAAGAAAGACCAATCTACGTCAAGTTTATATAAACTATAAAAATTGTAACTCTTATTATTCTCTTCAGAAATTGAATATCTTATGAAATTTCCTTGGCGAACCAATATCTGTGCAAGCCCGTATTGAGACATGAAATTTATCCTCTGATGTTAGTGGCGCGAAATCGCGCTTTCACAGTCTATATTACTAATAACTAATGCTAATATACAACTATTTATACAGCTATCAAGAATATTGGGTCCTGGGTCTGCCCCTGCCATGGATATCCTTATTTGGTATTTAAGGGCAATGTTCCTGCTTTGTAAAAAATATTTTATATCTATTTTTATATATTCTTAAAAAAAACTGTAGGCACTACAGAAACAAAATATTAAGTTAGTATTAGAAAGATAATAAAAGTATCCATTAGACATTTATTGCCGCTATAACATTGTGTTTAGGTTACCGCGACACCCATATTATTAGTACTCACATAGTTGTAAACATATTCGTAGACATATATTATTTCCTTAATTTCCCTTTTATTTCAATCCTTCCTCACCTATCTTTTGTATCTAATTGTGTAGATAGTGCAACCTATAAAAGAAAATTATTATAGTCCTCTGCAAATAATATGGTTGAACATATTAATAGAAAAGAAAGAACCAGGCATTAAATTGTTATCATATTTTTTTTAACGACGTTATTTTTCAGCAACACTTTTATGTGTTCAAAATTGTAAGCAAAGAACCTAATCAAGCACACTTTTTTGTCCTTAATAGTGTACAGAGAGTTGGAGGAGAGAGTATTCCTCTTCTGGATAGCAGTTTAACAGTTCCGCAAGTGCGGGAACAGCTGGAACGGACAGATTCATTTCGAATTGCGCCATTTCTATTCCGCCGCGCTCCTTGCTCCTGACCGCGAAACTTTCCAGGTGCCTTGCCTGCCTGCTCGGCCCGTCTACGTCTAGACTAATCACGGCCGCCTGCATCTAAAACAACCACAATGTTCACCAAACCTGGCTCTCGCTGTTGTCTCGTTTTTCTGACAAATTTATGAACTTGAAACAATATCCTATTCTTATTGAAATAATTAATTAGATACTTATATATCGGTATACTTGTGAGAGTCGGATCTTATTTCCAATTTTCATGAAAGTGGGATGGAGTCGTATTTACATCAGAGTTGTTGGGGGTTCTGCTACAGGAGTTGTATTTACATTTTTTATAATACGAGAACAAAGTCTAAAAAATGGCGAATGCGCCGAGGCCAGACATGCTCCATAAAATAAATAAAATCATAGCTCTCTTTGGTCAGTAAATAGTAGCATAACATTAGTGATATGGTAAATAATAACTGATAGTGAGTGACATTAAATAAGCCCCTGAAAAAGATTACATCTACAAAGAGAAAATAAACAATATGTCAGATACAAATTTGATTTAAACCCAATTGAGGTAATTTGACCCACAATTAAATACAACGGATTTCCAAAGATTTAAACGTTTAAACTAGATGATGTCAAATGTTTAACGGAAGAAGAATTTAGTAAAATAACGGTAGACGAGTGGCAAAAACTATGTCAACATGTGATCAAAATATTGAAACCGTATAAAATTAACAGTCGGCAAAAACCGTCTCTTTATTGTACATGGGCGGAGGTAGAAATGTTTGTTATTAAGTATTTTTGGAATCCTTTTATGAAAACTGTATTATGTTTTGTTCATCAGATACCTAATTATTGGTCCATTTAGCCAATAACATATTTCTGTGACATTTTTTAGGTACCAGTTTTAGATATAAAGCGTAAATTTTAATATTTAAATTTATTAATTTTAGTTTTAAAGTTAACCCATGTTATACAACGCGATGCTAGATATTAGTAAAAAATAAAGTAAAATTGTAGGTTTCTTGAATATGAAAACAAAAATAAATATTTGTATACATAAAAAGCATAATATGTAAAAACAAAATTAAAATATTTCTCAGGAATAAAGTAGGTAACCTAAATTAAAATTTCTAAATAAATCATGCAATGGCTAAATAGAGCTATAGCTAAATAGTCTTATATGATCAATTACTATCGCGTTTAACTTGGCGAGTTATTACATTTTCGCAATGTTTTTTTAATACTGCCCAAACCTTTGAGATATGAGATATGCAATGGTATGGAGGTAACCGCAAAACTCTATGACCGTGTATATTGGCTAAGTTATCAATAGCGTATTCGCTTTTGAAGTTCTGCTCTTTTCAGTACTCGCGCTTTATTGGAACTTTTTCAAGAATTTCAATTTATTTTTCTTTGTTGATTGTGATATTTTAGTTAATTCGTTAAAACGTTGTATTATTTCTTTCCCACGTTGTTCCGAATTTTCGCTTTTCAAAGGTTCATGTATATATAAAATAATACGTTGACTTTGTATATGTAAATCTTGATTTTTAAATACAAACTGTTTTCGACAATAACGGTTTAACTATTTCAGGATTTTCGGGGGCTATATCTTCTAATTCAAATGGCCTCCAGAACGCCATGGTAAAAAACCGCCAAAAGGAAGTATCTTACCTTTTAGTAGTAAATGTTTTAAATCGGTGTTTGCGCATTGCACTGAAAATCGCTTTTCATTTGGGCACGCGGCGCGGCGGTCAGAAATGATTTACGACGCAGCAGACCAGTCTGTTTATTCTCTTTACACCAGCGCGCAGCCGTAGTTCATCGGGTTGACTTTAATTTCCAGTAACGGACTCTTATACACGTTTTCAACTACTTTTCGAATCTCAATGCCACTGCTAAATACATAGGACGAAATTTCAAGATAAATGCGGACAGTCCTGTACTTTAGCACCGACCAGTTTCAATTCCTCTCGTATACACTTTAACGAAGTAAAATATAGATATAGAGAGTGAAGTGAACCTACTAATTATAAACTTGAATGAGTCTAGTGATAACAGCAATATTTATTTATACTCGGACAATGACGAGACTTTTTCACTATTCCGACTAAACATCGCAACCATATATTATCATTATTAATTCTATTTCTTCATAGTAGGCCTAATTGTTATAATATAACTGCTGTTATAATAGCTGTTATAATATAACATGTGAAATATATGTATTAGATACTAAAACACTCGGAGTAGTTTCCACAAACACCAAAACACTTTCACTTCGCTCGACGCGCGTTTCGCCAACCAAGTTGGCATCATCCGGAGACGATTAAAACTAATCTTAAATTACAAAATCTACCATATTTATACTATTTTTCCGGTGACGTCACTAATGATATCACCGTGAAATTTACGCGTGACTAATCACGCTTCAATGATCGGTTGGTCACAACCGTCACCGGAAAAATAGTATAAATATGGTAGATTTTGTAATTTAAGATTAGTTTTAATCGTCTCCGGATGATGCCAACTTGGTTGGCGAAACGCGCGTCGAGCGAAGTGAAAGTGTTTTGGTGTTTGTGGAAACTACTCCGAGTGTTACAGTTACATCAAAGGTTCCAGCCCTATCCAGTATTAGATACTGTTTACTTATTTTTATATAGTATTTCTTAAAATATATTTAGTTATGCTACAAGGTATATTAGTTTCATTACTTTTTAATACATATAAAATTATTGAGGGGTAAAATATACATATTGGTAATTGCTATTTTAAAACACCAAGAGGTAAAATAATATTAGCAGTTAAACACATGTTTTGTTTATTATATTAGACATCTTCCACGAACAAATCCTACCCGCCGCTGTGATATGATCACCATTTATTTTACCAATAGCATTAATCGGAGGCGTACCTTTATGTACCAACGAGACGCCACCATTAATTGCGATTGTAGCCGAAATTATGTAAACATCTATGTAGCCGAAATTAGTAACCCACGAAATGTAAGAAGATTGCTATAATGACAATGGCTTCCAGTGATCTGTAGGAGGATCGCGACTAGATGATTGCTCTTCTCAAGTTACTGAGTTTTATAATATAAGCTTACTGCTCCATATGTAATAGATAATGATGATAAACGTGTGAAACAATAATAAAAAATAAGGGTCGATTTCATAAACTATAATTAGTAATAGAGAATAATAGATATAATTTAAGAAGATACTACCCGTAAATTTAAATCCAGCTAAAGGGTAAGGAAGTGATTATGTAGGACTTAATGCAGTAGCTTTCGTAGCCATTTGAATAACATAGAGGGCATTTGATGAAGACTTTAACACGTAGAAGCGCGAGAGTATGGATACAACCGGAAGGGGGCAACGGCGGAACCGGAGTACGTGCTTTATTATGGCCTAGGTTCAGTAGTCAGCGCCCCGCTGGCAAATATTAGGTTCACATGCAAAAGTCCGCTACCGGCAGACCAAACTATCCTTTGTGCAGATAACAAGCAGGCGGTGGCGAATGAAGAACTCAAATCGAATTTCTGTTATTCACAATTCCACGGCCGCCTCGCCGAATCTACATACATTTGGAGAGGTGATAAGGTGGCGGCGGTTGGACCTTACGTAAAATTCTTTATTAAGTTACGGGGACCGGAGTCGAGCAAGAATTCGAAATATATATATTTGATCGGTATTAAGTCTGATTTTATATTTTGCTCCTCGAATTTTATCAATCCGCAGATCAAACACTAAACTAGTGTGTACCAAAAAGTTACATAACGTGTTATCAGTGAATTGTAGCTGGAAGGAATATGAGGCAGCCTTTTTTAAATATAGGATAATTCGTTTTAGTGCTTGTGGGAACAGGCCAAATTGAAAAGACATATTCGCCACATAAGTTAATGGTTTAAGTGTGGTTGAAATACGTTATTTTTAATATTTTAAAATAATATTGTAGGAATTTTGTCAATACATGGGAAAGAATATTTTTTTAAACTGCAAACAAAATTTTTGGAATCTCATCTTCCTATACTAGTTTAGAAATAATTAAGAGTTTAACGAGGAGTTTATAGTAGTTAAATTCAGTTCTATTTTATTTGGAATAATATTTTCTCCTAGAGATTAATATTTTTAAATCATTAAAAATATCCGAAACTTGTTCTGCATTTATTTGTAATGTATTATTTTTGTCACCTATTTCTAGACTAGTATTATTTTCAATGTCGTCACAATATTTAATTATATTCCACGCCTCGTCCTCTAGATCTAATTGTAGTATACTTATTTCCGCTAGATGGTACCACACGCTTCAAAGATAGAAAACATTTCTCCGCGCTCCCGTCGCCATCGTCCATGTTTCGTAGCTACATTCTCATTATTTATTTGTGTGCGAAGTGGTACGCCACGCGATAAAGTGTTATTGTGAATTTTATTTGGAACAATGGGAAATAAGGAAATATATAAGAAAAGTAAATATTATTCACCAAGTTCGGATGATGAGAACTTTATTAAGACAAAGAAGAGGTAAAAAAAGGCGTTATTGGAGGTAAAATCTCTAAAACGTAAACATGACAGTATTGACAGGCGAACACATCCCAATCCCAGTCGTCGCCTAGCTCATCTAGCTCATCCAAGTCACTAACGTTAGTGAGACAGTAGGTTCAACAACCATGGGCTTGCAAGCCGTATAGATTTTGTATTGAGAAACATTACAAGTGGTGTCCGTCAAACTTCATGACACCCCCGCCCTGCCCAACGAGTTTTGGGTAGACGATCCAACGAGTTTTGGATGAAAAATGGTTAAGCTCATGACATCCCCCCCCCTGCCCAACGAGTTTTAGGTAGACGATCCAACGAGTTTTGGATGAAAAATGGTTAAGCTCATAACATCCCCCCCTGCCCAACGAGTTTTGGATGAAAAATAAGCTAAAAATGGCTCTCACTAAGCTCAACGAGTTTGGAGTTTTTTGAGTATATGGTAGCCTTGTTTTTAACACACGATAACGTAGGTGCTCAACGAGTTTTGAGTAAAAATGGAGCTAAAAAAGCATGGAGCAAAAGTTTAAACGAAACTCAACGAGTTTTGAGTGAACAGTTATGACAGGGGGTGTGGCACCAGGCTGAAATTGTGGATCTGCAATTTATAAAGACAATGCTAGGAGACAAGGTAGTTAGGATATATATCTAGTGATTTATCTATTTTCGCTTAATGACGTCATAGAAATTCAAACTGCAATTAAACACGTATTTCTGAATATTGCGCATTTTTTATTATGTCAAAAATTATGGAAAAAAATGGACTTGTTGAATATACAATTGCCCATTTTTGTCGATGCCCATTCGATCGAGCGAAAATACCCCATTGTGTAGAATCCTTCCATGTTGAGGTGGTTTAGGAGGCTGTCAAGAACCACATTTCATAGCAGTGGTGATAAAACATCTCCCTGCGGACAGCCTTTCGCAACCAGTCCTCTTATGTCTCCTACACTGATTTGTACTGTTCTTTTAGAAAGCATGTGATAGGGCCGCTCTAATTTCAGGAAAGGTGGTTTTGTCAGACGAACCTTCTATATATATCTATGAAGACACCCAGGGTGGATTCTTTATGATCCAGGGATTTCTCAATCCGACTTGCTACCAGATGGCAGTGTGGGTGGATTTTCCTGGTGTGTATGCATGTTGGTTGGGGTACACAGGATCGTTAGTCAATGTTACATCCCTCAAATATCGCTCACATAACTTCTCTGAATAGTCCATCCTCTCTGCTATTGCTATGAACAATACTTTTACTTCTCTCCATGTCTGTGGGATGTAGATGTGTACTAAGCACATCCTAAACTTCGTTTTGCTAATATATTTCTGTAGCTTTTATATGAAGATTCCATAACTAGTTGTTATTTTTGTCTTTAAGAAATATATTTTCTTAAATTATACCACCTTTTGATACTAATTAGTGCATTCGTAATCCAGGGTTTTATTTCATGAATAATTTTAATTTGCTTCAGTGCAGTTTTGTATTTAAAAAAATCCACATTTGTGATATTTATATTTTGTTCAGAATAAACATTATTCCAAGATTCTTATTCTATTATATTGTTTAGCTTTTCATAATTTATATGTTATATCTTTCTGTGTGTTATTGAGTCTTTTCTATCATTTCCATTTGCTTCATTATGTTGATGGTGGTCTATACACAGTAAAAATGTTAAAATTAATATTATTAATTGACTGGAAATCTGTTATTTGAAATTATTACTTCGGTTAGTAGGTATTTGTTAGATGTATGAACTGTAGATATGATATTTTTATTTATGTAAATCGCTACTCCACCATTTTGATTGAATTTGGCTTCATTAAAAAATAATTTAAAATTTATTTTATTATATTGCTCGACAAAACCAATGTTCCATGTCTCCCTAAATAATATTATATGGAAAAATAACTAATCCTCTCTAAAAATTGATTATATTTTTTTCTTAAATTACGAATGTTTATATGAAATATATTTATCCCAGAATTCAATATCTTGACAGTTTTTCAAACTTGCTCTCAGTCGTCACATTTAATTGATTAATTTGTAGTTAGTGTGTAGTTATACAATTCATTAATATAGTCTAACTTATTAATATAGCAATAATGATTAAAAACTAAATGAATGAATCTAAAAATTAAGCAGGTACGAGTAATAGTTATTATAAAAGAGGAAAATATATCTTTTTGTTGAATGCGTACTGATAAGTTTTTCTATTTTAATACCTATATTCAAGTCAACCTCAATAATACTACTCTAACTGAAAATATAAATGAATAATCGAAATGTATATTACTACGCCTTGTGTCTTTAATGTCTTGTGTCTTTTTAGTTTATTGGAGTTTTAACTCAAACATACAAATTTGTTTTTTGAAATTTGAGTTGTCTATTTTCGACATCCAGATCCACTCCACTATAAGTAGACAAGTACATACTCAATATAATAATATCATTTGCGAAAACATATTACATAACATGGTCTTGGTCTTATGGTCTGGTATGATGCGGATATAAATAGTTTAGCTCTGCCAGCATAGTGAGCACATTGCTTGGTTGACTATACGTATAGTTGACTAACTATATCTCTTGATTTTGTTTCCATCTGGTCATTTCTATCTGTTGCAAGTCTTCCTCGACCATCCGCTTTCCCTCTTGCTCTCGGTCTTCTCCTTCTCTCCCTTTCAATTGTTCACGTTAGTAGCATTTTTGGTATTTTTTGGTATTGGCATTAATTCAGTGTGTACCAACCACCGCAACCTTTGAGCTTTTATTATTCCTACTATTTTTGTCGTTATATAGACTCATTACTTCTACGTTTATTCTTCTAATCCATCCATATTCAGTTCCTTTTCCTCCAGATATTTTGGTCAGTATTTTTCTCTACCACATCTACAGTCTCGCTTATTAAGTTTTATTTAACGTTATCTTCGTTTCGTAGAAGACTTTTTTAGAACGATTGGTTTCACTTCTACTATAGCACTTAGGCCTCGTAGAAGACTTAATTCCTTATGGCGCCTACCAGCTGATTTGTATCCTGATCTTAAATATTCTTATCTTTGTATGCTTAGTGCTTATTATCTGCTTAGTGCTTACCCCTTCTTTTCTCTTTATATTCTGCACTTCTCCTATGTACCGGTTCACAAACTCTGTGTGATCTGCACTTTTTATGTATTTTTTTCACGATACTACCCGCATGGGAGTGAAGTTTCGAAGCACACTATTTAAGTGTGTCAAATAACCTTTATACACATCAGCCAACCATGATGCAGATTCATGTTTTAAAATAACTAAAAAATATGCTTAAAATTCTTCCAAATGTTGAAATTTATATATTCTTAATAGTTTATTTAACGGTAGTTAGTATTTCAACGTATAAGTATGTACTGTTTCAACTAACTAAATATTTATGTTAATAAATATAAGAAATATGATAAATATCGTGCCTGGAGGAGTCTAGTCTTAAATAATTCAAAGGCAAAATGATAATGCACCTAAACGATGTCAAAACAGCACCTTAATTCGCGCGACAGGCCCATAAAATTTTCATATAAATGCCATCACGGCCTCATTTTTGTATGTATGAGGGAATTATTATGATAAGAAATTTACAATATTTAGTAGATTATATAAGATTATTTTAACGATGCATAAACAGCGAGGATAGCGGGCCCAGGCAGGCAATTTCAAAGTCAAATCAAACCACTAAAGAGGGCTAAATATTCTAGCCCGAAGCTAAACCGTACCAACAACAATAAACCCCGTGTGATAATTGCGCGCGGTACGCTAGGGATGTTAAGACGGCCAGTAAGCTGAGGGTGGTTTTCGACCCCCAGCGTCCATCCCCAGTCATTAGGGTGCAGCACATTATCTCAAGGCGTGCGTAGGCCGGATCAAGTCCGCCGGTGCTGATCCTTCGACTAAGACATACACTCTATTACATACTAATGTTCCCCAAACCCAATTATTTTCGTCTGCCGTAGAAGCTAAATTCGATATATGCTAAATTGGCCTTGCTGGTAGTAGGTATAGCCTGGCTAATTATTTAATAATTGCATGTACTTAATTTAGTTATATAAACTTGTTCCTCCATAAGATTGTGGTGTCGAATTCACAAACGTAAAAATGTTTGCAATATATTTGAATAGTAATCGAAAATGAGAATCATCTTACAAAAAAACAGAAAAGCAAGCATATTGATTTTTTAATTTTTTAAGAAAACAAGAAGTTGGCATACAGGCTACGGTAATATTGATTTTACATTTGGTTGTATAGGTACCTATACAATTAAATTTTTTGATTTTAATTCCTAGAATTTGTTATACGATATCGTTGATTGAAGGACTCATTCAATCAATGACGATGGTACCTACTTATTCAATATTTTCATGCTAGATTGAACGAATGACTTCTATTGACATCATGTACATTTAATATTTCCCTATTCAATATTCCCTATTCAATAACTATTAAAACTGTATGTCATATTTCTAATTATCTTGTTTCCTGTGTTTCCAAAATTACCATGATATAACTCTTCTAATGCGTTGCACTACTAACACGCCCCGCGCCAATAATCATTGGCTGTGTTTATAAGAGGTATGACCGAGCGGGATTATCGCTCTTTATCCCTATTTATGTAACACACTTCCAGTGGGCTTATTTATCCCAAGACTTCTTGAGACCTCTCATCATATTTTAGTGGTGTTAGCCTGTTGTTCCGGCTTTCTTGGCTGCTTGCTACCCCTATATTCAGTTGTGACATGTAACACTTTCATTTCGATAAATAATAATTTCATGTGAAACTTTTATGCACTTTATGGTAGACAGTTAAATGGTTGAATAGTATGATTAATTGGTTTTATTGCTCGTTTTACTTCTCATCCAAACTCCTATTTAAACTTTTCATGGTATTTCAAGAAATAAAAAACACTGCATATTTTTAGAAATACTGCTATGTCGATTCTGTTGTTGCCTGTAGCAAATCTATTAAACCACTTAACCTTCCAAACCACTTATTAAACTGAAATGAATATTTGTTCACCTACTAACTATATTTCAAGGACGAAAGAGAATTTAATATATTTTATAAGGTATTAAAAATATTTTATAAGGTGATATTTAATATAAGGTTTTAAAATATTATATAAGGTAAATAGAAATTTTTTATCGGTTTTTAACACTACAGTATGACCCAGCATTTGTAAGCTGGATACACCCCCATAAAAACTGTATTTACGTCCAATTTTAACAAATATATTTTTTTTTAAATATAGAGCGTAGATTATTTCTTCTGATCAAGTAAACCAAATAGGTCAAAAATATCCGACAATATAACTATTTTTTCCGTCGACCGTGTATTTACGAGGTTAATTAATGTATACTGTAACACCTTTTCTCTTTAATTACCTTAATTAAAGGGCCTCTCAGCCAGGAGATGTGACGTAATGAATTTATTCTTTGTTGCCTATCCGCTGCTCAGTTAAATACGGAGGTCGTAGATAAGTGGATTTGCTAGAGGCTGGCACTTAGATACCTTTAGATATATCACCAGAAAAATCACAGGTTGACAATGACCGGCTTGATTTACTTCTACTTAAAATTTTGTATAAAAATACTTGGACGCCAGGTCAAGAGTACTTTAATAGTACAGAAGACCGCAGAAATGATCAGCCAATAATTATCAGCTGTGACCTCTTGTGACTCAGACTTTTCCCAGAGAAAAAGAATAAGATTTTTTTAAAACAATATATTACAAAAATATTTTTATTACCAGTTGATGGTTCACAGTGATCTTAACTTAAAATTAAAATTTACAATTAGATTGCCTGAGGGGCGTTAAAAAGACTCTACTTGATTAGGTAGCCTGAAGGGCTTAAGGTTGAAACAATAAAAAATGTTCACTCTTGACACAAGGTCAAGTCGAGCAATTTATCATTTACAGCAAAAGTGAATTATAAACCTTGGTAAAGTAAAGTGGAAATATTCTTTAAGACCTGGTAATTCCTAGGGGCAATTAATTATTCAAAAATACCTTCTTTTTTTTTTAAATAAATATTGGTAAAGTAAAGTGGAAATATTCTTTAAGACCTGGTAATTCCTAGGGGCAATTAATTATTCAAAAATACCTTTTCTCTTCTCTGGAGATCCCGATCGTGAATGAGCTTGGCCTCCTAGGATCCTAGGCTGAAGCTTCGGCTTCGTGGTCCAGCTGAGGTGAGACGTTGCCTCTAAGGGCGATGTATACCGCAATGGGTGGAATGTTCCGGCTGCAGGAGGAGGTATCTTCCAGTCTAACGTTCAGGAATCGGTAATAATGGTCTCTGCTCACCACAGGAATTGATTCTCGGTCATGAGGTGTGGAAGAAAAATTTACCAGTATCAGGTTTTACAAATTTGGACAAAAAAATATATGTATAAATTCTCGCTTGAACCGAATATCGAGAGTGAAATTTATAGTAAAATGAATTTAAATAAAATAACTAGATTAATAGTTCAAAAATATTTTTTTTAAGAGTTTTAATTATAATAAAAATATTGTAAAGTTAAATGTTGCAATTAAATTTTGATTAAATTCCCAAAACTTGAGATTAAACTTTATCAACGTAAAAAGAATAAAATTATCAACACAGGAATGTGGTATGCAAATTTTCACAATATGATTAATAAAAAAATAAAATAAATGCCGCTCCTTGCCGATGCCAAATATAAGCAAATACCTACGGCTTACGCCGTCGAAATAATATCTTTAAAAAAACTTAAAGTATGCTACCATTCGGTAAAACAGTAGCAGTGAGTCAAAATCACCAGGTAGGTAGTCCAAAATTGAAAGATTCAAATTTAAATTAAATATATATATATATATATATTTAAGTCAATAAAAAAATAAAGTGGTAATCATATATCAAAATAGAAGAAAAAAAATATATACGTTGCTTTTGTACCCACAGCTCACTTATAAGTGAGTAAGTTATATATATATATATATATATATATATATATATATATATATATATATATATATATATATATATATATATATATATATATATATATATATATATATATATATATATATATATTAATGATAATAAAATATTAAAGAATATACCTGGTAACTTTGAATCACTGCACTACCACGCGGAAGATATCTCTTCGAGAGCATAAGGTCGACAGACTAAAGACAAGCCGGCAGAAAAGGAAAGGACGCATAAATGTGCGTGCTTGTAGCGGGACGGAAAAGTAGGGGCAACCGTAGATGGTGAGTCGCGTTAAATTTCTACCAGGGCGCGCGGTTTTATTTCAAATATTTGAAATAAGAATTTAAACATTTGCCACAAAACGGAACGGAATTTATTTACGTTACAATACAAAATCGTTTATTAATGACCCCTATTAATGCATGATTTTCTATTAATAAACAATTTTAGTGAAACATAAGCATAAATTTAAATTTTCAAATCAAGACGCCTTGTCATCAATCTGTCACTGTCAGTTATGTAATGTCACGGTTAATATTTAAAATGTAGTTTTGTAAAACGACTTCTTCTGCCTCCATAGTTTCTGACAGTGGTGCAGACTTTTCAGCCATTAAACGACTGGGTGGTTGGAAATCCACTGCTGTTGCAGAAGGATATTTTAAAAATTCAGTACAAAATATAGTTGACATAGGTAGCTAAAAAAATCTTCTGTGAAATTGTCAAAACACCTCATACTAGTCCTACCAGCGCCGAAACAATCATCCATGATAACGACATAAACTTAAATTTTAATTCAGAATATCATAAAATCATTTATCTGTGCCTTCCTTCAATTTTAATAACTGCACTGTTTCTAACGTACCTAAATATAAATATTTACAAACACAAATCAGATTTGTGATACTTTATAATAATTAATGAATAATTGAATTTGTACTTTAAAAATTTAAAATAAGATTTTCTCCACTTTATTCAAAGTACAGTCGACGGAAAAATGTTGTAACTAACTCGTATACTAAAACGCGATTAATAATCTCGTTAAATGACTCGATTATTAATCGCTGTCATTAATACACTAGTTCGTTAAATAACTATTATTCGTAACATTCAACATAACTATCAATTCCAGAAAAGAAAAGAAAAGATAATCAAATTCTTGTTGCTTCCACCAATCTGCCGTTTAGTTTAGGGCACTTAACAAATCTTTTTCGTATGTTAATGGTTATTTTTCTCATCTGTTCTGGGGTATTATGCCTATCTACATGTTTCAATTATTCTTGCGCGTAGTTCGTCTACTGACTGTGGTCTAGACTCACGAACTTTTTGATGAAGGATAACCCAAAGGAAAATTTCAAGTGGCGTCAAGGCGGTATTCTTGACGGCCATTCGGCAAGAGGAATTGTTCCTTCTATCCATCAGTTTTCAAAATTTTCCTTCGGCCATGCCCTCACAACTACTGCATTGGTACGTACGGGAGAACCATCTAATTGACACTTTAAATTTAGGCCAGCCAGAAGAAGTCATTCATTGCACCCCAAAACTCATTTCCTAGAAAGTTGAACATATTTCAAAAACATATTTTGTCTCTTGCACTTAGTTGCTCCATAATGACACCATCAAGCTGTACACTTTTTGCAATATTTTAACAGGTTCTACTCCGACAGAACTAATTCTTTAAGTCACTTTCTGATATTATCAGTTATTTTTCTCTTATTTAATTGTTTACTCAGAAATCAGAAGAAATAAATTTATAAGAACAATGTGAATCATTAATATGCATTTATGTTTGATGAAATTCGGTACAGGTCCATGTCAAGGGCGTTTAATTCAGTGGCGCACTCAAATTTTTTGTGAAAAAAATTGAAAATACGATTTCTTAAATATGCAGCCCAAAAAAATACGCCGTCGGTCTTCTTTTTGTTTAAAAAATTAGACATTTTGTCCTAAAGTACAATTTTTCATGCTCTACAACTTAAAATAGAGTTTGTCAAAATCAGACAATAAATGCAGATTTGAATTGGGTGGCCTGATTTAAAGTGGACCACACTGTATATAGACATTTAGTATGGTATAAAAAAAATAGTGGTGTATTGGTTAATGTAGCAGCCAGTCTAGGGGTCTTCTAAGTCGAAGATTCTATTCTATTAAATTATTTTAATAATATATTATATACTCGTACATATTCACCGAAAATTCCTGAATGTTTTAAGTTTTCATAATTTCTTTTCGAATAACTAAATTTTGAGGATTCAAGTGTAACATTATTGTTAATCAATATAATAAGAGCAGATACGGAAACTTCCAACAATCGAACTGCTCTTCGGCTACATCAACTTACCTGATTATTTCAGTAGCGGATACTTTTTCACACATTTATTTTATACTACATTAAAACATCTGAGGACCGTTTGTGATTTGTATATTTATAAAAACATACGTTTGTTTTCTATATTTACTTGATATAAAATTAACAATGGTTTGTTTACTATTAGTTTGATATAGTGTGATAGGTCAGTGGGTTTTAATTATTTTCATATTTTTGTAGATAATAATATAATAAAATTAATGTAAGGCAAATTATTACTCCACTAATAGAAATATATGTGTATTGTTGTCGTCATTGTAGTTAAAAGTTAAAAAATCGTGCAATAAATAGTTAATATACAGGAAATCATATTTTTTTACGTTATTTCTATGGCTTTTCAAATATATTAAAGACACTATTAAATCCTGAAAATGTTATCAGAAAATACAGTGCTATCAAGTAGGAAGTTCAGGGTTATAATTTTTACATTAGTGGATGCTACCACGTTCACATGACGAATCCTCCCACAAATCCCGGACTTACAAGGATATTTAGACAGGATCTGATGAGAACTATTGCCAAGTTTGATAGTAAAGTTACGAAAATCCATGCCAGTAAACATCTTTGGTTCATATCTTTCACGTAGCGTTTCATCCCTGTAAAGTAAATGAAGCAGACTTTCTGATTATAAGTAAAATGTTGTCTGTGTCTCCTCTTACCACATGAGTTACGTGGGAGATGTAAAATGCCACAAGTTTAATGTAATGGGATTTAGAAGCACGAGTTATCTGATTGCATTTAAAATTTGAGCCTATATGCGTAGATATATTTATTGGTTATAGCTTTTTACTTCCTCATGAAAAAATATTTGTAAATAATCATCTATACAACACCAGTATACACTTTTACTTTACCGAAGAAAATAACATATTTTGGTGTTACTTTCTTTGGTAAAGTACCTAAATGTGTACACTTTAAGTATATCTTGGAAATTAAAGATATAGAAAGATATAGGTGACTATCACTAGTCCAGAGCAATTAGACAAAAATGACCCCAGACCTGGACAAAATTTTTAAAAAGCTGAAAATTTCTTGAAATTTTAAGAACAATTTCCTTATTATTGATATCCGAAAGTTCCCAAGAAGTTCGAGTTGGGGAAAAGCCGCCATCGTGAAAAAACCGCTATCTTTTGAACTAATCATCCTAGCAAAGTAATTCAAGTGACAAATTAACTGGTTTCGACGGCGGAATTCAGAAAATATTATTTAAATTCATTTTGAGGGTTTCTAAAACAATTTTATTTAATTTATTATTGAGAATATGAAAAAAAATGTTAAATTGCGATATTTTTACATATATACACATATATACACTGCTGGCCAATCGGTTGGAATAATTTGGTTGGTTAAAATTTTAATGTAATTTAGGATGCATAGGTATATCTTCTGAATAATGGAATATCAAAATATGATTTTCAGGATGCTTTTGGAAATTTTATTGGTAATAAATGACCAATTCGAAAAAATATGGCCGGTTTTGATATCTCGCTTATTTTCGAATATACGTGGGTTTTTTTGAAATTAGGAATTTTTTTGAAAATGCATTACTGTTTATAAAAGCAAAGCATATAATGAATTTTTTTCAAGTAAGCTTCGTGGCCTCTAATTGTCTCAAAATTTAATTTTAATTTAATAAATGTGCCATAAAAAGTCTGCAAATTTAAATAAGCTGTGTGCTGTATAAAATAATGTATAATTAAAATGAAAGATAATTTTAAGATTTTATATCTGTGAAGGGAAACCTTAGACAAACGCCTCGAAAAGGTTTTAAGTTACCACTGGAAACCATAAATGTTTTGTTTGACATTTGGTAATGCAGCAGCACAATATCTAAATATTGTGTTTATACTGTTCATGTCGATAGTTTCGATCCAAAAATATTGTAAAATTTTCATATAAACAAGTGTATAATGTCACAATTGAGAATATAAGAAAGGAGAAATTTTATTCGCCTATTAAATGAAGGTTTTACGCAACGTACCTACTGTTGCTAGGATATACGGCGTTGGCCAAAGTATGGTTCACAAATTAAAAAAGAGGTTTCATGAAACAGGGGATGTTAACCTTTTGTACCATGGACGCCGAGAAAAATAATTGGAGCTCGAGAAGAACGTATTTTGATAAGAAATGTTCGTAGGAATAGGATCGAGAAAAATTGTTATAAATTTCGGAACCAAACCATTTCGAAAGTTTTAGTCTCAAAGAGTGATTCATCTGTATTCTACTTATGACATGAAAATGTAGGGGATGTGTGAATATGTAAGTGACATAAAAAAATTGAAAGTGTAGGGACTTGTACCGAGAAGAATTTAAATTTCTGAAATTTAATATTTAAATTTTTTTAAATTTAAGATTTGAAATTAAATTTACGTATTAAAAGAATCAAGGATTCTTTTTTTTTATACAACTTTATAATCCTAATACCCCAAATGTACAATTTTTCTAGAGCCTACGGGGTTCGCAATCGCTTGCATTAAAGAGAAGAGTGGAAATACTGTCTTTTCACAGATGCGATGAGTGCTGATTTAATCTGATTTATTCTGATGGCAGAATTTCATATTCCGAAAAAAATATGGTAGCGCAGGAGGCTTTTGGTGGAGGAAGTATTACTGTTTGGGCTGGAGTGAACCAAACCCGCCATACTGTCACACCCGCCTGTATTACCCGTTTGTATTACCCGCCATACTGTCATAGCTCAACGCTATAGGGACAATGTTTTGGTTGCAATAGTTATTCTCTATGCGAGAGATTATGGAGACGAATTTGTGTTAATCTGCGACAATGCCGGATCTCATCGGGCCTATATTGTAAACCAGACTTTGGAAAGAAAGTTTTTTAGTCTTAAGTATGTCAAACAAATGCCGGCCAGTTTGTAATGGAGGGCCTAGTCGATATTAAACTGCCTCTTCTAGCTTGCTAAGATTTATATTAATTCTTCTAATAAAATTAAGATAGGAACTTGAAAACCATTTTTCTCTATCTGAAACGTTTTCCAGAAATATTACATCAAATTGAGGAATTTCGATTACCAAAGTTAATGCGGTGGTGACTTGATTGTTACAATACTTAGCCCACCAGTTCATTAGTTACTACAGCAGGTTTTTTAAATGTTTTATATTGGCGACTAAAATTACTGTTGGGGGCGCTGATGTTTGTAAACAAATATCTCGAACTCGAAAGCGAGTAAAATTTCTTCCGTGCCGTTACGTGTTTTCGTGTGCTGTTCTCAAACTCGAGAACATTTTCTTAACTGGGACATTTTTATACGTACAAATCGTTTATCTACTTTAAGGGGGTTTTAAAACAAAGGTATGTAGTTTTGTTTATCAGTAGAATAGATGTTTATACGGCGTACCTGTACTGATATACAACGTTATTTTTAGGTTATGATGGACGATTTCAATGAAGTGGTTTTTCTTTCATTGGGAAAAGTGTTTTCTTACCTGCAAGCCACTCCAGAGAGTAGATGTGTTGTAGAGGGTGAGGCATTAGTAAATGCCAAGCATATAATTTTTACCTGGAACTACTTCTGCTACTATAGAATTAGTGCAAATTATAGCACTATGTTTGCAAACTAGCGGTGTAAAGAACTCTCCGCATGAAATAAGTGGAAAACTCATCCACAAAGACGGAGATGCAACCATTGTAGAGTTTACATGTACTTGCAAGGCGGAGAAATCTTCAGAGGTTCAACGGTTGTGGGACAATAACACAAGTTCTATATTAACTATAGTACTCAACATTATACAAGGAAAATTCCCTGGGCACCGTGAAGTTTTACCTATACTAGGCTTCGGTAACCCCTGCGTGGTCACAATCACATAATTTTGTTGATTGCCTACGCTAATATCAGAATGGCGATTACCATAAACAATGACAGTACGTCATTGTTTGTGTATACGTTTCATTATCTAGAAGTAAATGGTACCAAGGTATCGCCACGTCTGCTTCCCTCACCTGCAAGTAGTGTTTCATGCTTTGTATTAGCCATGTTAACTACAAATTAGGCAGTAACTTTATATGAGGCGAGTGTCTCAACAAACAGTACAATTGTCCCTTGCATATATGACTATGGTTAGAATAAATGTCCTAAAACAGTTTCCGTATTTTATTGAGTTCAGTTTTCCTTCCGAACAAATCATATTGTGCTCCTAGCAAAGTATAGTCTTATAAAGCCCTGTATTACAGTGCTATGCAACGATTTAGACGGAGTGTCACTAAGCCGTGTGCGTGTACGTTGTATTTAATTTAAATTAACCCTGTCCGAGATGCACTGGTTACTAACGAAAATCGGGAGTTTTAACATGAAAAAAAAGACTAAGCATTTTAATACACCTACTTATTTATTTAAACAGGTATTCAATTTATTAACAATATAACAAAAGTACATACCGTACTCAGCCTTGAATTCACGAGGGGAAAGAGCACGGCAGAGAAACCCTCGATCTCTATTCAAAAGAATCGCAATAATGCTGTTGGACATTTAGGTGAAAGTAAAATGAAAACTTACAAGGGTTCCCATACTTGTGTTTTAACCTACAATCATTCTCAAGATACAAAACTAAAGAGTTTGTTGTTAGTTAGCCGACCTTCATCAGAAGGCGCTGAGGTCCCATACGGGAGGGAACGTGTTCGCCCAGGCACGGGGAAATAGTGAATAAATTCAACAAGGCACATTCATCATCTCATACAATAAGCGGCAATTAAGTCACTGTTATAAGCAAAACACAGAAGTACGAAAAACCTACTCTTAGACAGAATGAAGCAAAAAAAAAGGTCAACAATATTACTTAGATCGAACTGAATAGGTCGAAGGTCGACGTCGAATGATGGTATACCTGTTAAAGAATTTAATTGTGAACTAAGTTCTATTGTTGACGTAAAAGTTGTAACAATGTCTCCACTACAAACTTGAACTTCTTTATCAACGTTATAGTTACAAATCTCATGAAGGCGTAGATTATAAACTGCAACTTTTTCGTCTTCAATGAGGTCTTTATAAGTTCGTACATTTTCGAGATCATGGTTGTCCTCGTTGACAGGTAAAGATATTTCACCTTCACATAAATGTACCTCACTAATACTTGTAGTAGCTTCATCATTGAGCTTTCGTCGTCTCTTCAATTTTTTGGAAAAGTACAGCGTGTCACTTAAGCTTAGGTTGTTCTAAGTCCACATCTGAAACAAAAATAGATTGTGTTATGTTACGCGTTTCGCGGTTTTTTACTTAATCTAACCTCAATAAATATCCCTTACCTTTTGAACAGTAATCTTCTGTTTTAAAATGATTAGAGCAAACACGCATATTGTTTGTCATTAGCTTGCCCATTAATAAAACCTTCTCCCAAGCTTTCCTCTTATCAATCTCTTCCTCGATTCCCAGTGCATTTATCATTTTCACGTTAATGCCGGAATTTTTCTTCGTAAAATAGTGAAAATGGAGAGATCTATCTTTACCATTTCTTGAGTTCCAACCATAAATTCAACAGTTTGTATTATGAATGCTTTTAAGGGACATGGTAATCACAAAAGTATAACAAAACGTTAAAACAACACAGCCAACAATAAACCCCAGTAAACGAAGTGAAGGAAATTATTAACTCGCTTTCCTGGGGGTCGAAAATGTTTCGCAAAAAACAAAGCCAAACGAGGAATCGTGAAGGTTAGACGACGGTTTACAAATTTTTACTCGCTTTGCTCGGTTCGAATTTATTCCGCAAGGGGCCGTACTCATTTTTTGATTCGGCAATAGGATAATTTCATCCGTTCAAGAAAAAAAAACAGTTTGGAGACATTTGGCTAATGTTTGCCTTCACATATTTAAATTCCCATCATAAATTTATTTTTTCGAATTGGTCAATAGGCAAATTTTATCTGGATTTTGGTTTTCCTAAATTCTCGGTAAGAACGAAATTTTAATTTTTTGTAGGAATTTAGTTTACACCCCGTATATTTGTTTTTTGAACACAATCGAGATATGATATACAGGCCACGAGATGAACAGCATGTCATAATATAACTGTGAAAACCATAACCCCCGGAATTTCCACCACGGAATTGCCGCCTGTAGGAAAAAGTGATACTTGTGATAAAAGTGTGATAACTTGTGAAAAGTGATAAGCAAAAACCACGTACCGCGGCAAGAGCATCACATATTATTGTTACTCTTATTGTGAAACTTCAATTACCTGAAAGTAATCTGGATGTCGATATTAAAACGATAATAAGTCCGATAGTGCAGCAATTTTATAATTATCAGATATTATTCAGTGTGAATTATTTCAAATGCACCAATATTTTACAAAAGTAAACCTTGGTACTTTCCATCAATTTCCTTTAAATCAAATTAATGAAAGCATCAGGTAACATCCTGTCAACATTATAATATACGTCTTTCGCTCCATGTTTATCTGGCCTAGCCACGTTCATGACAGATACCAATTAGCAATGTTTCGTATTCCGCCAAGGGATTTAATTGAATTAAATGCAACTTTGCATCTCCCTGGCCGCGCGGAAGGTCCAAAAAGTGCAAGAAGAAGCGCTCCGAGTGCATTTGGCGAAACTTGAGCGCTTAGATAGTAACGTCTCCATTCACCGCACTAGTGCGGTTCTTCGTCTTCGGATCGGATGCAAACCGCTCAACCCCGCTGGAGGCGCTACATCTCGAATCCGGGGCCGGTTATCACCCAGGCTGCCTCGGCTTAGCCCCAGGGCTAATGTGGTATCATAGGCTGTAATTAGCCGACTGAGACTACAAGATAATGTACTTCTCCAGCATAAATCTTTCCACTCTGTCTCTCTTTTAGCCGGAATAAGAACGCAGTGCTAGCGGGAGAAGGTTTAGTCCTATGACATAATTTAAAATTAAAATTCTATGAAAAAATGTTACTTATCGAGACACTGGCACCAAAACCGTGTTTATTGACGTATGATATGGAGACTGACGAGACGCAAGATGTTGGTTAAACCAGACAAAAATTAAATAAGGCAAACATAATAATTAAAGTTTGATATAGAAAAAGTTTATACTACTTAATATGAATACTAGCGAAACATTATGAAATGTGAAATATTCTATAGGATACTCCTCGCAGATTCGGGAATTTAATGACGAAAACGTCCGTCATCTTGCATCAGCTATCTTGAGTATACATTTTGACAGAAAATCCGCGATCTCCTAGCTCTGAAACCTTGAGATACAAATTTTGATTGGAATATTTATATCACAAAATTACTATATATACTTTATATACTTTTTATCACAAAATTCATCAGCCATCTTTAAAGTCGATTCGGACCGTAGGTGGCAAAAATGGACGCAATCTTGGAGCCGCCATTTTAGAGCCGCTATGTTTAATATTTATTTTGACAAAAAACGTGTCGTGATCAACGACCCTAAATTCGATAATAAATCTCGATTTCAAGCCGAATAGATGGCAAACATGTCCGTCATTTTGAATATTTATTTTGACCGAAAATTCTATATCTGAGACCCAAAAATTGCCTAGATGCCGATTTTGTATCGATGCTGGGCATAAATGTAAAAAATATTACCACTACGCCATCGCCATCGAGATGATGACAGCTTTTTGTTTTTCGATCATCTCAATGCCCCCACAGTGGCCATTGAGATGATTGACAATTAGATTTTAGTTAAAAACAATAGAGTTCCTCCTTTCCCCAGAAACTTAATTTCTGCCAAATCTTACAGAAAACTGAAAACGCGGCATGCGGACGGAGAGGCGACATGCTCCAGGCAGGATTGCAAAAATAAGAAACATTTTGAAAATTGCACTCCGGTGAAAATTATTTTAGTTTTTCCCGATCAAATTAAATAATATAAAATTTCGATTTTAATTATTGCAAGAAATTCTTATTATTTTCCCCAGGGTAGCTCGAACTCAAATCTACTAGCTGACCAAACTGAAAAGCAATTACGCTGGATTGCGAGAACACCATCCCCATAAATAGTATCTATATAATAATTGTAGTAATTGTATACTACTAATTTAGTAGGTACTTTTATAACCGTTTTAGAGCATAATTATATAACATAATATATGGAAATTTGTAACCGATAATTCTATATACACTCAAGACTACTGACAAATTTATCAAGTAAGAAAGATATATTTAGTAATTTTAAATACAAAGAGCACATATAATTGTAAAAAATTGCTTGTCAGTCGACGAACCACCACTGATTTTCTACTCTATCACCCTATGCATACCGACGGGATGGGTATCATGAGCCCTCCGGTGTGGAACCGCGGAGGCTGCCGTTCCTGAAGCCAAGGGGAAATTATTAAATTATATTATAAAAAAGATTTTCTGTGACGCTTCGTTGCCTGATTTGGTGGTATTTACAAGGGGAGCTGAATATTTACTATCGCTTTGGAAACGAATTATCATTGGCTTAAGAATGTCATCAAGAATTTTGCCCCAAATTATTCATCATATATTATATAACCTTATTTCTCCATCATATAGGTACTCGTACGTAAAAAGTTTTAATAAATAGTTGAAATATTTTTTAGAAATTGTTACAGTTACAAAATGTCTCGAAGGAAGAATAAACGTAAAAATTGATTAAGTCTAGGTATGAATTCAAAGATATATTTTATTTTAGACTTTCAAGAGTACCGTGCCTACTGATCCAGGAAATATTTACGTTAATATAACAGTCCACTAGAAGAAAACACAAGTTCTTATCCCTACCCTCGTCAGATTATGGCTATATGCCTCTACGTATATTGAATTACAAAGTTATATATTTATGTGCATTATATTCAGTACAACTGAAATTATAACCCATATTCAACGTAGTTGAAATTGCAACGTAAATTTCAATTTATCATATGCAGAAATCACAAATAAACAAAATGAAAAACACTCATTATATCACCAAAGGGAAAACGGGAGGAAACATTTGCAGAAGCGTTTCAACATATACATATATAACGTCATTGTAGCTTTTTCTCCCAAAGTTTCAAAACTTAAGTTCAAATTTGGCAAATGTCAACAATAGGGAAGATTCCCATTTTTTATTGCATAAAAATGTTCTACCATACTGAAAATTAAGATATACAAAATATGACGCCTTAATTTCCAATAAAAAATTTATTATAAATTATTAAAGTCTCGCGTGCGAGCGAACCGTTTCAAAGATATTCAAAGTCGTGCTCTCCGTACTCTTCGGCTTACCGAATATTGCAGGCCGTGACGTCACAGCTCGTTTCTGGCCGCGAGGTACTCAATGCAATGCTATCAGAAACAAATAAAATCATAAATACCTCATAGAATACGAGTACCGCATATAATGCTAGGAGAGGGGGGGGTTGAACAGTATCTTGATCAATGTTTTTCAGGTATGTGGGTTGGACCAATTCACCAATAAGATGGCCTCCTCGATCTCCTTGTCTTAATCCCATGGATTATTTTGTATGGGATTTTCTAAAGAATGAAATCTACGACAAATCTATGCTAACTAATCTACACGACCGTTGGCAATGAATAGTAGATATATTTGAGAAAATTACGCCACAAATGGTTTCTAAAGCTACTTCTCAAATTTCTAGGAGAGTTGAACGTTATAGCGTTGCGAGTTATAACAACTATTGTGACCATTGTTAATGCTGTTTATTAAAATTATTTTTTTTCTAATATAGCTTAGAATATTATCTGTTCAATAATTTTGTTGTATTTTGTTAAAAAAATTTAATTTATTTTAGAGTTAAAATTTTAGTCATTTTAAAAATTAATACTTATTAAATAAGCTTTCAAACGATACGTCTCAGGTTGTTTTCCTTAAGACTACGACGGTCTCGTACCAAGCTAAAAGGATGATGATATTTTATTAGACGAAACGTATGAAAATTATCAACTGTAACATATACTGTATTTAGTAGTTGATTGTACAATGGCTACAAAAATTAGCTAAGCAGAAAAAAGGTAAAAAAGCACGTCCGTATTTAAAAAAAATAAATGAGGGTAGCCCTGAAGAGACAAAACATCATATAAAATAAATTTTATGATGGCAGGTTATAGGAAACTTTCTTTACAACAAAAACTTTCCAGAATTTTTTTTGATATCTTTTATAATAATAGCGCTATCGTAAAAAAATCGAAAACGAGCCTTTTCGCATTTTTTGTCAACTCGTCGAAACATCTTGAAGTTTTATTATGGACCTGTTATTAGGTCAAGATCATGGGGGGGTGGAGGGGGGAACGATCAATTAAAAGCATGGGAATATCGTTTTTAATGCATATCTCGGCGGCTTTTGAATTCACACAAAAAAGTTTATACCAAAAAATGGAGAGTACGACAAAACACACACGCTCATTTAGCTGAGCAAAAGCTAAGCAAAATCGTATCATTAGTTCGCGAGATATCGCCAATTGTAGTTACGAAAATAGAAAAAACCAAATTGGCTTGTCGTCGAGGGGGGAGTGGCGTTGCCATGGAGGCCATTTTTTTTGGGAAAGAGCTATTATGAAGGAAATACAAGGCCGCAGGCTGGGGTGGTTGGATAATTAGGAGAGGGGGAAATCGAAATTTTTTAAAATGCCCATAACCTCTCTGAATATTGACCAATCTCAAAAAAATCAAACGGCGTTTTCTTTGTTCTCCATATTTTGTCGATTCGATTCGCCATAATTCGTTCTGCCGATTGGTTAAAAAAATTATTTCCCCCATCCCCTTCAGACCGGAAATAATATTTGAAAAAACAGACAAATCATTTTTTTGCACGCTAGGCGTATGTTTGCAACAAAAAAATATTCGATAATGTCATCGTATAGCTTATGATGAAGCCAAGAAAAAGGTGTGTGATTTTTTTAAGATCTGTCAATATTCAGAGAGGTTATGGGCATTTAAAACAAAAATTGTCTCACCTAATTATCCCTCCACCCATACCCTTCGGCCTCATAATTCCTTCATTATAGCTTTTCCCCAAAAAAAGCCTCTAACTCCACTCCCCCCTTGAAAAATCAATTTGATTTGTCTTATTTTCGCAACTACGATTCGCGATATCTCGCGGACTAATTATACGATTTCGCTCAGCTTGATATGAGCGTATGTATTTTTTCGTACTCATTTTTATATCAACTTTTTTTAAACACTCAAAAGCAGCCGAGATATGCAGTAAAAACAATGTTCCCATGCATTTAATTGGTCGATCCCTGTCCCCACTTGCATCTGCACAAGCCATGCTTGATGGCAATGACTAGACAAATAGAGCAAAAACATTTTTTGAATTTGAGTTGTCAGTTTCCGAAACCCAGATCCACTCCACTGTTAAAGGATTGCTTAGAATATCTTGCTTTCGTCCATTTCGTCCTTTTTCAAAAGTAGTTTGTATATTTAGCACATATTTTGTTTTATTTCTAGTCAAAGTAACAATGGGCAAAAGTAAAAGCATTTGACAAAGCCTCTACTTATTTTTTTTATTGTAAAAAATTGTATATTATATTCCTTCAGTCCATCTTTCAGTAAAATTTTTATTTTCGTAATATTTAAATTTGGAACATTTCAATATTGTTAAACTTATACGCAACGCATAACCTTTACTAACAGCAACTTCTTGTATGCTAATCACATCGCACGATCTATAATTTTATATATAATTGTAGTCGAAGTGTAATGATGTATTTTCATCTCCCTCGTAAATTCCCTCTTGTAGCCTTAATTTGCTGGATTTTAGGGGACCACCGACGTTCTTTGATTGTAATTATTCCAATTTATGTATAATTTCTAGGATGTACTTCCCACCATATCCATTAGTTATTTATTTAAGATAATAATTCTGTCCCTTTTACGTTCAGGATTAACAAACCGTGAGCATAATTTTAACTTCTTTATTTAGAGGCCAGGAGTTATAAAATGCTATTGAAATATGTATCAGTAAAGTCTCGAAGGGAAGTGTGTTCTACTTATTAACGTGTTAAAAGTTTAGATCAACGTGGGCATGTCTAATTCCTTTTGTAATCACTTGCGGCAAAGAGATGGAAATAGATGCCAAGAGTATAATTGAAATTAAAGACGGAAGTGTATATATAGAGACAATTAATATTGCTGAAAAAACACGGTCGCAAACAGTTTTATTTGCACTCTATTTTGTCCTATTCTCTTAAGTACATGACATGTGAAGCAGACATGGGATTCTCTATGCCATACGTAGGTAGGTGCCATACATATTTACATAATTATAAATATGTGAAATTTCAATACTGCGTGTCCAATATGACGGAAGAGTAATTTCTTCTATTCTGTATTGAATAAAAATGGAAGGAGCACAGAAGAGATTAAAAACAAAATAATGTTAAAATGAAATTCCAACGTTACATCGCAACCTCAAGTCGGAGATGCACTACACATACATAGATAATTCCTCGCCGTCTCTTCGTTGGGATATCGCAGATTTCTGGCCAGCTGATGGCTACTTGTTTCATACCACAACGTCTTAAATTTCTTATGGGTGTTTTCCTTTATTATTTGGAGTTTCGCTGCAAGGACCAGGCCCAAGGATTTTCAGACTGGCTGTCTCCTTGGCCAGTTTGTCAGCATCTTTATTGCCGTTGCATTGTGAGTATCCTTTGACCCAACATAGGCAGATGTTATTCATCTGACAGGCTCTCACATGTGCTTGGTGACACTCCCATGTTGGCCCTTTGGTTATTTTATAATTTTTCCAGGGCCAGTAGTGATTGTCTACTATCTGTGCAGATTCTTATTGTCTTGCCCGTTATTTCTCTGCGAGCAATCTCTTGTGCGGCTATGGTTATACCAGCGAGTTCTGTTTGTACTACACTGGCATTTTTCTCCATAGTCCAGTTGCATCGGATTCGCAGATTTCTGAAATATATACCACAGCCTGTTCCTTCCTTCTTCTTTGATCCGTCGGTGAAGACATAGTTTACACCTTCAACAGCGATCTTATCTTAGCAAGTAGTATGTATGGTGTAAGGTTTATCAAAGACAAGGCAAGGCGGAATGCCATCTGCACATGCCTGTAGAAGGGATATCGTTTTGACAGCCTCAGTCTGCAGGCGGCGCGGCGTCTAGTTTGGCCACAGCTTGCGTTTGGTAGTATACCAACAGATTTGAGGCGAGTCATGGTAGTCAAAGCCAGTGGTTATCCTGTTAATTTTCAGGTAATCCAGGTATACCTTGTTGAATATCATTACGTATTTTTATTAATAAATAGTGATGTGTACCTACAAAGTTATCGGCAATAAAATACTTTTCCAAATAACGTAATGGCAACATTTAAAAAAAAAGCACCATGGTGGCTACCGTGGTGCTATTGCCATTTTGGTATATGGCCATTTAAACAAAATGTTAATCTAAAATGACGATTTCAGAAATATTTAGGAACCTATAACACAAATAATGTCATATGCCATTATGTCATAATTGTATTTTTTTTACTATTTATTGACGAAAAACGAAATATTTGTATGTTTGAAAAATGTTATGTTTTTTGTATGTATTATATGTATGAAAAAAGAAATATTTGTATGTAATATTTTTATGTCAATATACTATAGTTATAAGCAAAATGGCGTACTGAATCCAAAAATGTAAAAGCATACTGGGTGTTCCATTTAAAAATTCAAATTATACATATTTTCCGGTGAAACTGGAAGCTACCGAAAATCATAAATACGTAGAATTAATCCATATTTAGCCGTTATGTGACATGTCCAAACTTGAGACTCATATCTTGAAATATCAAGAAGATATAGGGGCAAGCGTCATCTTGTCTGGTATATTTGGAAAATATAAATACTTTTTTCTGTAGCAATGTGTTATAGGTAAGATGTTGGCACGCCTATGTAGTTTGGATACATTTCATCAGGCGTCGCTTTACGTGACTGTGTTCTTATTTCTTAATCTATTACATCAGACGTCTGCATGTGGCCCGAAATAATTTGCTGAGAAATTCTATATGCCCAACTTATAAACTTCTGTGTAGCTTGAAAAGTTTGTCATGTTTGATGTAAAAGGAGTTGACATTAAAATTGAAATCCCTGTGCTAGGATTTTAACACGATCAAAGATCATTATAATTTAATTCAAACAGCTATGCGAGCTATTCTCGAACCAGGAAAATACCTGACGTGGATGTACTTCTACGCTGAATATGCCTTTATTTGGAACTTGACAATATCCCCTAGGATATTGCTAATAAAATTGCATGCACATAGATCTTGCATACTGAAAACTTGACAAGCTAAAGTTATATAATAATGTTTTAAAAATATTGATGATCAATTATGTATAATTTATTACACTATATAGTTTTGGTCATGGCAATATACATTTTATATTAGAAATTAACTGTAATAATAATATTAAACATTTGGGAATAATGACACACCTCCTTATTCTCAAATGATTGACATTGTTGCCAGTAGTATAACTTCCAGTATTTTCATAGTCAAATTTATGACGTTTCGTTAGAATGTTGCTGTAGAGCTATAATATTTGTGTCCTTTTAAACGTTTATCGAGAATTTGCATTGTTTGGCCAATGTACACGTGATTACTTTGTTTAAAATTTGGAATTTGGTATATAAAATGTGTAGTTGTTTCAAGTGGATTCTTGTATTTTCATCTTAGTTTTAATTTTAATCTTTAATATTCGATATAATTTAGTTTTTAATAATATTCGATTTAGTTTCTATAACATTTTCTACATTTGCAATTATATTTGGAATTGGTTATTTCTATTTGTACTCATGCAAAAGTTAACCAAACTTAATATTTCTTTAACGTTATTTGGGATTATTTTACCTTAATTATTTTCAACCCAATTTTCAATGTTATTATTTTTTCTTTATTACTATATTTTTGTTTGGTTCTATTTTATATTATTTTTGTTGTTTTTTCCGTTCATAAGGTTTCTTGGCTGTTCTTCCCTATGATACTAATCGAACAGTTTCAAGTCCATACCATCAATGTTGGCGAGTACGTGATCAGTGACTGCACGAAGCAAAGACTGCACGAACAGTGACTGCACGAAGCGAATTACGTTTTGGTGCGTTTTATTTGTACAAATTATAGATAAACCCCTATTTAACGAAACGTCACTGGAGCCGCTATTGTTATATTGCATACTGATACTGATGTAATGATATAGATATATTGTATTGCATTGGACTGATTTGATTCAGAAAATTCCGTTGATCACCTGCACGCCAACATTGACGGTATGGACTTTAGTAATTTTAGAAATTAATTAATATTGTAATTTTTAACTAAGTCAAATATTATTAAAACAAAATCTTTTAATAAAGCCCCAAAATGGACAGAAACGTTAAGATTTTGTAACTAGTAGTTTTAGCAAAAAAAGACGACTGAAACCAGCCCACGAATGCGTTATTATTATATATAGAAATAGCAAATAAACAAATAAAGTTTCGAAAGCTTGAAATGTAGTTGATGATTTCCGTGTCTCCACCGTATCTTATATTTAAACAGTAATACAAAAAACAGTGAAACAAATAATAAAACATTTTCACTTCCATTCCTATGGTCAAAGTTACATCAAAGTTACATCTTAACTTTTGTATATTCTGGAAACTATATATAACCCTACAACATTTATACCATCAAACCGTTAATACATATATAAAGAGAAGTTGTACAGAAGAGACTTGCTTAACAATATATTTCATAAAACAATTTTTATCATACATGGAAACACTATCTTCATATCATTTTATTCTGGTGTACTAGCAGAAACGTTGCTGATGATTGATGGCTCCGGTGCTTCCGGTATCGCGTCGCATGGAGTCTTTACGAGATATAAATGTGAAGTGTGGTGCAGTTTTCATGAATAATGTAGGGTCGCAGCGCGACAGACTGTCTCAGGCTAGACACGATAAGGGAACGAAAAGATTCAAATTGAAAATTAGTTACCTCCACAATTGGCGACTCGACCTGAGGTGAATTCGCGATTAGGTGATTTATCATATTGGCTCTCATAAGATTTCAGCGGCGGAGATTGCTATTAATATCAATTTATTTTTTGCTCTGTCAAATTTTCACGTCGGAAATTATTTAATTTGAGAAGTTTAATGTATCTATTATACATATTAATATATTATCTGCATATCGCAACAAAGATCTGGTGTCAAGACACCATTTAATGCGGAGGTAATATAGCTGAATAATATAACTGAATATCTTTATGAAATATACTAGAGGAAAATTATTAGAAGATTTTTATTTTTTAACGAGATCATGCTGTTATGTTGCGGTGAATATGAAGAAGTGGCTACCCATCCAAAAATTTGAGAAGCAGGAAAGTCTATGCGATCTATACAAACTAGAGAAAGTAGACCACAAAAGTTGTTGACACGGAAAAAAAAAATTGTAAGTAGCGATTTTACTTCGCGAATCATTGGTAGTCTACTTTTCACTTTTCGAGGATCTCACTCTCCTAAAATTGTAGTCATGCCGAAATAAAAAAAATATATATGATTATGGAAGTGATTGTAAGTAAATTATTGTTGAAGGTATTGCTAATTATATGTTACCTCTTCAAAACAAATTTCTCTCCCTTATAAAAGTGCAGTGGATTAATTAATACAATTTCTGTATATAACTTTCAATATTAGAAAGTTTCGAAAAAATAAGTAACATATAAGTGTTAAGTAAACATTTGTTTAGAAGAAGCTTCCATTAGCCACTTGGTACTTGCTTAATAAATGTTCAGCTGGTGCGTCCCGAAAGTCATCTAACAGCGCGAACTTGTAGCCAACTTGTTATTTTCTTTTATTATATTTGCGTGATTATATAAAGGAGTGTTGGTCAAGTCGCCTGCTGTTGCCCAGACCTCCGCATCCCTAACGACTGGCCCATTTATCTGGGCCGGTTAATGAAATTATAGCTAGTGTTAGGTCATCCTGCCGCAATCTTCGCACTCTCCAGAGTAAGTAGGCGTTGGAATTACTGCTATCCGTAGCTGGCTGGGATGCTTGTTTCCCGTCATTACCCGGACCTCATTTGTTTTGCCCTGCTACTGTCATTTGTTACAATTCGCAGGCGAGGGAACCACAGGCATATTAAATTCGGGAAGAAAACGGATGTAATTTGTATTTTTTAATGTATTTTATACATACATATCTCAGAACAGAATATCTGTGGTCTGCTAAATAAGAAATTCCTTGGAGCTTCGCCTCAGTCTGGAATGATGCCTTTGTTATTACAATGCCAAATATAATATATAATAAAATAAATAATATCTTGAGTAATAGAATTAATTGAACAATTTAATACATTTTAAATAATAATGGTACCTAATACTAAATATGCAGCCTTGTTTTCCTACTGAACATTGTAGAGCCACCGCTATGTTACTGATTACAGATGAGAATTTCGGAGAAACTGATGTTGAAATCAATACAGTATGTCCCAAAAGTTAGAAAATTCATAAAACTTTTATGTAAACTTAGCTCAGTTAAACTCAGCATTACATGAATACGTTTATCGTCATTTAATGTCTTAGGTCGACCTGGTCTTTAAACATCTTTTACGGATTCAGTTTGCGTAAATTCTTGATAAATTTTGCTCGTGGTTAATTGTGCAACTCTGTCATTAGGATAAACATTATTGAATATGTCACAAACTTCCAACTGACTTCTCATTTTATCTCCGCATCCAATCATTATTAGAATTTTAATCCGTTGTTTATCTGACAAATTAGGCAGTATTCAAAATGTGAAGTTTGGCAAAATAAGAGAAATGTCAAGTATTTTTTATCAAACGTCATTGATTGGCAATTGTTTTCACGTTCTTATTTTTAGCAAAGAATAGGTAACCATGGGAACGTTAATTTAGCGAATATCTTCGTTATTTATGCTCCAAAATTAAGATTTCTCTTTTTGTTGTAATCAGCATAAAAAATCCCGTGGGGGTTAGAGGGTTATGGATGAGCGAACGAGAATAACTCCTCTAGGTGAGAATTTGACAACAGAAATCGACGTGTGTGTCCAAAACATTGCTAATAAAAGTTTTAGGAATTTTATTCAAAACTTTTGGGACATACTGTATAATAAATCAATATTAAATAGAGAAATCTGTAGGAAATTTTATGTACTTCCATTTTTAAATGGAAGTTTATTTACGAAAAGTTGATAGTTTCCGAGCTATAAGCAAGAAACCGCAAATAATTGAGATTTCTTACCTTTTTTCCCTTTTTTGTTAGGAACCTTCAGATTCGGTTCAGCGCCCCAAAAACATATAGAATGGAAGAAATGAAAACTATCCCAAAACTTATCTGGTAAAAACACAGGTTGACTGGTTTAAAAAATGTAAAAAATGTGGCTCCTGTACTAAAAATATTTACATGAGAAATACTCTGATAATTCCCATCTTAAATATGTCAGAGTATATTATAAGTGACATACTACAGATAGGGTTTCGGTTTAGGGTTGCCGCCATGCATGCCGTCATCTGGGTATAGGTCTGTGTTGACAATAAAGCAAATTTATTTTTATTAGTACAAGATAACGGTGAGAGAGATTGGAAGTATAACCATCAGTAGCGAATGATTCGAGTTCGATAAATAAGTAGATTGGGAAGACTCACGAGCCAAGAGAGAAATAAAGAGGAATTGGCGTCGTAAATCAGGGTGCCGTTGCCCGTTTGTTTGTTGTTTGTGCGTGCCTGCAGTGACATCTATACAACTTCTTCCAATCATGTTCTTCCTGTTATCAGGACTACTATGATCACTTACCAGTCAGATAATGTATTGCCGTCTCAGCCGATCTGTTAGTCACATAAAAACTACAGTTTATGTGATTAAATATAATTCCCTTTTATTGTTTCACTTCGATTAGGGAACTCTTTCAAATTAATCTAGTTTGCCGCACGATAAATATACAGTGCTGGAAACAAAAGTTGCAAGTCAACTGTAGTTGACAACTGATAATAAATACAGCGATATTAAGCACAGGGTAAGGCAATCTCAACGAATCATAAAAATTTAATAATTAACGAGTAATTAATGTAACCAACGCATTACCAAACCACATTCAAAATATATAGTAATTGGTAATATATTTTTATAAATAACTTTATGTAAGTTAACTGGGTACATTCTATTTATATTTAAAGATGTCAAATATAATCTTGGACATCTACTATGGTCAAATACTGTAGTATTTTCGTCTCGCATCAAAATAAGATGGCGATAACGAGCAACCGTTATTGTAGAGAAGACGGTATGTATTGTTTACAGTATCTACATCTCGGATATATAATATAAAAAAACTTTTTTGAGTTTACGCAACATGCACCGACTTAAAAACCGCTTCTCCGTTGAGCAACTGCAGGCTCGAGTACAGACCGTATTACGTGTTTACTCTAGTTTGGTGTTTATTCAATTACCAAGTTCTATGCAGTGTTAGCAGTTTAATATAGGCGAGAGATAACCAGATCCCTCTGACGGCCTTTTGCTACTACATCAGATGTCAGAAATGCCTAATGATAGATAGAGAGAGCGTCCTGCAAAGCAGGCACCTAGACCGGCGGCTCTAGCCCTGGTGGGCTAAATGTTCTTTAGGCGTAGTATGCTGATAGATGGTGATGGAAAATAATAACTAATCACCTACCATCTCCAAGTCATTTGTTAGAATTATGTATATAATAAAGCACAATTTGGGTTAATTTCAAGATTTATTAAAGAATATTTTTAACTATAAAACTACCATCTGCAAAGTCCATAAATCAAAATTTAAAAAAATCTATCGGTAGCGCATTTACAGACATTTTTCTTATGCACCAAACATTATGTATGGTATCAGGAAATGTAAAAAATTATCACCCATCTGCAAGCAATACGAATGATCATTTCAGTTCCTGAAAAGGGACGGGGGAACGTTGCAGCCGTTTGCGACATGCACATCACAATATTGTGCGCATGTCAAGTTGCTGATTTGTTACAACTTTGAGTAACCGTTTATCGTCTGCAGCAAAAAGGAAAACATGATTTAGAAGTAGAGATTTGATGAATATGTGAATATATTTGCACATAAATTAAACGCGTACCAAGACTAACCATAAGATTTTGCCACCTAGTCCAACCACTTGGTGTCAGAAACCAGGCGAGCCGAGAAAAAAATACAGAAGTTTTTTTCTCGCCTGTTACCCATGTTTTTTGGTGTGCTGAATCCGAATTTCAACTTTGCCCCCTCGAAAAAGTGCCGCATCATTGAGAAAAACAAAGAAAACTGTCAAAATTTCGTCTATTTTAAAGATTTTTGCTTATAACTCGAAAACGATGAATTTTTTGAGCAAATAGTTTATATATAAAAATAAACTAGAGAAAATTTACAAAAGAAATATCCTATACGATTTTTTAATCGGGTGAATGGCTTGGGCGCTAGAGCGCGCTGAAGTTTGTGTATTTTACGGACCAGCCGCGAAATCGAAGAAATCTCTCGCATCTCGTAATGGCGCTCTGTTTTCCTATATTCTAATTAAAAACGATTGTTTTACTGATGGTTTGAATGAATTTGAACAATTATTTAATTACCAACTTATTGTAATTAATTAGGTTGTCATTATTATTATTGAAGTGATTAAAAGTATACGCATTTTAGTACACAATATATATCCCGTGAGACGATAATATTTTGTCAGACGATCGGGTAGGGAGCGTCCGAAATTTGCACATATTTGCAATAGTTACATTGACTACGTTCGATCAAAGTACCACTCTAATGCTGTAGTTGTTTTTGATGGATACCCTGATGAGTATCATAAAAGCACTAAATATATAGAGCGCGTGAGGAGGTCCTTCAAGAAACACTCGGTCGAAATAATTTTTAGTGACTCCATGGTGCCCAGCGTCTCTCAAGAGAATTTTCTCGCTAACTCTAAAAACAAAAATCGACTGAGAACCATGTTGATATCTAGATTCAATGAGGCCAACATTGTTACCAAACAAGCATCCGAAGACGCAGATACACTAATAATTGAAACCGCTAATACCTTGGCACCACATCATGAAACAGTTGCAGTGGTAGGTGAAGATGTAGATCTTCTGGTCATAATGATTGGAACAACCATTTGTCCTAACGTCTTTTTTCTGAAGCCAGGCAAAGGGAAAGCTCCTCCATCCCTATACCATCCACCAAGTGTCGTTGACAGGAGTGTGGCCGAACACATGCTATTTTTACATGCTGTGAGTGGTTGCGACTCTACATCAGCTTTGTACAATCAAGGCAAAGTCAAGTGCCTCAAAGTGCTAACAAATAATCCTGATCTTAAACCCTATCTTACGAGATTTAAGGACCCTACAGCCGATCAACAGACAATAACTGAAGCAGGGGAGAAATTCCTGTTGGCACTATATGGTGGTAAGACTCAAAATACAACAATTGACAGGCTGAGGTACAGGCAATACCTGACATCTGCCTTCAAGATCACAGCTAACCTCACATCACTTCCCCCTACTGCTGCTGCTGCAAAGCAGCACTCTCTGCGGGTGTTTCACTAAGTTCAAATCTGGCTTGGTAATGAACTGGATCCTAAGCAGTGGGGATGGAAATCCACGAAAAACGGTTTGACTCCTGTCACTACGTTGCAGTCTCCAGCGCCGGAACAACTGTTGCAACTAATTTCTTGCACATGCAAGAAGAATTGCGTGAGAAATTGTGGCTGCAGGCGAGCAGGATTGTTCTGCATAAACATTTGCGTCGTCTGCGAAGGAAAGTGTTCTAACATCGACAGACTCGACTTGAACGACGAGCAACATTTGGACGGCGGGGATGATCTTAATTATGTTCAAATAATACCAGAAACTGAACTGAGACAACAGAAGGTAAGTCATAAAATATCAACATTTATTTTTTGGTGATTAAAGATTATACCTACTACATTTTTTGTACAAGTTCTTTCCAATTTCAATCATATTAAATGTAATTTAAATGAACTTTTTTATTCAATCAACCTTACATCAAGTGGATTTATTTTCCAGTTGAGGAAGACCAACGGCCCGGACCTTCCGATGCTGGGCTCAGTTACGACGACCCACAGCCCGGAACTTCTGATGCTGGACGCAGTTCCGAACGCACTAAGATATCAGAAGGTATAACTTTTTATTTTTACAATGTACGTTAACTCTTCCAGGCAACGAAACTCTTTTTAAATATGTCTTAACTCGTTTCTTTAATCACCTCCTAACATTAGCTCTCAATTTTTTTCAGTTCATGAACGTGACAAACCAAATCCCGGACCTCCCAAACGACGACGGAAATAAATCTACTATCTATATTATATATCTATCATCCTACATACATTCTTTCCATTAATAAATTTTGTATTCACCTTATTTTAATCACTACTTATCCCCTATTATATTATAGATTCTGATCTAAATTCACTCACATCAGTAAAACAATCGTTTTAAATCAGAATATTGGAAAGCAGAGCGCCATCGCGAGATGCAAGAGACTTTTCCTCGATTTCGCAGCTGGTTCGAAAAATGCACAAATTTCAGCGCGCTCTAGCGCCAAAGCCATTCACCTGACTAAAAAATCGTATAGGACAATTTATTTTGAAAATTTTCTCTAGTTTATTTTTAAATATAGACTATTTCCTCAAAAAATTTTTACAGTATTTTTTGTTTTTCTCAATGTTGCGGCACTTTTTCGAGGGGGCAAAGTTCAAATTCGGATTCAGCACCCTAAAAAACATAGGAAACAGGTGAGCAAAAAACTTCTGTATTTTTTTCCCCGCCAAACCACTAGATGATTGGACTAACCGTCATAGGTGCGGATGAGGGCGGAGGCTGCTTTCACACTATACGGTTTTGACCGTACTATAAAAAACCATACGGCGCGGCGGCACTTTATTAGTGGAGTGAGGAAAAACATGGGACCTTTCACATTAGACGGTGAGGGCAAAATGGCGATGCCGTGCCGTCCAGCTGCCGTGCCGTCCAGCTGCCGTACCTTTCCACTGGACTCCATAGCTGCCGTACGGGGCATTTTTGACTCAGTATCATACGTTAGTAAATACATGCTTTCACATTCGACGGTTATGAGTCGTATGGCAGCTACATTGTTTTGCTAGAATATAAATTATATTAACTTTTGTGAAATGGATGCAATTGATGCTGAAGTTTAGTGTTTGAAATTTGCCATATAATTCCTCGGAGGCAACTGACATGTGCAAAGAGCGTGTAAAACAATCGAGCTTCTTCTCTCGTGTGATTGATTCGCCTTCTCAGAGAAGACGAATTCATTTTACTCTCTTTCGGCGACCATCAACAAAGCAATAATCTGTTCCCGATTCATTGTAGCTTGAATGATATTCACAAATGACATGAAAATATTAAGTCTAAACGGCAAAAAAATATCAATGTGAAAACAACAATGTCACGGCAAAAAGCCGTACGGTTTTTTACCATATGATCAAAACCGTATAGTGTAAAAATAGCGTTAAGTGTTAAATAGTTTTGTCTAACGATTTATGACTGCTTTCACCTTCTTAGTTTGACGTCAAGTTTTAGTTTCATAACATATTATTACGAGCATAAACTACAGTACTGAATGGGATCATTTTCTGCAGCTACGAAAAAATTCAATGTATAGGCAAACCTGTTTATACAAGTGCAGAAAAATAATTTAATCTATCAAGTATAAGAGTAGGAAAGTACTTTAATTTTTCTACTGTTCTGCAGTAAATATTTTAGATAATTTACCACGCCTCTCTTAAAATTTCATTCCAAATCCTGTCCAGTTCCCTTTTTTCGCTCCTCCGTTATTTTACGAGTTACTTGTTACTCTCGCGATTACAATAATAAATCTAGGAAAGAGATTGGAGTCGAGCGGAGGGTTAAAAAATCCCTGAACTGGGGTCGGTGCTAACCGATCACTTACCCCGGGATTTATGTAGGAAGACTTCTGAATACAAACACTAAAGACAAAGACAGCTCTTTTTATTTTACCACTTTCTCATCCGCCCTTACCTTTTGCCTCAGATTTTTATATCAGATTTAGAAAATTAATGTTTAATTACCATGTTCCCGCGGGAATTCATTCCGGTTAGATATAATAATTCCGTTGCAGATGAACTCATGCAATATTTCGGATGTTGTAGCTACAAGTAAATTACGAGAAACTAGGTACATGTTATTACTCGTAGTAAATGTGACACAATGGAGTATAATGTATGAAAATGTATAGTAGAGGTATAAAGATTAGAAAATAGCAACAAAAGAATATTTTAAAATATATTGAGAGGAATGATATGAAATAAGTTAATATGCTATTATTTATATATTTTTGTTGATATAAATAAAATAATTTTTTTATATTCATTTATGTGTAATATTTAGTTCAATTTTATATATAGTCTATGGCTGTTGTAGCGACTTACGTAATGATAAAGTATTGTAAAGAAGCTGTTAATTAAAATTTCATTAAAAATTGTAATTTCACACCTAAATTCTAGCAGAAAAATCATTGAACTAATTTCAGAATGTACCTATCTATATGACCACATATTTTCATTAATAAAAAAGTCGAATATAAACGAACAGAAAAAATTACATAACCAGCACATTATAGTGCTTTCGTTTGATATGCAGACTAATGGAACTCGGTACTCACTGTGGCGCGCAAGTATCCTAATATAGGAAATAAAATAAAAAGCAATAATCTCATCATTCTCGTAGAACAGTACAGCTGCCCACAACTGCATGGCGGAAAGGGCAAATTAAAGACTGGCTGGAAGAAAGAAACATTGAACGTGATTCACTACTTGAAGCTGAATTGTTGATACTGGCAAGGCAACATTTTCCAGCTTTCAAGAAGTATGTAGTGGATGAAATGGCCAAAGAAAGAGGAATGGAGGTAATTCGATTGCCTCCGTATCACTGCGAACTGAACCCAATCGAGCTTATTTGTGTGCAAATAAAAGCGAAAGTTTTTAGATAAAATACAACATTTAAGTTATCTGATGTGAAAAAACGTCTCAATGGTGCAATCAAAGAAATATATGCGGCCAACTGGATAAAATGTATAGCCCATGTGAAGAAGGTGGAATCAAGGATGTGGAATCTCGATATTATGTTGGATTATATTTTAAATACGTTCAAAACTAAATAATTGTTTGCCTTAAAGTTTTGCACATGTATGAATATGACATAATAAGACATAATGATACGCCACTGAGCAGTAAAGCCAGAAAATCGCCGGCTTGTTCATGCGGGTGTCTTCTACGTGAGCGAGAAGGGAAATGGGATCTATATGAGTTGAAGAAGGATAGCGACCGATATGGTAAGCCGGGGAATGGAGACCTTAGTTCTATTCACAATAAATTGTAGCGGTATATAATTTTACACTAATTCTGGAATTCTGGAATTTGTCCGAAGTGCGGATCAGAGATCCGCTGCATTTAGGCCCCATTGGACCCCTTGTGCTTCCTCCGTGAGGGAAATGTCTCCCTAGGCCATCGACCAGCCCAATGTTGTACAAAAGGTGATTATGTTGCCCAGGGTCATTTCCCTCAAATTGGCCATAGAAGGCCAACGTTCCCCCAATATGGATACTCTGGTCGATGACACGGCGGGACATTCGCAAAGTACATGCTCGATTGTTTCATCTTCTTGTTCACATCCTCTGCAGATGGGTGTGTCACTTTGTCTCATGTTATAGAGGTGTTTCTTTATCCGGCAGTGTCCGGTTAGGATTCCTGTAACAAATTTGACATTGCCAGATAGTTCCTCGCCGTCTCTTCGCTGGGATTTTGTGGGTGTTTTCCTTTATTAATTGAAGTTTCGCTGCAACTGGTAGTGTACTTGAAGGATCATGTCCATGACCATGGACCATGGCCTTCTTGGCCAGTTTGTCAGCTTCTATATTGCCGTTGCATTGTGAGTGTCCTTTGACCCAGCACAGGCAGATGTTATTCATCTGACATGCTCTCACAGGTGCTTGGTGACATTCCCATGTTGATCCTTTAGTTATTTTATAATTTTTCAGGGCCAGTAGTGATTGTCTACTATCTGTGCAGATTCTTATTGTCTTGGCCGTTATTTCTCTGCGAGCAATCTCTTGTGCGGCTATGGTTATATCAGCGAGTTCTGTTTGTACTACACTGGTATTTTTATCCATAGTCCAGCTGCATCGGAGTCGCAGATTCCTAGAATATATACCACAGCCTGCTCCATCCTTTTTCTTTGATCCGTCCGTGAAGACATAGTTTACACCTTCAACGCCGGCCTCGTCTTCACCAGTAGTATATATGGTGTAAGGTTTATCAAAGACAAGCCGAGGCGGAATACCATCTGCACATGCCTGTAAAAGGGGTATCTTTCTGACAGCCTCAGTCCACAGGCGGCTTCTGGTTTGGCCACAGCTTGCGTTTGGTCATGGTAGTCAGAGCCACTTCTTCTAGATGTAGGTCTAGCGGTGGAAGACACAGCATTATCTCCATTGCTCTCGTTGGTGTTGTTCGCATGGCTCAGGTTATGCTCAGACAGGCAACTCTTTGCACCTGGCATAGTTTGAGTTTTGCTGTTATTTGTTGACTCTTGGGCCACCAGACAACAGCTCCATAGGCCAACATTGGTCTTATGATAGCAGTGTAAATCCACAGGACCACCCTGGGTTTCATTCCGCAGGTTTTCCCTACGGTCCTGCGACACTGCTCGTATGATATGTAGGCCTTATTTATTCTTCTTTCGAGGTGAAGATTCCAGTTTAATTTAGCATCGAAAGTTACCCCCAAGTATTTCACCTGCGGAACAAAATTTACTGCTGTGTTTAGGAGAACAGGTGCTCTCATTGGATCCAGTTTTCTTTTCCTCGTAAAGAGTACCATTTCCGTCTTCCTGGGGTTGGCGGATAGGGCATACTACTCACAGCAATTTTCGATTATTCTTAGGGCCATCTGCATTCTCTGACAGAGGGCTCCTTCGAATTTTCCATTAAGCAGTATCGTTAAGTCATCTGCGTATGCAATTGTGTAGAATCCTTTCACGTTGAGGTGGTTTAGGAGGCTGTCAAGTACCAGATTCCATAGCAGTGGTGATAAAACACCTCCCTGCGGACAGCCTTTCGCAACCAGTCCTCTTATGACAGTGTCTCCAGCACTGATTTGTACTGCTCTTTTAGAGAGCATGTTGGATATCCAGCTGCTCACAATATGAGGAACGTTCCTATGTGATAGGGCCGCTGTAATTTTAGGAAAGGTGGTCTTGTCAAACGCACTTTCTATATCTATGAAGACACCCAGGGTGGATTCCTTATGATCCAGGGATTTCTCAATCCGACTTGCTACCACATGGAGGGCAGTATCGGTGGATTTTCCTGGCGTGTATGCATGTTGGTTGGGGTGCACGGGATTGTTAGTCAATGTTACATCCCTCAGATATCGCTCACATAGCTTCTCCATTGTCTTCAGTAGAAATGAAGTTATGCTAATAGGACGGTTTGCTATTAGCATAACTTTTTAATTTATTAGCATAAATTTTACACTAAATATCCTTTTGTATTGCATAGTGATGTAATTTACGGCTTCTGTAGTAATCGGTAGGGGTTTTCTTTATAAAATGCCTCACAATTTTTTGCTCTAGTTTGTATGTCAAACGAAAACACTATAATGGGTCATATTTAGAAAAAATATCCACTAATAATATTACAAGAGCTTAAAAAATTTCCAGTAGTAATTTACGCTCGTGTGGTATTCAGTTAGAAAATTTCACACCCCAAGTAAATGAAACTAAAATGAAAAACAAAACTTCATTGAACTATATTTAGTACAAAAACTGGTTCTTTATTACACTAGTTGCAATAAACATTTTGTTGTACTCATCTGTCATTCGACTACAGTGTTCTGACATAAAGATCATGATATTAGATGACATAATGTCATGACATTAATGACACCTAAATTAAACATTTTTTGGTTTTTGCATGAAAGTAGAAAACATATTATGTGCAACTCGCACAAAAAGTGTTTATTGCCCTTGACGTGTTTGTCCAAATTGGCCTGACTGCCTCATTGGACAATTTCAAGTCGCGTGCAATAAACATTTACTTTTTGCACTTGTTGCATAAATAACTATAACCTTCTCAACTGTCAAAAAGTTTCCACTTATTTGTCACCTTGCCCCGAAAAAAATTCAGGAAATTTTTCAGGTTGGTATTAGTTTTTAAGTAGATGTGTAAAATTTTCAAAAAAAAAAATACCATAATTTATTATTTTAACAAAACTACATCAATAGCTATTTGTATATCAAGCGTTGAAAGTAAAAGTTCTGGAAAAGGTCTGTAAGCCTACTTTCAAACAGTATCAATAAAACTTTTTTTAAGACCGGAAATTCCAAAAATCATTAGTTTATAATATAAACATGTTTTTAAATTTCTTGTGATTCACGGATATAAATATTCCATTCAAGAGACTGCAAGATAAATCGAAAGAGGTAACCAATAAGTATCTAAAATCTTATTTTCAGGATTTAAATAAACCGGCCATAGAAGAAATATATATATTAGGTAGGTTATGGTTCAATCACGCCTTGGTTCCAATTAAATTAAGGGACGACAATTGAAATTGTGGATTTTCATCTTCAGGATTTTTTCATCTTGCAATCCATCGGAAAACTTTTGCGAGAATAGTTGATTAGTATCACTAACAGAACAATCTCATCGATATTCACCTATTAGGAAAATAAGTCCAAAGAAATCTCTGCCTCCCGTACTATTAGGTACGAAAGTAAGAAAAACGGACTATATCACTATACTATATAAAATATCAATTTAAATTTTTTTGTACCCTCTTTTAATACTATAATAATATTGCGAGTTCTAATAATGGTGGCATTCCCATTTTTAAATGCATTATAATAATTATTAATATTTTAATATTTAATATAATTTACACATGCTGAAGTTATATATTCAAATGTACTTATAAGTAATACTTAGAGTAATAATTGATGGGTTTAATATAGCCCAAAATATAGAAACACAATATTACTCCCTTTTAGTAGTGCATAATTAATGTTTGAAACTTATAAGTTCACAGCAGTAATATTTTGTTCCACGTTAATTTGCTTCTTCCTTCTCGTATAACTCAAGCCGTAAATAATACTGCAAGTGGGTGAAAATTTTCCTGTATCATATATTGTGTACTACTTTTGTTTAAGTACATAATATTATAAACTCGTTCTCATTAAAAGCATCTTAACACTTGACGAAAAGCAAAGTATCAGTTACTATGGCCCTTACGTACGCATTATGTGCTGCCTTAAACTTCTCACTGAAACTTTATTTGATTTTCGGCAATATTATTGTTTCAAGTTGCTATTAATATTTTACTGTTTGGGAAAATGTGATATTAATATAGCAATATTTTGAAAAGTTACTTTCAAATGCGTAAGATTAAGATACCCGTTTGGAATTAAATTTCCACCTGGAATCGTCATTAAGAAATTAGGCATTATGTAATTGTTTTAGTTTTAGTGCGGAACTACAAATTATTTGGTCTAAAATTAAACATGGAGATGGTAGAAGCACATAATAATAGGGAATATTCTCATTTTTTTTATTGAATAAAAATGTTCTACTACCATACTGAAAAATAAGATACTGCAAAATATGACGTCTTAATTCCCAATAATAAATTTATTATATATTATTATAAAATCCCGCGCGTGAGCGAATACTTTCAAAGTCATGACGCCACATCCTACAATTTACAAACGACGAGGCGACCCATTCGGTCGGCTGCGGTGATACCAGCACTCCACTGCTAGATTTCATAGTTCATTCGGCCGCTTCCCGGCGCATATCGAATTATGCAGGCTGTGACGTCAGAGCTCGTTTCGGGATCTTATATTGCAACGTTACGCTATGTTTTTTAATGTTATTTTTATATTTATATTTTAGTCAAGTTCCCTATTAGTATTAGTAATAGTATTTTGTTTATAAATATAATGAAAATTATATTTATAAACTTTTGAGAGCAAAAAAAATGGAAAATGTGACCAATGTGACCAAAATCATACGAAATATATTTAAATACAGTAATTGAAGGGCATTAAGTTGTTAAACTTTTTTGTTCAGTAGCATAGTAATCGCCTATCAGTGTGGGACATTTTTTTCACTAGGTGGGATCACTTCACGACTCCTCAAATGCCCATGACTGGAACGACCATTCCGAATGAGAGTTGTAAAAGTAAAAGTTGTAAAGAAGTTTTGATAATTACAGACAGTGGAATGGTTTTAGAAAAAATTAAGAATTTAAATTGAAATTCCAAGGGAAAATATGTTCCAAATGAAATCATACGATCATGCGGTAGAATTTAATATTACACAATTCTTGAATTATAGAATTGATAGTTTTTTCGCAAGGAAGCGGCAAGTTGTAGTCAAATATTTCGAGCTTTATTTGCTCTCTAAAGTTAAGCACACCTCCTGTGGTCATGTAAACTAAAGATAAAATAAAACTATCCGGCTCTCCTATAATTAAATCCTGTATAATATTAAGTTTATTGCCCTATTACGAATAAAATATTATTTATTAGATAAATAATAATAAATTAGTATGAAAAATATACAGCAATATATGAAAAATTATAACAATGTCAGGTACGTCGATAGCAATTAGCAGAAATAATTATAGAGCATATTTAAACATAAGGCTAATAGCTATAATTATGTCTAACCTTTGTTGGGCATGTATTTCTTTATCTGGATCAACACGAACAGAACATTTCTAGGAATGTGACGGGTTGATGGAAGTTATTAAACACGTGAAGTTTCAGTGCCGTATCATACAGGAAGAATTTATGTTTCTGTTCTGTTAGTGCATTGAAACTTTATATATTACAGCAATATTTTCAAGATTTTAGATGAGTTTAGATTTTACATGGTCAAAATTTATACTAATGCATGATAATGATAATGCCTAAGCCCATGTAGCACACAAAGTTCTAGATTTTTAGAAACTGCTGGTATCACCACATTACAGTGGCCTACTCAAAGCCCTGATATGAATACCATCGAGCATCTATGGGATGAATTATGACGCAGTCTATTCTCGAAAAAAGCTATTTAGAGTGACTTTACAAGAAATGGCTGATGCATTATAGGTGTGTGAGTGGGATAATATACCATAGCAGATGATAATCAATTCAATTTCCAGTATGCCACGCATATTAGAAGTTCTAAGAGTTCCAAGTGGCATTTCCAGTTACTAATGTTATTGGTTTTCTTGATTTTATTATGCCTATTATTATAAGACTTCAAATTTCTTTTAACTTTATTTCGATAGAAGGACATGCATTTTAAGAGACAAAAAAACAAGAAAACAAAAAAAAAATATCGGAAAGCATCCAGCTTTGTTATTATAAGCTACACTGTAACTTCCCAAAAAAGTCAACCGTTAGCACCTCTAGGAGTTTTCGTTTCACCTTTCGCCGTATATATGGCAAACTTATATTTTGTGGCTGTCTAGACATAAACAAAATCTTGATTCATCAGAAAATAATCATAGGTTCCAATTCTGATCATCCCAGGTTTTTTGCTACTAAATTTTAAAATTTTGCTCTACACCAAACCTCAATGTATTTCTTCGATGATTTACCTACTCCCTTATTAGTCGATTTATTATTGTTTCAGTAGAGAGGTGAATACCACTGACCTGTTCAATATGTTGTTATAACACTGCTTTAAGTGTTCTTACAGGATGAGCTCTTCATGTGATATCGTGGACAAAAAGTATAAAGTTGGGATTGGAATTTTTACGAGGAAATTTTATAGATACTCTACTGAATTTTCATAAATGTTGGTGATCTAATGAAAAGAGAAGGTTTCTTGAGGTTACGACTTTGAGGTTAGATCAAATGAAGCCATTATTAAAAATTATTAGTCTATTAAGACCCTGGTATTTTTCATTATTATGAGATAAATGCATGTAATCCTCCAATAAAATTACCAGAATTTCACGTTATTAGGAAAATTAGAAAGTTATATTTACGTTAACCCTTTGGATATATCATGTGTACACCTATGGATTGTGAAAGAAAATGACTACTCCTGTGAGAACCCAAGCCGCGCCAGTTGTATTATCGGGCTGTTATCATGGTTTGGGTCACGTGTTCGTCCGTGAGATTGCGACCCTGGTCTCGTTATTCCATGCAAATCAGGAGTCAATGTAGACCTCTGGTCAACTATAGAACAGATGTTGAGAGATAGGTCACACCGAAAATCTACTTGAATGCAATTATGACGACCGGGATGCCCCATGCTCTCCGAGCTTTATTCACTCGATTAGTTTTCCTGCAAATTGAACTTCCAATATTAAAATTAAATAAAAATATCTTACTATATTTCTGCGGTCAAGTTCTCTAAAGTGGCAGGGATTTAGAGAAAATTTGAGAAAATGCTGCCTTAATTTGTGGTATCTACATGACTCTTCTTTGTTTTGTTCATACAGTCTCATGTAGTAACATAAACAAAACAGTAGGTAAAATTTTCTTTACCTAAAACGGTATTATTTTAAATCACCAGTTGTACTAAAACTACAAAATAATTTGGACCCAAATCTGGACCTTCCTGATATTCTGACGTTTTATAAGAAATAAAAACGTGTGGCACATATATACATTTAAAATATGGTTTATATGCGCTTCACATTTTTATTTATTACCAAACGTCAGAATCTCAGGACAGGTGGACAAATCCCAGGTTTGTGTCCTAATTATTTTATAGTTTTTAGTAAAACTGATGACAAAATAAAACCGTCTAAGTTAACAGTTTTTTTACCAATTTTCATTTTGTAGCTTTTATTTTTTTTAAGTTCCACTGTCCACCTTCTTGCTCCACCATCAAATCCTCATCACCAAGTAAAATGTATGGGACTCGTTAAAAGCCACCAAATGAGCCGTGTAACCTTAAATAACCTCAAGTACCAAGTTTGAGACAAATCGATTCGACTAATTCGATAGTCCGCCATTTTGGATTCGCCATTTTAATTTTTAAATTTGAGACAAAAATTGTATTGAGTGACCTTAAACAAAGCAAAGTTTCAAGTTTGAGACAGATCGGTTCATAAATAGGATAGTCCGCTATTTTGATTTTTTTAAGTTTGAATCAATAATTGTATTGACTGACCTTAAACATCACAAAGTTTCAAGTTTGAGACAGGTCGGTTTATAAATATGAAAGCAATATTTTTGACAAAGCAATATTTTTTAGTTTAGGGTGGAAAAATTATATAGTGTAATTATTATTTTGGAAAATCGTCTTTATCATGCGGGTCATTTAAAAACATTTTCTTGTAGAACACTTGTCTTTTAAATGGTGTATTTTCAAAAGCCTGGAGATATGCTGATGTAATTCCGGTACCAAAAATAATAAATCCAATGTGATGTCTCATTTAGGTGCAATAATCGTTTTGCCAAAAACGATTATTGCAACCTCTGTCACAAATCTCGGAAAAAAGTGTTGCTGAGCAGTTAAATGAATATCTTAACAATAAAAACGTACTACCTTCGACACAATCTGGCTTTCGAGCACATCATAGCACTACAAGAGCACTTAGAAGTTACTGATAACTTTATCCGGGCTAGAGACCCTAATTATGACATTATGATAAAGCATTTGATACCCTTGACCATTCTACATTACGTAAAAAGATAAGATATTTTAGTTTAGGTGTTAATAGTGTTACAGTTTTCAAAAATTCTCTATTCGACAGATGCCAGAGAGTTGTCATTAGTGACAAATATTCCAAATTTGAACCAGTCAAACGAGGAGTCCCTCGAGGCAGTATATTAGATCTATTACTCTTCTCATTCATTACTCTTTATACTCAGCTGGTTTTCATTTTAAAATGCTGTTACATTCATCAATATTCCTATGATACATATATGCACAATTAATGTTTTGTTTTTCATTTTCTTATTATTTGGTGGCTATTGATAATATTAACGCGGATTTGAAAATTGTCTCAGAAGTAGCTAGCCGCTCACAGTTTAGTGTTAAACGAACCGAAAACAAAACTTTTAGTGTCCGGGAATAATGGAGTAATAATTATAGAGAACTGTAATTTCAAAATAACATTAAATGATAAAATTTTGGAGCCTGTTGTTCATTATAAAAAAATAGGACTCTTTTTGGATGTTAACCTTAAATTTAACAAATATACCGAGCACTTTAATTAGAAGATCTTATGGTAAATTAAAACTGCGTTACATGCATAAGAAAGAACTCAATTGTGATATAAAAATTTTGGTTTGTGATTCGTTAATACTGTTTCAACTAGCATATTGTGATGTTGCCTAATGGTCGGCTTTGCTATTTACTGACAAGACATATCTACAAAAAGTCCAAAATGCTTGGTTTAGGTATATATTTAACATACTTAAATATGACCATATTTCTTGGAAATTTTCTGAAGCTGACTGGCTAAAATTAGCTGAGAGATACTAATATCATATTTAATTTACAAAGTTAATATATTATATCAGTCACCCAAATATCTCTTTGGAAAATTAGTCAGATGTAGCGATTAGCGATACTCACGATCGTAATACTTGTACCGTGTTTTCTAGCATATTTTCTAGCATATAGCTAGGAAAGTAGCTGCTTTAATAAATTTTACAAGATTTTATGTAATTCAAAGTTTAACATATTCAAATAGAACAAGTATGAATAGTAGACTAGGTAGTTATTAGTTAGTAATTAGTAAGTATAATAATAAATTCAAGTATAAATGGCCAATTAAATAAATCATACTAATTCATATAATACTCATACTATACGGCGTATAATATGTATGTATAGTTGAACGACCGGCAACCCAGACCTACACAATGTTTTTCATTGGCGTAGATATTTTATTTTCTTAGAGGGGTGAAAGTAGAAGGTGAGCTAGGATGGTAAGTACCTACATAAAAATAAAGTCAATGAACAATAGGTACCTACTTACAAGGGGTTAAACTACTTACAGGGGGTTAAAGTAGTAGGTTTTTATATGCAGATTTTCAACACTATAGCTGATATTGAATGCAAGTTTCCACACCACTCATGAAGTATTGCTTTCAGCGCGTTACCATTTTTTAGTGGGTGGTTCGCCAGTAGCCATATTTCCCACAAGTAACAAAAATAAATATGTACAAAACAGCTAAGTAGTCGAGAAAAATAAACTTTAAAACGGAAAAATAAATTAAATATACTTGCGATTGAAATACAGTCATGTTTATTGTGTAAGTAGGTACCTACCTACCAAATTTAAATTTTGCCCACTGATGTAAATTATTAATTTGTGATCTAGGATGGTAAGTACCTACATCAAAATAAAGTCAATGAAGAATAGGTACCTACTTACAAGGGGTTAAGTAAAGGGGTTAAACTACTTACAGGGGGTTAAAGTAGTAGCTTTTTATATGTAGATTTTCAACACCACAGCTGATATTGAATGCAAGTTTCCACACCACTCATGAAGTATTGCTTTCAGCGCGTTACCATTTAGTGGGTGGTTCGCCAGTAGCCATATTTCCCACAATAAACAAAAATAATATTAATTAAACGGCGACCTTTTCCAGACGGCATTTTTAAACCAGTTGTCCAGCCTTCAATCGCAGCTTGCCGTGCATTTTTCACTTTTCCATCCTGCCAGGCTCTCTTCACAGTATGTCCTTCGTTGACCCACGTTTCGCCAGTGTAAAAAATTTTCCGCCCCTCGTTTCGAAACTTTTTTATTTTTCGAAGATAATCCATTCCATCAGCCAAGCAACTATTTCATATTTTTCTATGAGAATACTCTTTCTGTCTACTTTTCCATACGTAAAATTCATATCTTTCAAAATTTTTGCCAGACTACTCCTGCACATTTTAGGTATAATATCATTTTCACTTATACCTTGCAGCACCTTATCTAAAGTGGGCAATTCGTTATTTCTAAAGAAACCGTGGACCGTTCTACGTATCGCATTTTTTGCATCATCGTCCACTACAATCTTATTTCGATCGCTTTTTGGTTTCGGTGGCACTTCCATGTACCTTTTCTTCTCTTAAAAGTGTGTATATGCTTGCCTTTGATGCTTCTGTATAATCCGAACACATATCCACCAATTCATCCTTGTCGCAATGAGGGTGACCTCTCTGTATGCAGTAAAATACTCGTAAAATTATTATTTTCTCACCTACCGATCGGTACTGCCTACGTTTTGGAATATTTTCCATCCTTCGCCGATATTATATTGTATCACAAATCACATTAAAACAGCACTATGTATATACACGCGAATATCTTAACCAACGCACTACTCTATCGCGAGTGACCGTTACAATTTACGCGTGTATAACTCATGGATCCTATGTAAGAGAGGGGACATTTGCTACTCCGTTCACTAAACACAGACGGCGCGTCATTTCTTCGATGTATACCTACATAGGTAGGTATATAAATAATATATTAGCAATTCCCGCGAACACGCCACTGTAAGATATGCGAAACTGATCCTATTCGATCCGAGAATCCGATCCCGATCCGAGAGATACGATTCCAATAAGTTAAATAGAGATATGCCGCTTGAATATTCGTTATTGGAGAGGTCGTGGATCGGCGTTGCCGATTTTAACTATAAAAATAGATGTTTACGTGATTGTCATATTTAAAGTAGACGTACGTAAGTAGTAGTAGAATTACATGTGGCAACTGCGCGGTATCTTATATGGGGTCAGTTAACTATACATACATATTGAATGAATTTGTAATTCATAAATCATACTCATTCTGAAGAGCCTCAATAAAGGCGAAAAAACTTGTGCGACTTCTCAATGATTCGTTTCCGTATATATTTATAGATGTGCAACTGGTATAAGTGTTTGCATATATATATATATATATATATATATATATATATATATATATATATATATATATATATATATATATATATATATATATATATATATATATATATATATATATATATATATATATATATATATATATGTGTGTATCTGTTCCCTGTTTTCCGTAGACAAATATGGCAAATTTTATCGCTACTTTCGGCGTGGGAGTTGGGAAGTTGTTACATAAGTGAAGTTACGCACTCCTTGAAATTTGTTAAAACTCTATGACCGAAATTTAGAGGTTTTAAAACAAACTTCCTTTAATCTGATGAAACTTTGTTTAATAGAAAGTTTCTTCGACCTTGTACCCCAAATTCGAAATTATGGCGAGAGCGCGGTTCGACATGACCACTATCTGCTTAATACGCTATATCAGATTCAAAAACTTGATCATCTCATATTTGTATTTACGAAGTTTTTGATACTTATTATTACATTAATAATTATACTATTCGCTCTGAAAGTCGAAGAGTATATTGCATTTGATCGAGTAAAAACTAAAATCGCCAATTTTATTAGGACAGCAAAAAAAAATTGTAAATTTTAGATTAACTTGTGAATTTCGTTCACAAGTTAATCTAAAATTTCAAGTTCAAGCAATGTAAGATTTGCCACAAAAATCGCTTTTACGTAAAAGAAGCAGTTTTTGAGCCAAATGCAGTAACAAATATACCCACAGTGGCGTGGAGTGAAAAATATGAAAATTGCCTTTTGCAAATGCCTATGGTTCTCGATTGTGCATATATACCTAAAAGTAATGCATGCCAATTTTTAAACAAATCGGTCAACACTAGGAGGTGCTACAATGACCTTGAAAATGAGTGAAAAAGACCATTTTCTTATTTTTTTATATTTTTAATAATAAATTTTATAAAGTTAATAATTCTATTTCTTTAATAGTTTTCTAGAATTTGAAAATCCGTCTGTATAAAGTTTTTCTATTAAAATATATATGTAGTTCCTGGGTAATTAGAATTTTGTGTCAAAAAACGTCGAATTCGGTGAAATTGATGCTGTCAGGGACGAAACAGACACAAGAAATTACCTTTTGACACACAGGCGCGTTCTTTTGTTTCGTGTATATTTTTTGACATAGAACAAGATTCTGGAGGTCCGGACGTTCATATGCTTAATTTTAGAATTAACAACTTAAGAAAACTCCTTGTTCACGTTTTCCTATATATATTCACTCCTAAGGATTTTAAGTATATCAAAGGCATTAAGAAAGTTGTTCTTTAAGAAAATTTCAAAAAAACATACTCAAGTAGAGGTCGCTAGAGTTAACTTGTAAAGAAATTGTTTCGAAAGTTTGAAAATTGCCGTTTTTTCACCATTTTTTAACTCGAATACCATTTTACCTAGGAATCTGGTAGCTCTCCTTATAGGGATGTTGTTTCACGTAAAAAATGATGTCACGTATAAAATTTATGTCACGTATAAAAATAAGACTCATAGATAACTTCATACATACGGCAGTATGTATGAAAAATAGCGATTTTCAAAAACTCCAACGGGTCATGAAGTTTGAATAGATTGTGATTTTTCTGGCTTAGTGCGACCAGTGATATCCGTTTGTGTGGGAAATGGGGCAGTTTGTTTTTCAATTAATTACTCGAGAAGTATTTGACCGATCCAGCCGAAATTTTTTACCCGTGATCAGGTCAATATAGTTCTTTTTTCTTTTTTTCATGGGGGGCAAAAGGAATTTTATAAGGAAGATTTCACACCTCTACTTTCAAACCAATAAGATGCTTTATTTTGACTCGTTACCATGACAACCTAAAAAACTCCGGAAATTTTTTCGAAGTGAGGTGGCAAAACATTTTAAGAAAATTATAATAATAAATATGTTTATTAAAATTATTTTAATATATAATTTTCAAAATATTCGTGACCTCAGAAAAATTTCCGGAAATAATTTAAGCTCTTGTGATATAAGTGAAAACTCTCTTGATGCATATAAATTATTTATACTATAAATGCTTGGGAGCGCTAATATATATGCCCGGATCGTGTTCTACGGCAAAACTAACGTTAACTATAAACAAAAAAAAGCCTCTATGTAGCAAAATTCACCTGAAATACTCTGACAGTTGGACTAGAGTAGTGAAATAACTACGTGCTAGGAAAATGACATAATAAGGCGTTCAAACAGAAATAAAATAAACCGATACATACATGTAAAAATGTATCAATGATAGATAAATTTTCAACTTCAATCAACGATTATCTATAGAAAGGAGTTTATTACTCTTCTATTTTACTCGTTTTATATTAGGTTTCTAAAATATTCAGTACTCTTCCCAGGATAATACTTCAAAGTATTCATTAATTAATTAATAAAATCCCATTTATCGCAAAAAAGCATAATTTTCAGCATGCAGGATTTAATAAAGCCCTCCTTAAAATATTTTTAATTAATAACAACACCATTACATTCCGATTTTAATGTATGAAAAAGTAGGTATATTCCTATGTTCATGTCTGTACGACGCAGTAAAAGTTTGCGTTCTAAAAGAAGAAAAAAGTAAGTTATTAAGCCTCGTAATCGGGGCGTGGAATACGAAATGAAAGTTGGAAGGGTTGCAGTCCTGCGCTCTTACAGTTGGAACCCGAAAACCGGACTGGAAGGATTTCAGCAGCACTCGGAGCTCTGCGGAATTCAGAGCGTGTTGCTGTGAGACAAATCCCTACAGTCGAGCTACGTGAATTTAATACGTTCTTGATATATTTTATGGATACTTTGTTTTACAAATATTATTTAGTGAAGCCTATTTATAAGCTTCGCAGAACTGAAAAGAAATAGTTCCATGGTACGATACATTAATAAAGGCATAAATAATTAATTAATAAATTTCTATGTTCCGTAAGATAAATGTGAGGGAAATACTAAACGAGGAGTCATAAGTCTGTACATTTTTTGACGATTCTATTTCTATTTGAGGTCAGAAAAATAATTTCACTTGTCATCGAGATGTTATTCGTACTGGAATAGAAGATTAAGATATTATCGTTAGATAGTAATTGTTTTTGTAGCATTTATAAAATGCTAATGTCTACCGAATTTTAGTATAGTAAAAGTAGAACTCTGTAGGTGGTGCTCACAAATAATTATCGGCTGATTTTTTCTGCCGATTTTTTAAGGCTTGATGGAGGGGTGTCTCTCGAGTATCCAATCAAAAAGTCACACTACATACCCATTGTAGGGTTTTGCAATAGGGGTGGTTTCTTATTTTTTCAATTTTCTTTTTACAACTTGTACACAATAATATTAACTATAAGTTTTTAATTCCAATAAATTTGTTCCATATTTATATATGGAAAACATCCATATTTATTTATTATGGTTCAGAAAATAGACGAACAAAAGGCCGAATAGCTGATTTTGCAGGGTTGATCGAAAACTGTCTCCTGAGTTTCCGACCAAATAATCGCAGTGCAACTCCTTCGGGGTTCAGCGGAATAGTGGTTGTCTCATTATTTTGGGGCGTTTTTATTTTTGGGTCACTTGTACTTAATAAAAATCACTACAGCGTACCCTTAAAATTATTTTTTTCAATGTTGATAGTAACCAGTATTAACCTCATTAAATAAAAAATGTAAACTATAAACTTGGTTCAGTGCGTAAATGTTGTAACAGAAGATATAAATACGGCTGTATATCTGTAATTCTAGCCCATAAAAGTAAATCCAATGGCGTGAGTTCAGGTGCCTTCGCACACCATCGAATTGATTCACTTACACCCCCCCCCCCCCCAATGTGCTTGTAACTCTTGGTTTAAATATTTAACATTAATAGCAACTTTATGCGTCGGGTCACTATTCGAAAAAGTATATGCCGAATGGATCATGTTACTGTCTCTTGTAAATGTTGTACTGGGGACACTTCATTGGCCCCTTTATGGCATTTTTTGAGAACACGATGCACAGTGGCCGTTGATATTGGAACCGTGCATCTGCTGGGTGGGGAGGTGGTCAACGACCGTGCGCGCCCAGTGGCAAACTCAAGAATTTTAATGGTCACTTCCTATACGTAATATCATGATCGAAACGTGGGAGCCAAAAAATGTTTTATTAGTTGTAAAAATGCATAAAAAATAGCCAGTATCGATTATTCAATTGTTTCCCAAAACATCAGCATAAGCCAATGCAAAGAGAAAACTGGATTTCATAGTGAGAAAGCAAAAAAATCCCAATAGAGCTACACTTTTTTTTTCAGGGAGAAACTAAATAAATATAGAACTAATGAAAAATAAATGTTTTGAAATATATGTATATGCACTAAATATTCCTCAAAATATGATTGATAGATACTTTTTATTTATTAGTATTCTTTTCTTAGTAGTATTTTCTACAATAGGATTTTTAAAGAGGGACACGTTGCGTCTAGGGATCTATCAAGGCTTCCCACAATCACAGGAAAGACCACAGATCTATGATGTTAGCATATCATGAGGACAAACATTGACAGTTCCAACTAATATGATACTATTACTAAATCTAATATTAAAAAACAAAAAGAGAAAAAGAAAAACAAAGGAAAGTTCAATTTGGTATATACAGTTTGCTCGAATTAAGATTCGTGCAGCTTTATAAAATTATATAATATCATATTAATGTTGTCGATAATATGTATTCATTGATTTATTAAGCATTTAATTTTTGCAAAACATTTTAATCTCAACTACGATAATTTTATGGCAAATTTAACTCTGTAATTTCGTCGGAGGCATGTCGTGTATCGGCACCGGTTCGTTTTTCACGTGATGTAGCCTGACTTATTCGATCTTGTGTTAACAATGCTAAGCCGAAAGGGTTGGGCAGCGTCAGTTGCGCCTTGGACAGAATCTATTAAGAGGATTAGTCCGAATGAAGCTATCGTTCGCTTTGCGGGCCCTGCTGCAGCATGTATGTCCAAAGAGTTGGGCTTCTTCTTCATTATCTGCGGTCTCACAGCTTTTACTTTAGATCCCCCCTAATCATCTAAATCTCGTGTGCCAAAACAGAATGTCATCAGCCTAGTTAAACCCTTTCGGGTAAGAATAATACAAGGCGGGTTTTTAATCGAATGCTAAAAAAATAGCATTTGCATACGTAATGAGAATGTCTGTAAGCTTGCTGGTAATTTACCAGAAATATAGTTTTATTGCCGTATACATGGGCTAGAGTATAAAGAATACTTAACAGTAATGTAGCTTTAGATATTACTGCACATACCGGGGCCCACGAAATAGAAATATCACTAACAGTTTCTATCTTGAGAACTATTCGGGATCCAATATAAATCATACAAATATAAAATAGGTGCAGTTTGCTATGCAAACTTAATCTCGTTTCCGAGATACAGGGCGAAAAAATTCTCAAATTTCTTTATTTTATTGTACGCAATGGAAGTTGTGAATGCTGTGACTAATTAAAAAATGCCATATTCGGGTAATAGTAGTAACTTCATATCTCCCTATCAAAATTACGATACGGGTCCAGAATCCATGCCGGGTAGGCATGGATTCCATAGATTAACCACCGTCTTCACCAGAACTCTACCCTTTTGACTACTTTCAATAGAGATATCTGAGTTATCTACAATTAAAGCTAAATTACACCGGTGACCTAAGCAAGGAATTAAAAGCCAGAAAACAAAATGCTGGTGATATCGAAGGATACTCCTGCATACAGCGTGTTCCTTAATGACGTGCTAATATTTCGGGGTGTATTTCCTTAGGATATTTTATGAAGAAAATTGCATATACACATATGTCTGCAACGGCTTACATTTTTTGCTACAGGGCGTTCAATTTTTTTAATTCCTTATATTTAGTATCTGGCGACCTTCAACACATGTCGTCCTTCCCATAGACAATATTTATTAAATAAAATTTGTTAATAATAATTAGTTTCGATTTGCATTCAATTGCTTCAATCAATCAAGCAAGTTCGTTGGACAAGAAAAACACAAGAGACCGTTTTCATGTAGAATTGACCAGACTGGTCATAAAAATATCCATATGGAAAATATCAGTGGCGTACTACTTTTTTGGTAAAAAAATCAGAAGACATGTTTGCAGGGACGCCACTGGTGGGGTGATAAAATAACTTATCTAACTTACTAAAACGTATGGTTTAATTTCCTACTAACACATACCAAAATTGTTATTAACTTGGTTGTCAATGTTAATCCTTGTAGGAAAAACAAAAGCACTAGCTCCCGTGCAACACACTATACCACGTAGATGTGTGGATCTCTGCTGGTGGAATGTGGCAACTCCAAAATCTCCGACACCCTTTTTTTTATTGGAACAACTTTGAAGAATTTACATCACAGGAACTGTTCTTATTAGATTCATGAGAACAACTTCATTTATAAATTATTACTTTGTAGAACTACTTTACAGCCTTACAATCCTCCTTTGGAGGCGATGAAACTCCTGCTTACGTATCTAGGACACCCTAAATATTAGTTTTCTGGACGTACACAATTATCGTACGTACTTTTTTAACTTCAAATTACATTTGTAACTTTTTTTTATAAATTCATTACTTTTGTATAATTGAAGATTATTACGATACTTAAACTGTCAAGATTTCCTTGATTAAATATTAAAATTATTAAATTTCTCAGAGATATGATTATAAAACGTGGCTACCTAGAACTATTTTTTCATTATTTATTTGTAGGGAAGGAAGTCTAGTATCTTAAACAAAAGAATACCTCCTTAGTTACCTTTCCTACTCTTGAAAAACACTTCCTCTCTAGTCAATGACATTTTGTCATTATTTATTAATTTTAAAATTACACTACAGATATTGTTTAAAACTTATCACTACATATATTAATATTCTTTGCACATTTATATTCACTTTATATGTGTCATTCGCCCTTGCTTCCATCCATATATATATATGTATATATATATATATATATATATATATATATATATATATATATATATATATATATATATATATATATATATATATATATATATATATATATATATATATATATATATATATATATATATATTATATATATATATTTATATATATATATATATATATATATATATATATATATATATATATATATATATATATATATATATATATATATATATATATATATATATATATATATATATATATATATATATATATATATATATATATATATATATATATATATATATATATATATATATATATATATATTGTTTTACATATAGTCACAATGACAAGGTCAATTTCAAATACTCGTATTATTATAGCATTCAGTGCAATACCGCATACAACTAGAATTCTAATAGTTTGAAAGTATCAGAGAGCTCCAGTGGTAGAGCTTCTCCGTCGGGTGAATGTAGCGTCCTTTTTCTCCTCCCGAATCAAATATAGCAGAAAGCCGATGGTCCTTGTTTCACGTCGGGCGGACCTCTCTTGCATCCACCCCAAGTTCTCTTCAGGAGCCGCAAAGCTTCCTCGGCGGCGACAGCGACTAGACGTGCAGAACCACCCCTCGGTTAATATCGGGAGCTTTCGGCGCGCGTCGGCTCGCCTGACGGCACCGACAACTAGAAAGACCTCTCAGAAGAAGTCGTCTCCTAGTGAGATGCCTCCCGTCATTTCTGCACCAGGTAGGACTTTTTCTCACTCCATTTTTGATGCATAACTTTGTCTCGTTAAAACTTCACAACTAAAAGTAGAATTTCACTTCGTAGAAGTTTGTTCTTAGTTTATCAGTTGTTCTTAGGTCGATACGAGGCTAAGTTAACTTTAACTCGGCCTTCTTAAGTTTATGACAGTTTGAGAAAAGTTTTTTCAGTCTGGGGCACCGCCTCGTCTAAGGCTATTCAAGCTCTACTCCCACTTTTAGTAATTCAGTTCTGCGCAACCATTTTCAACGGTACTACGGTCTTCGCAAAGTGGTAACGGAGATTCTTAATTATTTCTGATAAAGTTCAGTGGGATATTTATACTTCAAGAACGGTTTCCGGGTTAATTACCCAACGTATATAAATAACGGGTCCTTCTTTCAGGAATCTCCTTGTGGCGATTTATGCTCTTGCAATGCATATTAGGATTATAAATAATGATACTACCTACCTATTATGTATTACGTGTGACAGTTTAGTATGAAATGAATGTGTTAGGACATCATGTGCGTAAGTTATATTAACAAAATAATTTGTGAACAGCTTCTGTGTCACCACATTATGGGAAACATATAGGTATATATTATATTCTTCAGGTTTTAGTTTTATTTTAAAAACAATAGTGCATTAATCATTTTATATAATTTTAAATATGCAATACTAGGGTAAATGTGATAGGCGACGTCATGAATGTAGACGTCATGAATGCTTCTGCAGTATGGCTGACACATTATTATTAACTATTATCTTATAAGTGCTTTTAAGCAGACTGTGCTCGGTATACACGCAAGCTTGTTCTTGTATTTTAAATTTAATTATTTTCAAGAAGTAGATTAAGAAAATATATTATGCCACATATATTACGTATACTATAATTGAAATATTTCCTTATCATTAGAAATTTACCAAGATTTTTCTTTCTATCGTTATATTTTTATTCAGGGTTTGCAAATAATTTCGTTGTCACAACAGTTAACCGTATTTCTATATTTTATATTGCTTTATAAGACGTAAAAACACATTGTTGCTACCGGGTCTTCATTAATGATTATAAACATTCAAAATTAAGCAATTTAGGATTTTCTAAATGTTTATTGCAACTTTTCATGTCTTACTTAATAAACAGGAGTGGATATCTTGAATAGTTCGGGCAACAATAAAAACTATTTGTATCTACATCTGGTGTACCCCAGGGCTCCGTACTTGGACCTTTATTTTTTGTTATATTTATTAATGATGTCGTAAGTAAATTAGACGTAAGTTATCTCTTATATGCTGACGATCTTAAACTCTATACCTATAGTTAGGTTAATGCCTTATATAGTATAATTATTCAGTCAGCAACGTTGTTCTTACTAGACCTCACACATTACGTGACCCAGGCATAACTCCTGATAACACGTTATCATTTACACATCATATTCGTACGATTTGTAATTAATGTTTCAAAACATTGGGTTATATTTTACTTTGTTCACACGATTTTTATAATACTAATATTGTTAAATTATTATAACAATCATTTGTGAGATCAAAATTAGAGTACCTCTCCATTATTTGGTCCTCATATTACAGTGTACACATTGATAATTTAGAAAAAATACAACGACTTTTCTTAAAAACTGTTGTCTATATGGAAGATGGTGTTCATTCCGTTATTGGCATTCCCCAATGTAACTTATTAACTCGTTTTAATTAATTTTAAAAAATGTTGGAAATTATGTCTTTGATTCTCCAAACAGAAATATATATTATTTAAATATGTAATACTGACAAATACTATTGCATTTGTTTATATTTTTACACATTTTATACACATAATTTCAATAATGAACGGTTGTATAGTTTTCCAAATATAATTATTTTTTAAATGCTTTTAGAATAGAAACCGCTTACGTACAAGAAATAATGAGATTTGAAAGGTTTTGGCACTTTACTTTAAAACGATAATTTGGTGTTTATCGTAACAATTCCCAAATCCCATGATTTAAAATATTTTCCAATTACAATAATACGAAATCAACCCTTCCTCGGCGGGATTATAATTTGTGACATCTGCAATCTGGTTCCTCTAGAATGGAAATACGGTCCTTTTATCCTTTATCGCATAATGAAGAAGGTGAAGTAGAGAATGACTTCGGAATCCTGATCGAGCCGCGCTCCGTTTCTATCCGCTTTGATGAATTTTATGCGCGGCACTGTGATATTTGACGGTTTTCGGCTGGGCGCTTATCTCAAATTTTGTACCGATTTTGTTAACAGAAGATTTATTAAATATCCTTTTTGATGACCAAGAAATTAAAATCTATAAAACGAATAGAGCCCCTATGTCTACTCCGTGGTTTGTAAATTAATTCCTGGTAAAAATTGTTTAGTTTATGTCATGATCACTAATTATTATATTGGTTGTAAAAGTAATCAAAAAAATGTTGCTGTTTTATAGAAAAACTGTAAACGGTTTTATTATTTATCATGTGCAGAAATCACAAATAAATAAAATTAAAAATACGCACCAAATATGCACATATTATCTAAACACATGTGTGCATATTTAGTGTTTTTTATTTTTAACCGACTTCAAAAAAAGGAGGAAGATCTCAATTCGGTTGTATGTTTTTTTATGTGCGTTACCGCAGAACTCCGTCATTTATAAATCAATCTTAAAAAATCTCTTTTTGTTGGAAAGGGGGCATTTTCAAGTGGGTCCCATTTTAGGGTTTTATTGGCATTGGCCCTTAGAATCCGAAGATATACCGGGGAATATATTAAAATTAATTTTAAAAAATATGATAGGCACATTGAAGTGGTGCAGGACACGGCTAGGCATCGTCAAGTGTGCTCAATAGCCTGCTGATAGACTGCTCGATAGACTGCTCCTTCGCGTACAACGTGGGTTTGCATTAACGTGTGAATCGGCCTGCGCACCATTTGACCGATCTGCTGGATACTGATAAAAGCTACCGTCGTGTCGGAGGCCTCCACGTACCAAGGAGAGTTCAAGGTCACAACTCTAGGTGCTATATGCGTGAGCTAGGCTATGATAGGCACATTGGCGTAGTGCAGTACACTGGTAGGCATCGCCACGTGTTCTCTTCTCAATATATATATATATATATATATATATATATATATATATATATATATATATATATATATATATATATATATATATATATATATATATATATATATGTTTTGTGAAAAGTGATCTTGGGTTTGTAGCATTTCATTACATAGAGAAAATAAATAGACAAATAGACTAAGAATTAATTAATAATTTCTTATTAGTCTATTTGCTTATTTCTCTATGCAATGAAATGCTACAAAGCCAAGATTACTTTTCACAAAACAAATATGAATAGCAAAGAATTTCAAAGCTAATATATATATATATATATATATATATATATATATATATATATATATATATATATATATATATATATATATATATATATATATATATATATATATATATATATATATATATATATATATATATATATATATATATACCTGCCTCATATAGGTAGGGGGTTAGGGGGTTTAGTAGGTCTACCCATACTCGTATTTGATAAACAAGTTACATACAGAACGCAATATTACCTGACAATCAAGAAATACAATATTTTTAACAAAAAAAGGAAACCAACTTAAAAAAAATCTGTTTTAGAAAACTGCACTAAAAAGTAAAAAATAATTACGTTATCCATTCTTACTTAGAATATAATCAATTTATTAGGCCAATAATATAAAACTATTGTTATTTTTTGAGTCGGTGCCAGCCAGGGTTAACTGACGTGTTCACTTACAATTGAATACAACTGCTTAAAGCGACACCATGATTACAAATAAACCTAAAATCAAACTTCTAGTCGAATACAATTAGAGGTGTAAACCTTCGCCACTTCGTTATACGTTTGTAAACATTGGCTGACACCGACGTCAAAACAACAATAGTTGTATATTATTGGCCTAATAAATTGATTACATTCTAAGTAAGAATGAATAACATAATTATTTTTTACTTTTTAGTGCAGTTTTTTACAATGCAATTTTTTTTGAAATCGGTTTTGTTTTTTTGTTAAAAATTTTATATTTATTTAATTTCTGTATATGATAAATTAAAAATTGCATTATGATTTCAACTCTGTTAAATATGCGTTATAATTTCAATTGTACTGAATATATTGCACATATATAATTTCCTGTAATTCAATATCTATAAAGGCATATAGCCATAGAAGTAGTTGTGTGGTATTATATACGATTTAATATTTATTTCAAGTAAGGTATTTCATAAATGTTAAAATTATTTGATTATTTTTTAATGTTCTATTTGAAATCACCACACTTTTGCCTAGTATAGAAATAGGGTTGAATTTGTTTCATTTCAATTTTTTTATATTGACGTTATATTTCTATAAATGCTGATATGAACTTTATGCATGAGAATTTGTAAATTTTGTAATGTCCATTATTGTGGATCCATCAAAACAACTACATTTCCTAGCTAAGTGCTTTGTACACCGAAGGTTGTGTTCTCGGATCCTGTAGCTTTTGAAATTTTATCTCTAATTTTACTAAATCCTTTCAGATAGAGGACGAATTTTATATTTCCCTTCCACAATTACTTTTGTCATAGGGTGTCTGTCGACCGACTGACCAGATAAAAAGGATATCTTATGTTGCGTAAGATGCCCCACAAAAGACCAAGGTGGATGTTTCGCGCCTAATAAATTGTATAAGCGAAGCATGTACGGCCATGTACAGGGTAAGTCTCTTAAGATTGATACCCCCCTTATCTCACTTATCCTTTGCCGATTTAACTCATTCAAAAAGGAGTAGACGCGGTTTTTGATGAATTTTTATAATATGAGCACGGATATTAAAAATCTCGTAAGATATACAGGGTGGAAAATAAAACATGATTTTTTTAAATGGAACACCCCGTATATTTTTATACCAAAATAATGTCCTTAATTTTTTTAATAAAAAAATATCTAATTGTTATATAATTACTCCACCTGTTCGTGAGATATTACTAAAAACTTATCACATTACAGGTGTCAATTATAAAATAAGAACATCAAGATACCTCTGGAAACAATGCATATTTGCATTGTTTATTTGTTGACAGATGTCATCCAGTTTTTTGTGAGATAGTAGTTCACTCTCTTAGATATTAGCGTAAAAAATACGTAGTATTCGTAAAGAAGCAAGTTATTTTGAAAATGGTATATTCGTTGGAAGAGCGAAAAGAGTTACTTGAAATTTATATTCAGTGCAACAAGAATAAGTCTCTTGCTCGGAGGGAATATGTTAGGTTATTTCGAGAAAGGCTACCAAATAAACAAACAAAGGCTACAAATAAACAATGCAAATATGCATTGTTTCCAGAGGTATCTTGATGTTCTTATTTTATAATTGACACCCGTAATGTGATAAGTTTTTAGTAATATCTCACGAACAGGAGGAGTGATTATATAACAATTACATATTTTTGGATTCAGAAAATTAAGGACATTATTTTGGTATAAAAATATACGGAGTGTTCCATTTAAAAAAATCATGTTTTATTTTCCACCCTGTATATCTTACGAGATTTTTAACATCCGTGCTCAGATTATAAAAATTCATCAAAAACCGTGTCTACTCCTTGTTTGAATGAGTTAAATAGGCAAAGGATAAGTGAGATAAGGGGGGTGTCAATCTTAAGAGACTTACACGGTACCTGTATTTATATCATTGCTGGCTGAATGTAAGGAATGTTTGCTTTTATCTTAAACACTCCTTACTCAAATATGAGCATATTATATACTACTTTATATTTTAATTTCTCTGGCTTCCTAAAATCTTATATGTTCAAAGCATGTTTGTGTTGATCGCCCGTGCTAAATTAACTATGATGTTCGACATAATAGTAGACCTTAGCTAGACCGGATTTTAATAGCATCTGGGAAATTAAAGCACATAAACATCATGCGTTGCTTATTATACTCTCCTTGATCCTATCTTATCTCAAAGCCTCCACTCCATTATAATCATTGGCCCCCAAATTTGATGTCGATTGGAGTATCTAGGACATTAGTGACTGATGCTAATGGTCCACAAATATCCGTATATAATGTAGCTATAGAAGGGCAGTTTATTATTATTGCTGTCGTTAAAGAAATGGAGATTTCCAAACTTCTTTGTTCCATAATCACGTGGGCGCATTCGCCATTTTCAATGTTCTAACATTATTATTAATATTCTAACAATCCATATAAGAAATATCTGTACAGCCTTAAGACAGTTATGTAACTGTATAATAAAGAATATATTATATGTAATATTTTCAAATGAGAATTTGTCTCATATGACAAAACAACACAATATAATACAATGCAATGCCATGCAATGCAGGTAAGTGCAGTGCAGTGTAGTACAGTGCAATGCAATTCAATGAGTCAGAATCTTGTGCAGTGGAGGGGCGGAATATTTCTATCTGGCGGGCCGCATGTACTACCAGGCTCAATTTAATTTAGCAAATTCGAACCACCATTCAGTGCAGGAGTGAGGGAAACCTGGAAAACCTCATTAGCGAGATCTTGGGGATGAATTATTGAACTAGAATTGAACCAACAGCCGAAGAGCCATTGCGCTAACCATCGTCCCGTTAAATAATTATTTTAACAGTATTTTTTGTTTCAGGTATGGCCTGTTAGGAGTGTCAATTATTGAATCTTACAGTAAGTTCTCTCAAATTAGTTTGCGTTTATACATATTTAATCCATATTTCTGTTCAGTGTTCAATAATTTTATTTTTACTCTTTCCGATATATTGTGTATTAAATATATACCTAAAATAATATTGATACGATGGCATACAAATATTAGTGAAGTACTGCCCAATAAATATCTAAAATCAGTATTATTGAATAGCATGACGGAATTATTTTAGTGGTATCCTAATATGGAGGTTTTATATAGCGAAAACTAGTCTTATATAACCACATTATATTTAATAATGCATTATTCTCCAGATTCTTGAATATCTCTAAAGGTGTTTCACATGGTAACATTCTGGAATCTATGGTATTATCAAATAATACGGCTGATTTACGGCTTATGTATCATATCAATATGCTGATGATCTGCACTCTGCCTGATCTACTGTTGAACTATTATATTTTTTTGTGGACGTTCCTATTATAATTTCCTTTACTTAATAGTATTTTATAGCAGCTTCTAGCTGGAATATGGCTGGTATAATATGCGTATTAATTTTTTTATATTCCTCAATAGTCTGTATTAACGTCAGATATGCTTAAATATAACTTGTATGTAAACAGATAATATACTTAATCGTTCTGAAAATATGTATATAACATAAATTATAGACAATTGTATTACCTTCATTTGTGTATGCCACCGGTTTGAGCATAGGATAGATAAAAAAAAATGTATTGTAGAAAAATCTGATATTGGTATCTAATTTGCATAATTAGTGGTATCGATAATTAGATTCCTGATATACCCCACGTGCCCACGTTAATGATACAAAAGATATTTGGAAAATTATTTATATATCCACAATATTCGACTGCGATATCTGAGGTCATTTACTTTTAATTTAAATAAATCAACAAAATATAAACCTAATAGTTCCAGATATTACGAAGTCTAATTTGGAATTAGGTCCAAACCGGAAGATTAGATCTATGATGCGCAATATTACTATTAATTTACATTTATTAATTAATTTACATTTTACTAAATATTTCTTTAAACTGACTAACCTGACCATCTCATGTTCTCACCTTATGCTGAAAGCAACGATTATTATTATTAACTAATTATTATTTGACATAATATATTGACATATAAACTACCCATTGCAAAGCCTCTCTTTAAGAAAGGTGAGACCAAGTTAGTGTCTAATTGCAGGCCGATATCTCTTATATCAAACATAGCGAAGGTAGTCGAAATAATAAGAGAAATTAAAATAACCATGTTTTTTGAAAAACAAAATAATTTCAGGTAAGGCATTCCGTTTTAAGCAGGTGTTTCTATTTCCCTTAAGTTCAATTGTAGTAAGGCTGTGCTTTGTGTGTTTCTCAATTTAACCAAGGCATTCGACGACGTAGACTACGAAACACTGTCAAAAGTACTTAAAGATATGGGTTTTTGTGTAATTGCTTTAAATCTAATAAAAACTTACCTATCTAAAATAATTCGGTATATTCAGTATGTGAAGAAGCAGTTAGTGAAGAAGCCTTGGTTTAGTACGGAGTTCCACAAGGAACAGTCCTTGGACCAATTCGATTTACTGCATATTTAAATGAACTCCTGCAACTAGAAAGTAATGTCTCCTCAATTTGCTGACGATACAGTAATACAATATTCGGCAGATACATGAAACGAATTTAGTATATTCTGAACAAGATTTAAAAAAAATAATAGGTTGGTTTGACGAAATGTCTAACCATTAACTGTGAAAAGTCTAATTATATTCCATTTTCGTGTAACAAATTAAAAATTCCACACTACAAAAACCTAAACTTTATTAGTAATAATAATCAGGATAATAATATAATTATTAAAGAAGCCAACCATATTTAAGTATTTAGGAATCGATATTGAGAGATTTATAATATTCACATAAATTCAAAGTAGAATCACATATACAGTACGGAATAATGGTGGGATGGGGAGGCGCATATGATGCTCACATAAAACAATTGGAATTAGTCCAAAAATTGTTTTTAAGAATTATTTTTAGAAAAACAAATCTATACTCATCTGACTTTTGGAGTAGTATGACTTAATTGATATCAGACATATTTACTGCAAGAAATTACTTACTATGCAACATAAAAATAAGTCAAACTTAACGTTAATTGAGCACCAGCATCAAACTCGGTCATGGATCAAAAATCAGACACAAACAACGAAGCCCTAGGACAGAGATACTTTCTCTAGCTGGCTCCTAGATTTTACAGAAGATTACCTCAAGATCTAAAAAATCATGATATCATACGAATCAAACACCTTAAGAATATGTTGAAAATTTACTTGAAGAGGATGCCGTAAAATTATTCATAACACTTACTTTGAAAATTAAAATATCTAGTTATAAAACTCTCTGCTTGCCGGACCCGTGGCTTCATTCAGTTCGTTTTCACTATTGCATTATTGCATTCGTTTTCATTATTGCATTGTTTATTCATCAAATATTATCGATTTACATTACTTGCACTTTTACATTTACATTTATATACACAATTTTAGCTTACTTACTTAAGTACTTATTCATTTATTTATTCTTATGATTAATGTTAGGAAAAAATTACTTTTATATTCAATTATAAGTACTTTCTAGGTTTAGGTACATTATTAATTAGTAATAATTCATTTTTAATAGGGAAAAATATAGATTATCACCCCACGCACTAGTCTTTTAGACTTCAGTGGGTATCCTTATTTTATTCCTATTTCAACATTACAGAAAATATATGTACGTGTACCTTTTTGAAATAAAATATTTATTATTATTATTATTATATATAATATATGTCTATCTAGAACTATATTTTGTACTTTTAGTATAGTAGTGACAAAAAAAATAGGACGTCTTACTAACGTACGCTGGCGGCCATTTGAAAGTACACGACTCTTATATCAGATTTCGTTATATTTGATCTTTGTAAAACTTACTTTGAAATTTGAGGTTCATGTGATGTCTCATTATGACATTCACAATTGTCTAATTATTACTTATCAAAATTAAAAAGTGTATTATTATTTTATCAAAAAAATTCCAAATTAACAAAGAACGTCCCAAAAATGTTCAAAATAAACTAAATTATTAAAATTAAGTAACTTAAAACTACAAAACTCCAACGCGAGTAGGCCTGTATAAAATTAATATTTCATCCAGGCGCCATTTGAGTCCTTGCAATCGACGTCTCATTGATGAAACAAGTGTCCTCGTGTAATCTACGTTGATATTGTCCCAAGCAATTTCAATTGCTCCTCATAATGCTTCGACATTTGCTGGGCAGAAATGTCTATTACCTATTATAAATATTCTTAACAATCATCGACCATGCATTTTCAATTGGGTTTAGGTCGGGAGACTTTGAGGGCCAAGGTAGCACGTTTATGTTTAGTTCATTAATCCAGTTAGTTACAATTCTTGATGTATGAATTGAGAAATTATCTTGCTGGAAAATAAAATTCTGAGGATACAAGATAGTGACGGACGGCAGCATAATATTGTCCAATATGCGTATGTAACTCTGTCCGGTAAGATGCTCTCCTATCCTCCAGCAAGCACCGGGACCTAGGAAACTTATCCATGCCCAAACATTGATGGAAAAACGTCCACTCCGGTCGGTAGGTTTAATATACCTCTCTTCATACCTCGAATTCTGAGGTCGGTAGACGCGGATGGAACCATCATGACATGACTGAAAGACCTTTTCGTCGGAAAATATGACATTATTCCAAAAGTCGTCTGGCCTACCGACAAACTGGTTCGCAAAATTAAGACGTTGTTCTTTATGCCTTGGCTCCAAAAATACCTTCTTTGCTGCCCCATAATTTCGTAACTCTGAACCCTTCACCCGCCGCCTTGCAGACCTTACAGATCCAGGAAACTCCGTTTCGAAACAGGCCGCCACTGCTGTTTCAAAGGGATTCGTTCTAAGACGGTCTTGGAAGAGGTTGTCTTGTTCCACAGTGCTTATTTTACGACGCCCTCCGCCGTGGACGTAGCGAACGTTTCCTACTGCATTCCATTTTTGTTTGAGTTTGAATATACAACTCTTACTCACATTTAGCTCATCTGCAACTGCCTGTAATGACCAATCATTTTCAAGCAATGTAGCAGCTCGCATTTTTTCAGGTTCAGTTAACCGCGGCATTTTAAAACTACCAGAGTTAATTACTGACATTTGTTTGAAGTTTCAAACAAGTGTCAAAATGAAATATAAAAAGATCACATTACAATATAAAAAAAATCGTGCACTTTCAAATGACCGCCAGCGTGCATCTAACTTTCATTTTTGTGACATTGTGACTATATTGAATTTTTTAGTTTAGTTAATTTATTGCAAGCGTGAAAAAACTAATGCCCCATATAAACGATTTACTTATATCTGGAGTTATTGCTAAAGCAGAACATGGATGGTCAATGAGACAAATTGCACTGCATTATAATATTAACAAAAATTTGGTACTGAATGGATTTACAGGTAACAACTACTCAGAGAACTAATATTCCTTCCTGCATTGAATTACACCTGCAAACCCGATAAGATAGCCATGGTCATTCAGCAACACCTCCACCAGGTGTAGACTAGTTTCGAGCTGTTGGGTCTCATCAAAAATTTGGTGTTAGACATTTTAAAAGTGAATAAGAAACGGTACGATTAGTAGAAATCCTGGATCAGGGCGCCGCGCCCAAGCAAGATTTGCAATTGATAAATACATTAGTAGAAAATCCATTTTACTCAACTATTCGGGCTGCTGAAGAAACTGATTTTCCTGGATCGAGTACACTGAGAAAATAATTTAATTGAGAGAAAGAAAATAATTTTTTATCAATTAAATTATTTATTTTTATTTAGCGAATTAAATATATAACTGATATAAATGTGGCATTTATTTAAATTTCATTTATTTACGCGAAACTACATTTTATAAGTCGATTCTGTAAATTCCTGTAATTTTTAATAGTTTTGTGAACTTATCCGTGTCCAATCCAATTAGAGCACCATTTAAAAAAATTATTGCTTCTGGTCCCTATGAATATTTCCAACATATGTACTATTAGGAATTATCTACTGTTATATGCAGAATCAGTTATTTTTTAGAAAAAATATTATTCCGACATAGTGTAACAGCAAATATTTTTTACAATCATTTGATCATTATCATTTATATTATCGTATCGCAAAAATATGGAAAATATAGTTTACACATTTTAACGGGAACAGTTAGTCAAATATTAGATTAATTTTACTATAGAAAATAGGTATGATGAGTTGACAGAACAGAATACTAACCGTTCAATGCAATGATAATAAATATTATTATACACACACACACACATAGCGTAATATGATATTTCAAATATTAATTACAAAATTTTTTTATAAGGAGTTTAAAAACTCATGGGTCTAGATAAATGAGACTTTAGTCAATTGAAACACTAAGTCAAGTCAATAAAGTATTTATTGAGTATCCAAAAACCAAATGTGAGACAACGGAATTCCCAAGAATTAATAGAAATAGTAAATAGACATACAAGTAGTAAAATAGTAAATATACATATAAGTAGTAAAATAGTAAATAGACATACAAGACATGCAATAGAAATGGTCCAATCGCGAAATATTAATAGTTAGTTTCTTGTCAAGTCCATAACCTTTGTCCTCTGATTTCTGCTATTTGTGCCTTTTATTCTCCAAATTTTTTAAAGTGTTAAACACCGAATTTTTGTTAATATAACCTAGTGAAATTTGTCTCATTGACCAACCATCATTTGCTATAGCAATAACAACAGCATTACAATAAAAAATAAAATTAAAGTGCTAACAGTTTTATTTCGGCTACTCATTAAATATTCAATTAGAGACAGTTATGTCAGAAAAAAATAGTTGTCCTATTTTTTCCCACTGCAGTACCTAGTTAATAAGTATACTATAAATACATTTTATAATAACTTAATTTTTTATGCATGCGTGACAAACTATAAAGCTCTGCATGCTACTCGTTCAATGTAGCGAAAGATTTTTGCTCCGGTCTTTGCTTGGTCTGGTGCCAATCGAATTAAGGATGTTTTTACGTAACCCATTCGGCGAAGTGCATTTAATTGTCCTTCGGTGATCGAGTTATCCCCGGCTTAAATCCAGTTTATACAAAATGAATAGTTGGCTGGGAAAGCGCGAGATATCTCGTTAGTTCTATTATTTACCGAGATACAAGGACTAATTTGTATCAATTACCGGTGAATAAGATGCTGCAAAGACGCTGACTTTTTCGTGTCTTGACATAGGATGCCCCCCGCCGAGGCGGCTGGGGTAAAACCACCGACGCTGCGTTCATTACATAATTGTTTTACAGATTATAACTTAATAAGGGTGTTTTATCACAGCACATTTATCAACTTGATTGATTATTATTTATTTAATCCAATCGAGTAGTAGGGCATTAAGATATCGCGTCACAACGAACGTCCATATTTTTATGAGAATGTAATGATACAATAGGTGTCTTAATCAGAGAAACGCCTAGATGAATGTATTTTCATCACTTCGTTTGTTACTAGCTGTGTCCTGCTTTACGTTTTATAATTTCTTTTAATAGTCTCTACTAGGGGTCACAAGAGGATTCCATGAACATTAGGAGTTAAAAGCAGACAAACTCAAGGGTACAATAAAGAAAGTATCTCAGGTAATTTGGAGTTACACGTTGACTAGTTGGGAAGATTATGCTTCTGTGTGCTTAACGTTAATGATAAGGACTCAAAATGCAGTGAAGTACGTAGAAAAGGTAAACCCAATAATTTACAAAGTCCTCGAAAAGTTACGCTATTTACAGATTGTTTTACACTGACTGTAAGTGTGTGGTATTCACAAATATGCTATTGAAGGTCGTGTATTTATAAATAGAACATTAAATGAACATTAGCAGAACATTATGAAGATATTCTTCAAAATCGAGTTGAATATTATTTAGATAATATTAATATGCATGGAATATTTTACACTATGCTAGGAGTATCACTGAATACCAATGTAAAATATCCTGCTAATATAGGATGGCACGCTGTTATATATTGGCCCGCTAAAGGTCCGGACTTAACTCCTATATTTTGTTTTCTTTGGGGTGCGCTGAAACAAGGTATATATGAAATTAGGGTTTTTACTAATATTAATGAGTTAAAAAAATACAAGTGTGAGAAGTACCTAACTTTATAAAGCCGTACCATATGTGAATTAAAAACGGCGGTGGTTACGTGAGAAATGTTATGATATGCTTTAGTTATGATATGCTTTAGTTTCATTAAGATTTACTTTTTTTGTTAGTCTCCTATTGTAATAAGTAATATTGTTCCCAGAGGTGCCTTGATATGTTTTTGTTTTGTACTTGACACCCTTGATATGATCAGTTTTTAGTAATATCTTTTACCTTAACAGGAAATGATCAACCATTAGAAAACAATGTTTAAATCTATGACATAATTTAGATAGATATATTACATTGCACATGCTGTACAAAAGAAAAACAAAAACATAATATATTGGCGTTATACTGCTTATCAGCACTAAGATGGGACGAACATGCCTTCTTCATTATACAAAGGCTTAACAGACAGCCTATTTTTTAACTCTAAGAGAAATTTTAGGACAAAAAAAACATGATCAGCATAATATACTATTCCTTAGTAGAATTAATTTAAGATATTAATTAACATATTGTGTGGGGTGAGCCGATATCTCGAACATTGATTTCGACCAAAAAAATCGTTATTAACGTCCCCAAAATTTCAGAGACACCGATTTTGAGTCGTATCAGACCATAAATAGCAAAAATGTCCGCCATCTTGAATATTCATTTTGACCAAAAATGCTTAATGTTATCCTAAAAACCCAGAGATAGAGATTTTGAATCGATTCGGACCAATTCGGCAATGTTTGCTCGCCATTTTGATCATTAATACTTTGTAGTAACTTTACAGGCGAAACCCGTGTAAAAGTAAGTGAATAATTTAAAAAATTGCGATAAATGTAAAATAAGAGAAAAAAAAGTGCGATATTGGCGGGAATCAAACTCGGCCCTTTGGCTAAACTTTTTATGACTTTTGAAAAACTTTGGAAAATTTCTGAGGCTGGGCATCGGGGGAATTCGGGATATTTGCAGCAAATTTGAGAGTTCCCTCCAGCTCCTTACTCCTTAAGGTTGCATGGCAATAGAACTTCCAAATATTTAAAGTTATTATATAAAATTAAACTATGTTTTATCAGGAATTCTTTAATAGCAATCTCTCTTTGAGATGCTTTTGTTGATGGTTTAAGGGCAAAAATTTCAATAAACAACCTTACCTTACCTTAAATATAGCTCCGAAATAGAAAATATGACTTTTCTAGATAGAAAAGATCAATTTTTGTCACGATAATTTGTTGTAAAAAATATTCTTGTACTTGCAATTTCTAGGAATGTCTATATGTTTTAATAGGTTTAAAAGAGTTTTGAGGGATTTTGAAACAAAAGTAAATAAAAAACTAGCAGACAGAAAGGATGAATTAGATGTATAAAATGTTTTAAAATTTGAGATATATGATAGTTGATTTTATTTTAAATAAGTCGAGTGAAAATAGGTAATTTTTGTTATAATATGTTTTTTATGCTCCCTAATATTGTGTGTGATGTTGTTTGTTAACGGGCTATTATAGTCCAGTTTAAATTCGTAGAATTTTTTGGAAATGTTTCTGATGTACCTAGTCCGTTATGGGTTCTATGTCGGGGCAAAAATGTCCGCCATCTTGAATATTAATTTTGACCAAAAATGCTTAATGTTATCCTAAAAACCCAGAGATAGAGATTTTTAATCGATTCGGACCAATTCGGCAATGTTTGCTCGCCATTTTGATCATTAATACTTTGTAGTAACTTTACAGACGAAACTCGTGCAAAAGTAAGTGAATAATTTAAAAAATTGCAATAAACGTAAAATAAGAGAAAAAAAAGTGCGATATTGGCGGGAATCAAACCAGCTCCTTACTCCTTAAGGTTCCATGGCAATAGAACTTCCAAATATTTAAAGTTATTATATAAAATTAAACTATGTTTTATCAGGAATTCTTTAAGAGCAATCTCTCTTTGAGATGCTTTTGTTGATGGTTTAAGGGCAAAAATTTCAATAAACAACACCCTTAAATATAGCTCCGAAATAGAAAAGATGACTTTTCTAGATAGAAAAGATCAATTTTTGTCACGATAATTTGTTGTAAAAAATATTCTTGTACTTGCAATTTCTAGTAATGTCTATATGTTTTAATAGGTTTAAAAGAGTTTTGAGGGATTTTGAAACAAAAGTAAATAAAAAACTAGCAGACAGAAAGGATTAATTAGATGTATAAAATGTTTTAAAATTTGAGATATATGATAGTTGATTTTATTTTAAATAAGTCGAGTGAAAATAGGTAATTTTTGTTATAATATGTTTTTTATGCTCCCTAATATTGTGTGTGATGTTGTTTGTTAACGGGCAATTATAGTCCAGTTTAAATTCGTAGAATTTTTTGGAAATGTTTCTGATGTACCTAGTCCGTTATGGGTTCTATGTCGGGGCAAAGGTTGTGTACGTGTAGGTCTCTGATGGAGAGTATATATTTGACTCCTTGATGAGGGGTAGGTATTTGTTTTCTAATACCTTTAATTTTCTTATGTTCGTGGCCGAGGGCACCATTACGTTGGCGCTGTCATATTCTACGTCTACTTACATATTCAGAGCACCAAATTTACCAACAAATACTTAATGAATCATTTGAAGGTATCAACCACGTGGGCATATAGCTTTCAACGGCAGTAAAGCATCCATTTATTAATCGATTTTTATTAAATTGATGTTTCTAAAAATTTGGTGAACACAATGGTACAAAACTATTTGTCCCCGACGAAAATTGCCGATTTCTAATGAAATGCAATTAAAAGTATAAGACAACACATAATTTACCACCGCCTGACTTCGACTACTATATAATAATCGAAAATTATATACTCATATTCAGCTGACACTTACCTGCCACAATGAACTAGAAAAATCAGTGGAAGAGACTATGCGTGACAAGGTGGTTGTAAGCAGCGCACAAGCTGTCACAGCAACCCCGATAATTAGAAGGCTCAGTTACATTCATTATTCTAAAATTGCTTATGCCTCGCAATATACCGTTTTACCACAAAACTATTACACGTCGACCCTCCTTTTCCCGTTGCAAGCACCACGGGCAAAGGGTTGAAGGCAAAAATCATATGGCTTTCCTTTATTGTTCTGTTCCATGATTAACACGGGATATTGTGCAGTTATATTAACTTTATTAAAGCCTTCACTCGATAATGTCCTGCTATATATCGTTCTTATTTATTAAGCAATTATGAGTATTCTTGTGATGCTTGGCGTTAATTACAGTCTTTATTGAAACGCAAGGTATTCTGAACATTGACAAGCGCGCTATAATTTTCATGCCAAGATGTGGTCAAACAAATAATATCCATCAAAACACACTTACCAGTGCTATATCTGGACACACATACGGAAATGAACTATACATTCGTGTATATACTGGTTCATTTCCGTATGTGTGTCCAGATATAGCACTGGTAAGTGTGTTTTCCTTCTTATTCGTCTATTTGCTTATTTCTATGTAATAAAATGCTACCAACCCAAGATTACTTTTCACAAAATAAATATGAATAGCAAAGAATTTCAAAGCTAATAAATATATCCAGGGTGAAAATTGGATTTTTTTCGAGAATTTTCGAAAAAACAATTAATACATACAACCAACAAATGATTAGTAGTTAGTAATTAGTTTTGACTAAGCAAGCAATTTCTGTATCACTCCCTCTTTGAATGCTTCAGAACTCTATTGTATATATAATTCAATATTTTGCCGCATATAGTTGGAAAAAGTAGTTGTTTTTCAATAGGTTCAACAAGATTTTATGCATTTTAAAGATTAACATCTTCTGGATAACTGTATGCCTAATGCTTTTATATATAATATGTTCAAATAGAACAAATATAAATAGTAGACTAGGTTTGTGTATTCTAAGAATGAGTTCCGTCAAAAACTAATGTCATAAAACGTCACTGCAAGTGTTGGTGTATTGGTAATTTAAATTCAAGTATGAATGATCAATGAAATAAATCGTATACTGCTCTGAAGATCCTCAAGAAAGGTGAAAGAACTTGTACAACTTCTAAGTGGTTCGTTTTCGTATGTATAGTGGTTCATTTCCGTATGTGTATCCAGACATAGCACTGGTAAGTGTGTTTTCTTTCTTATTCGTCTATTTGCTTATTTCTATGTAATGAAATGCTACAAACCCAAGACTACTTTTCACAAAATAAATATGAATAGCAAAGAATTTCAAAGCTAATAAATATATCCAGGGTGAAAATTTTTTCGAGAATTTTCGAAAAAACAAGTAATACATACAACCAACAAATGATTTTAGTTTTGACTAAGCAAGCAATTTCTGTATCACTCCCTCTTTGAATGCTTCAGAACTCTATTGTATATATAATTCAATATTTTGCCGCATATAGTTGGAAAAAGTAGTTGTTTTTCAATAGGTTCAACAAGATTTTATGCATTTTAAAGATTAACATCTTCTGGATAACTGTATGCCTGATGCTTTTATATATAATATGTTCAAATAGAACAAATATAAATAGTAGACTAGGTTTGTGTATTCTAAGAATGAGTTCCGTCAAAAACTAATGTCATAAAACGTCACTGCAAGTGTTGGTGTATTGGTAATTTAAATTCAAGTATGAATGATCAATGAAATAAATCGTATACTGCTCTGAAGATCCTCAAGAAAGGTGAAAGAACTTGTACAACTTCTAAGTGGTTCGTTTTCGTATGTATAGTGGTTCATTTCCGTATGTGTATCCAGACATAGCACTGGTAAGTGTGTTTTCTTTCTTATTCGTCTATTTGCTTATTTCTATGTAATGAAATGCTACAAACCCAAGACTACTTTTCACAAAATAAATATGAATAGCAAAGAATTTCAAAGCTAATAAATATATCCAGGGTGAAAATTTTTTCGAGAATTTTCGAAAAAACAAGTAATACATACAACCAACAAATGATTTTAGTTTTGACTAAGCAAGCAATTTCTGTATCACTCCCTCTTTGAATGCTTCACAACTCTATTGTATATATAATTCAATATTTTCCCACATATAGTTGGAAAAAGTAGTTGTTTTTCAATAGGTTCAACAAGATTTTATGCATTTTAAAGATTAACATCTTCTGGATAACTGTATGCCTAATGCTTTTATATATAATATGTTCAAATAGAACAAATATAAATAGTAGACGAGGTTTGTGTATTCTAAGAATGAGTTCCGTCAAAAACTAATGTCATAAAACGTCACTGCAAGTGTTGGTGTATTGGTAATTTAAATTCAAGTATGAATGATCAATGAAATAAATCGTATACTGCTCTGAAGATCCTCAAGAAAGGTGAAAGAACTTGTACAACTTCTAAGTGGTTCGTTTTCGTATGTATAGTGGTTCATTTCCGTATGTGTATCCAGACATAGCACTGGTAAGTGTGTTTTCTTTCTTATTCGTCTATTTACTTATTTCTATGCAATGAAATGCTACAAACCCAAGATTACTTTTCACAAAATAAATATGAATAGCAAAGAATTTCAAAGCTAATATATATATATATATATATATATATATATATATATATATATATATATATATATATATATATATATATATATATATATATATATATATATATATTATAATATATGAATTTTATGAGTTTTATGATAGCTCTTAAAATGTCCCACTTGGAATGATAATTGTGATATTTTGAAATATAATGTATGAATTGTAGTTCTACGTTGATTTAGCTAAATTTGCATATAATGAGATATTGTAAAAGTAATAGTATGATGAAGAAATATTTGATTTGCTTACGGGATACTTACATTATTTCTTCCCTATTGAATCCTTCTTCGTTTTATGGGCGCAAGTTCTATGAACACTAATTTCTATTTTACTAGAAGGATCACTTTAGACATGAGCACTCTTTAGTCCTAGAGGGGGTCCAATTAGGTCTATTATGAATTTCTTTGCAAGATTATTTGTAAAATGAAGTTATTTTTTCAAAATAGTGAATTTTATGGTATTGTGTTATTTTATTAAATTAATTAAATTTAGTGGAGCTCAATTATACAATATTGTTTGCTTTATACAATTCATTGAAAAAATCCCTTTCTCTCTTCACTGTAGCTATGACATTCTAAAATTTTATGATGGTGATTTCTTCTTTCCCATAATGGGTCTTTCCACTGATTTTTTTATTGCTTTATGTGATAGTGTTTCATAAAAAAGTCGCGCCGTTATTTAAAATTTTCTTTAGCACGATTTCTATCGAAATTCTTTAACAGAAGTGCGAAAATAAATCCCGTCCTTATACGTGACGTCACGTATCCTTCCTTAGAGACGTCACAGAGCCTACGACCGTGAACATGACGCAACGTGTATTAGGACTAAATTCCAAAGTTGATTTTATTGACACTAGAGTTCCGCTGATAAATAATCTAAATTTGACTTAATTCCACCATTAAGTCCAACATGCTTAGATCAACTTTCGGCATTTTTTCTGCACTTCCTTTAGAAAATCCTGGCTTAATTTTCTTACAATAAATTACAGAAACAAGGCCAAACACAATTCGTAGAGTAACGCATAAAACATAACCACAAAACTAATCGTAAACAACTACAGCTGTGGGCATTGGCTATTTAGGCATTCTAAACGTCAAATAATGTTGCCAACTTAATTCCAGCATGTGTGACGTCACAAAGCTTTAGGGTCAAATGAGTGTTGCTATAGATTTAAATAATGAATAGGTTGCTATAATGAAATTGCTATAATAGATATTTATTTTTTTATTAAACACTGTGAGATTTATTGTCGAAACAACGTTGCACGAGCTGAATATCTATCAGTTAGCTTTCAAATAAACATTTGTTTTGAGATTAAAGAATCTAGTGAAAAAGTCCATTATCACAACTTGGGCATTCAACTAATTTAATTATATGATTTGTATTTGTATGATTTTGTTAAGCTATGTCCTGCTCTTAACCTACATATTGTTCTGACACATTTTTTGTTTATTCCCTGTTTCATGTGTCAAAACCATACCGTGTTGGGTATGCTTTGTTCAAAGGATTTGTAAAATTTTTCCTTCTCATTTTGCTTTACTTTTTGTTTGTCTGGTGAAATCTGACGCTGCTATTTTGTATATGTTTTCTTCTCCATTTGTGCATGCTTCTTTTTCGAGTCAATCTGCTATTTCATTTCCTTTTGTGCCTATATCAATTTTGTTCCCTTATTTTAACTTTGTTTCTCGCATATTGCTAGGTGTCTAAGTATTTCTGCGAAAAGGTTGGTAATAGTTGTTAGCTTTTTATTACCGAGTTGTTGAGTTACATTTATTGAATCTGTAAATATTATAAAATTTGGCCTATCGATATCGCTAGGGTTTTGAGTGCTTCAAGGATTGCCATTCGCTCTACTGTATATACGGAAAACAAGTCGTCTAATTTTATACATTTACTGGATATGTATATCATAAAACGCACATCCTGTTCCTACCTCTTATTTTGAACCTTCCCTGTATATAGCCACATGTTTTTCCATTTTGTGTATAATTCGTATCGGAATATGATTTTTAATAACGCAGGTGGATATTTTCATAATTTTCACTGATTGCACTTTTATTTTTGCTAGTGTATCACAGTAATAAATTTTGTAGGCTGGGGGTTTGTTACTTTAGTAGATGTTTTCTATTTTGTTTATGTATTCCATGCAACTATTTACTAGGATTTACTAGGATAAGGAGGATTTTGTTTTTTTACCAGTATCTTGTGGTTTATATTAACAGGCTTGTTGGGAATATATACATTTATTTATTGGAGTGTTTTTGTAATAGGTGTTTGTTTCAAAGTATCTGTATTCGATATGTTATCGATATTTCTCTGGTTTTTGCATACACTACGTCGACATGCGTGCTCCTAAGATATCCCGTGCATATTCTTAAGCATTTATTTTGCGCCGCTTGTTTTTTTTTAATAGAAGATCTTCCAAAAAATATTAAAACATTGTTAACTATTGGTCGAATAACCAATGTTCTACCAGTAATTATATTTCTGACATTCAAGTTGAAAGAGATAGTCTTTGTTACCCTGTTCATAAAAAAATACTATTTTAAATTAATAGGTGATCATAAATAAAGTAGAACCAATGGGTATTACAGTTTGGTAATAAGTATATTAATATAATATACTTATTATGAAGACGAGGATGCCATTATTTTGACCGAGGATAATAAAACAACTAAAAACATTACCTTGGTGATACTGTGCTATTAAATCATCGGAGAAATATGCAGTAAGTAGTATGAAACCGATACATGTGTAATGTCGCCCACAGTCAATGAGCATCGGATTGTAAGAAGAGTTGTATGAAATAAAAGTTTTGAAAATGTAGGTCAAAGTTAAAAAGTTTTGTTTAAAAACTGCTATTAAAAAGTAAAATTCTAAAGATTGGGGTTAAGAAACTTACTGGAAAAGTTAAAATTATCAAACTTTATATTATTTACGGTATTTATTTTCGTTCTGGACACTTTGTCACCGCACTTTTACGTAGAATCGAACGGTCTGCTTATTAAAATATAACGCAAATATACGGCCACTCCGTAATAACAACATATATGGCATTTGCAATAGTGCCGATCAGTCAGTCTATGTTTACAAGAAAAAAATTTAACATGTATTTGACACACTACGAAAAAAAACCATCACGCGATATTGTAATAGGGTACTCTGATTTAAATCGATATGTTAACTATATAGAATTATTACCGTCCATTAAGTGCAATTATTTCAATTGGTAGAAACACTTATTTCAATTTTCAAATCGCCTATAACCACTATGGGCCGTGGATGATATTTTCAAATATTAATCCACTTAGTACTGCAATAAAAATACAGGAGAACGCCAAAATCGTTCAGCTGTAAAGTCTCACAGAAAATAGCGGGAAAATGACTAAATACAATAATCGCTTCAAAACGTGCGTGTATATTTTATGAGGCACAATAGAAAACGTGTATTTGTGTAATTTTCAGATGGTAAATATAGAGCACGGAAACTTTATCTTTAGGCAACTTGGATTACTATTATCGAGGGGCCTGAGTAATAACACGAAAGAATATTATTTTTACATCAGCAAGCATTCCAGCGTAATAATATGCAGCCATGTTCGTTGCTCATCTAGATATTATGCATATTATGTAAGAAGGTACACGCACTTCAATTGAGTATTGGAAAATTTTATCATTAAGGCGGATTTTACATCTTGAATATTAACAATTATTGTTAAATTCACTAATTCAGCAGAACGGAATCTATGCAACCCCCAATATTAGGACCACCTGTAAAGAAGCTAAAAATGTTGTTCTTTTATTTTTAACGTTTACCTTCATTATCAAATATAAATTATCAGGTGCACTATTCACGAAGCAATCAGCTTGCTCCTTTGTAAATACTCGCGATTCTTTCGGCAAATATCCCTCTTTTTGTCTCTTGAGAAATACACGTAACTTTGAATATTTGCTTATATCAATCCTTCCCCTTCTTTATATCCAACGTTGACCGCAATATTGAATATTGTGACCAAAGTGTTCACGGCTTCATTTTATTTCCTAAGTTTGAGAAATACATCAATACATCTTCTAAATACAACCTAATGTTTTTTTATTTGCACCAATACATAACGCGTTGGTAGACACATAAAGCGTTGGTAGACACAGAGAAGATACAAAGAAAGCTTTTTCGCACACCACAGTATCTCCTCATTTATACCTAAATTCATTTTATTTCATTTCATTTCATTTCATAGTTTTCAGCAAAAAAAAATACTATATCGGCATGAGATAAATTTTTTATCCTCTATTTCCCTCGGGCGATGTCAAAGAAAAACGCCATATTGTAATTCAAGCATGAAACTCAGCACAGTTGTAAAATAATTTTTGAAAGGGGTTTGACCCATAAAGCCACCCTCTGCGACCCGCATGACGCTCGACCAAAATTTCTCAAATTTAAGTCTTTCTAAATCTAGGCAATAGTACACTCCATCCTATATAATTTGGGGTTGAGAAATTCAAAAAAAAAATATATATATATATCACGTTGATATGACCTGAAAAAAATACTTTTTTATGATTTTCCCTTAAAAAAATGCATACGACTTAATATTTACCGACCTCGAATTCTGAGGTCGGTAGACGCGGATGGAACCATCATGGCATGACTGAAAGACCTTTTCGTCGGAAAATATGATATTATTCCAAAAGTCGTCGGGCCTACCGACAAACTGGCTCGCAAAATTAAGACGTTATTCTTTATGCCTTGGCTCCAAAAATACCTTCTTTGCTGCCGCATAATTTCGTAATTCTGAACCCTTCACCCGCCGCCTTGCACACCTCACAGATCCAGGAAACTCCGTTTCGAAACAGGTCGTCACTGCTCTTTCAAAGGGTTTCGTTCTAAGATGGTCTAGGAAAAGGTTGTCTTGCTCTACAGTGCTTATTTTACGACGCCCTCCGCCGTGGACGTAGCGAACGTTTCCTACTGGATTCCATTTTTGTTTGAGTTTGAATATACAACTCTTACTCACATTTAGCTCATCTGCAACTGCCTGTAATGACCAATCATTTTCAAGCAATGTAACAGCTCGCATTTTTTCAGGTTCAGTTAACCGCGGCATTTAAAAACATGAAAACTAATAAAGTGGTTTGTAAATTACGGAGTTAATTACTGACATTTGTTTGAAGTTTCAAATAAGTGTCAAAATGAAATGTAAAAAGATCACATTACAATATCAAAGAAAATCGTGCTTTTTCAAATGGCCGCCAGCGTACTCCTGAATGTACCATTTGCCAGGGGGCATCATATGAAAATAATCAAGTTACCTAAGTTTGGCGGTTTTTTTTTTCATAATTTTTAGCTGGAATAGAGATTTTCAAGGTTAATAACGGTCATGTTTTTCTATTTATTTGTCTTAGAATCATATGGAAGACAATATAATCTCCCTTAGTTGGTCTTAGCATACTTTTAGGAATTGTAGCCATTATTTCAAAAAATCAATGCGGCTCCCATGCTCGCCGTAGACATCTTTAATTTTACGAAATAGAATTTTTTATCATTGTTAATGTATATTACTCTCTTTTAGTTATAAAAACAGAAACAATTGTTTTAATGAAAAGTGCAAACATGCCTATTTTTTAACTCATATCGCAATTTTCTGGGTCATGAAGGTTAAATCGACCTGAACTTTTTTTTTTTTATTCTCCATCCTCGAATTATATAGGTATGATAGATATATATGGTAGATATATATGGTAGATATATATGGTAGATAATATTATCTATTTTGAATAAATCTTAAATTTAAGAATTATTTGACTGCCATTTTAGGAAAATGGCGGTATCGGTTCTCCTACGGATCTAGGATGATGGCTTAGAAATGTCAAATATCTTAGAATATCGTATAACTGTGCGAAATTTCATGCTTGTATCACAAAATGGCGTTTTCTTCTCGAGGGAAATGGACTACCGCCTGATGAGGAAAAAAGTCACTTTTCTTAACTTATTGCACAAATAGCTATTCCCTGTCTTGCCTTTTATGCAACATAATGGTGGCTCTGCTGGACATTTGCCTTTTCTATTTTTTTTGAACCTGATATTTAGTAATACATGGTATTTACTCTTAGTATTAAGCTCATTTTATTTTATATCTTTTCTTTTTATTCCTGCTTTGTTTTTTGGCTCTTCAACAATTTTATTGCTTCATAAATTTACCAAAAGCCAGGAATATGTACTACAAGAATTACGTGGACTATGCATGATATGATGTTGGCTATGCATGATGCACTATATTTTTCAAATTCATTAATTTTTTCTAACTTAATCAACAAAAATTACATTATGATAATGAATAAATTACTAGATAATTTCGGCTTAATCATGAACAACATTATAAATTTTTGTGTATGCTGGATTCTTCCTATATTTTTAGGAACAAAAATATACCACAATGCTCAAAGGTGTTTTAGGTGGCTTGATAGCTTTGATGAAACAAACCATGTAAATGGATCCTGATGTAACATAAGCCTTTATTAACGAAATACATTAAGTCGGCACAAAACAGACCTACATTAAATAAAAAAGTTGAAAGAATCATTACAGTTAATGATCGTTCTACTGAATGCATTAACCTATAGCAAACATATATAATGTTTAATGCGTTCGATATATTTAACCCCTTAAGCGATGAATAAATAAGGAAGTAAGAAAGTTAATGTGTCAATACGAGTATCTGCAAATAAGTGATTTACGACTTATTAAACGGTGATTATGCCAAATTAGTGGGGTTGTAATAGGCTGTAATTTAGACTGGGAATATTGAATTTATGTACACCATCTTGCTTGTCTCATATAGTGTCATTACCTCCCCAACTTCCATCGAAATATTAATGAAGGGTTTTGTAATACAGCTAATTTACCATCTTAAATTACCCATCTAGATTTCAATGCGTACATACTTGAGGGATTTCTTCAAAACCTTGATAATACATTTTAATTAGTGATTAAACATGGGCAAAAGATGAAGTAGAGAAACATTAGTAGAAAATTAGGTACCTACGTAGGCAATTGTATATCATATTGAATGACTCATTTGCTTGATTATTTCTGAATATTTACCTGCTTCAAATTTGCACAGTTAGTAGAAAATATACGTTTCATGTGGATATTAATTGACTTACGTAAGTTACTTAAACGACATAGGCAAATTCGGATCGTGATTCTACCTGCTCAACTGATGCATTGATTGAAAATATTTTTTTGTTTGATTTCAGTCTTTATTTTTTAATAACGACCACTAAACCAACATGATTTAGAAATATGTCTTTTCTTGGGAATATTATTTCTAAATATCCCTGCTGGTTCAATTTAAGGCACTGCCAAAGAAAAATAAGAAAATATCAGTTACTGTTTTCTATTTTTTAATATAGAGATGAAATTTGCCTCGGCTTTGATGTTTGGAAAGACTGGATTTATTATTTATTAATACAAGTTTGTAAACTACAAGGAAATTTAGAAAACTGTGGCGATATGTTTGGTTCTTTTTGTTCCATAAGAACATAAGTATACACTGCTGAGAATCTAGGTATGGCAAGTGTTATTAACAAATTAGCAACTGATACTATTAGAAGAGATATGCCGTTACGGATAGTATGTCTTACAAGTTGCTGATTTTGGAAAACAATAAAAAAATCTGGTTTTAGAACAGTAACACTTTGTCATTAAATAAAAATGAGGTATATTTTCAAAGGCGTGTTGGTAGATTTCCAAACCAAAAAAAACTGTGACTTTCAGTCAGTACACTGTTTATAATGGTTTACAAGGTTTACAATGTCTTCAGTCCTAATTCTAAATCCAAATGGAATAATTGTATGGATATTCGACATTTGCTGCTATACTTCGTCCAACTAATCGCTCTTCTGCAGTGTCAATAAAAATGCATTTATGTCATAGCACTACACTGGCTAGGTAATGGAGGACAGTACCACAACATAGCAGATGCCCGTGGGATTAGTAAAGCAAGTATATATATATATATATATATATATATATATATATATATATATATATATATATATATATATATATATATATATATATATATATATATATATACGTATTATATATATATATATATATATATATATATATATATATATATATATATATATATATATATATATATATATATATATATATATATATATATATATATATATATATATATATATATATATATATACATATTATATATATATATATATATATATATATATATATATATATATATATATATATATATATATATATATATATATATATATATATATATATATATATATATATTAACCAAATCTAATTTGAACAAGTTGGTGCTTAGCCTGTACATATGGTAAATATAACGGCAGCATTTTTGAATTAGCAGGATTGCCTCAAGTTAGAAAATGTGTCGACGGGACACTAATAAAAATGGATGCTCCGACTGAGAGCTGTCAACAAAACTACTTTTGTTGACCACTCTATTAATGGTATACAAAATTGGCAATATAAAAAGAACCGTAGCATTTTTCATATAGGTATGTTTTGTTTATATGGATACCAAATGACTACCATCTCGTTCCAGGTCGGCATCGCCTTACCAAACACCCTTCATATTTATAGTTACAAATCATTTTGCCCTCTGAAGTTTGTCGGAAATGCTGCCGTAAGGAACGTCTTAGTTACCAAGTATTTCTTTGAAAATAATAAGCTTGTTTCCCAATGTAATACTTTTCGACTCTTTGCACATAAATCATAAATTTTACGGAGGAACAAGACAAATATTATTAAAGACAGGTTTATATAATAACAATTTTGAAATTTTTCTGTGAAACGCTTGTTAATAACAGTTTGTGTTAATAACAGGTTACAGCTACTACATACTAACAAGCGTTTTGAACAACGCGTTTGTCTTTGAGAAACAAGGCCATGGTCACAGTTTTTTGAAGAAAATTAACTCTAATAATATAATCTGTTTTGATTATTTAAACGAGAATTAATTTTGAGGGAAATCTAAGGAGCATATGAAGTTGCAATCAAACTAAAGTTGCTAGTAAATGTTAACACTTATTTAGTATGTATTAACAGTAATCTACTGTGAATATATCTGAACATTAAAATTGCTCAGTATGGGAATAAGACTTACACAGGAAGTTCAGATATAATACCTATTCATATAAACGTTCACGTACCTCATACTTGCAAGTAGGTGATATAAATTACAGGTAGGTGATATAAATTACAAACATATATACAGAGTGGAAATTAGCGTTTACTTTAACAGATACGATATCGATGAATTATTGTATATTACCTATATAAATTCTTATCGGTACTTATTGTTTCCATTGCATTACATTTTTATCGAAAGTCAATGTTATTTCACCTCTCTTTGAAATATTAGTAGCAATAAGGTCGCGGTCTGATGTAAACAGATGAAAGAAAACGATGAAGATCATATAATTTTGAATTTAGGATTCTACAAGTATATGTGCAAGTAGTTATTCTCGAATGTATGTTTAAAATTATAAATAAATATATGTTAAATAAATGTAATACCTAATTACCAAAATATTCATAAATAATGTCAACAATGACTCTCTCAAGTATTTACAAACTCCCACATTTACATACTCTCATTGCTCAATATTTTTATGTGTAAAGCAACATAATCTAAAATTGTCGTAATAAATCCCTGCCTTTATTAAATTTTTATTAAAAACATCGTCCTAGACGACGCCTTACCCCCTTTATGAAGACACTGTCATGGCTATAAAACATTTTATTTGTTTTTGATCGCAAAATATTCCGAGTTTATAAAATAATAAAGTTGACATCTGTCGCTTGATTGCCTCTATAAAAGTGCACCGATCTTATTTCAGTTTTGCCAACAAAATGTCGCCGAGATGTTACTGGATCGGGTAGAAAGACACAAGATATAATATAAATATAATATTCACAGGTATCGTATTTTAGGCCAGTGAATGACATGAAAAATATAATATACATGTTTAAATTTACTCTTACGCGCAACGTGAACGCCGTAGCTTAAAAATCGTAAAAGTTACGAATTCTAAATGAAACGCTCCTTTTTCGCGGGTTTTCCATTTTTCTCGGATGAAAATACAGCTAGAGGGTACAGCTCCGGTAGAACTCATTTTGTAGGTTCTTAAATTCTCCACAACATTTCTATTGTAGGCAAAACTATTGTACTTGTAGTCAATGCTATAAACTGCCATCCGCCTGTACATATATGTTACTATTTTTTGGAATCTTTTTTAGGTAAATAATAACCAGCTGGAATTAGACTAGAAGAACAGCAGACCTAGAATCGAGTTGCAACATTTTACAGTTTTCTTTTGGTTGGTAGTTCAACAGACAACAAAGTTTCAAAAATATTAGAATTAATGTTAAATTTTTTCCCTCTTCACTGGCCTATTTATATAATAATTTGCAAAATAATAAAAAATGTGAACTGCTATTGATATTATGAGTATATACAAATATTATGATGTAGAAATGATATAACGCAATAGACATTTGAAATTTTTTTCCACCTTCAAGGTGTTCCTTTGATCATTTTATAGATAAGGGATCTTCTGCTTTACAGAATATATTCCTCGAAGGTCTATCTACTATAAAACCGTTGCCTGTCTAGGATTTCATGTGCCTTGCTAGATTTGACATCTCCAGCTAAATAGGCTTGACCCCAGGAATGGACAACATACGGCGATTGTTTTGAAGCTCTGAAATAATGTCTGGTCCTAAAATTTGTCGCGAGCTTCAAGCAGTAATACAGAAAGGTTGATCGAGAACGTCGTACCTTCCAGATTCCAGAAGTGGACTCAAATATATTTTTGTATTTATAAGAACAAGCCAATTTGCCTGATATTTAATGAAGGCGATGCATTATAAGCTGACTATAAAATATCATTCGAGCGAGTTATGATGTTATAGTCCAGGAGCTATTGGATATTTTTGGTAATGAAAATTCAATAACCAGAAAAAATATATAAACGGGCAAGGACTAGCCGAAATATTAAGTTAAGGTTATGATTTAGAGACGAAACAAAAATTTTAAAAAACTGAAATTTTCAGCGAAACGTGATCTCCAAAATATCATCCACAAAAGTTGTAGTCAATAAAAAAATCTAAAAATTTTATATGATATATTTTTGAACATAACCTCAAATTTTCCGAGAAAATGGAAGAAGACCGAGTTTTGGGTTTTCATTTATTTTTCTCATAAAAATAACACAAATTACACAAATTATACAAATTAAGAAGCAGTATTATTGAGAAGAGAAAAGTAAGAGAACCTGCGTAGGAACTGTGTAAGCGGGTAGTTTTCGTAGTTTACTGCACATGACATTTGGCGACCGTGACAGGACTTAATTTAATTGAAAAACGAGAGAGGTTTGACAAACTTTGTAGTGAAATATGGAACAACGGAAGAAACGTAGGAAAGTGCTTCGCACCACTTTTACCAAATCGGCTAAAAAATTTGATGAGTTATTATCGACACCGGAATGTGAATTACGACTCATTAAGGTATCTTTAGATATTGTGTTACAAAAAATCGATGATGTAAAACAAGTGGACCAAGGGATATACAACCTTCTATTAGATGATGATGTCAATGAAGGAGATTTGTTAGTAGAGATGGAAGTCAGTGACAGCTATATCAAGAAATTCATGTATCTGAGTAGTCGGTACGAAGAACGTATGCAGACCAAACCGACAAATGCCGTTGGTAGAAAGTGAGGTAGCTTCTGTGATATTAGACAGAACCGTTAACAATAGAGCAGGTATGCGTAAATTTAAATTACCCATCTTAGAATTCAAGAAGTTTGACAGGAATATTAAAGATTGGTTGCCATTCTGGTCTCAGTTCCAAAAGGTACATGATGATCCAGATATAGACTCGAACGACAAGGTTGAGTATTTGATTCAAGCCATGGTGCCGGATAGTAGAGCTAGGCAACTCGATGACAGTTTCCCCGCTACGGGAAGCAACTATAGCAAAATTATTGACTGTCTTCTCTCCCGTTTCGGTCGTGAGGACTTGCAGATAGAAGTTTATATTCGGGAACTGCTCAAATTAGTTATAAATATCACTTCGTCTGTCAATGAAATAGACTTGTCTTTCTTGTATGAAAATTAGAATCGCAGTTGCGGGCATTAGAGACACTTCGTATTACATCCGCTAACTATGCGAAAGAAAGACTCATGAAGAAACAGCGTTGGCAGCTAAAGAACTTTTCCTGGAAACCGTTACAAATGAAGCCGATGGTCGGTATGAAGTTAGACTACCGTGGAAGGAATCTGATTCTAAACCCTTTTCAGCAGAAACTGTCATGAAATTGTCAAATAGTTTTTATGTTGATAACTGTGTAACCAGTGTTGGGAATGACAAAGAATTGAGAACATTTATCGAAGAAGCCAGTATGGTAATGGCTGAAGGCAAGTTTGATCTAAGAGGGTGGGAGCACACGTATCAAGTCCAACTATATACGACGTGCAAAGATAATCTTAACATTGAACCAGAGAGCTTATTCTGGAGTGATTTGACAACAGTGATTAGTTGGATTAGAAGGTCAGAAGAATGGTCAACCTTCGTTTGGAATCGGGTAATGAAAATTCGGAAAACATCTTCAGATAAAAACTGGTATCATGTTCCTGGTACGCTAAATCCGGCTGACCTTCCTTCTCGAGGTTGTTCTGCTAAACAATTGCTTGAATCAAGTTGGTGGGAAGGTCCGTTGTGGTTATATCGAGAATCATCGCATTGGCCTCAGGATAATATCCATTTCAATGAGGAGAAGATGAATAAAGAAAAGAGAAAAATATTGGTTACAGTGCTGGTCAATAATGAGAAGGGGATGATCACGTCAGACGACTGGCATATATACTATTTTTCTTTATACCAAAAAAACTCTCAAATGGAGGACGCTGTCAGAAGCCCCTTATGGAATTAGAGATGCATTCAAGACGCGAAAGTGAAAGTGCGAAAGCGGGAGTGTCAAAAAGCAGAGTACACGTTAAGTTAAAACTCCAGTTAGGTATCCTAACTGTCTATAGAATTAGTCAAATACATACCTATGTGTATAGATATTTTTTTCTTTTTTCTAGATATTTCTATCATTTATGATTGTAGCTCTTTTTGTTGATTGTTTTCCTAGCTTTAGAAATATAATGAATCATGTTTATTTGTTTTAAACATGCTTTAGGTGGGAAGTTTGGTAGAGTTTGAATTTTGGGGAGAATAGACGCATGTCAATGTCGATGTTGTAGTTTTGTTCATTCTGTGTTTCGTACATCAATTAAATATACAAATTAAGAAGAAGCGTTATTGAGAAGAGAAAAGTAAGAGAACCTGCGTAGGAACTGTGTAAGCGGGTAGCTTTCGTAGTTTACTGCACATGACAGTCTTTATATGTTGATGGTTTATTTTTCATGAAACCGCTTAAAATTGAGAAAAACCAAGAAAATATTACTTTTGGGTTACGAATTTTAAAGCATTGGCACCAGCCTATACATATGGAATAGAAATATATGGCTCTTATTGGCACGCACCAAAGCCTTGCCAGAATGTTGATGTTGGGTGATTTACTTGTGGTGACAACGCTGGAAGTAAAGGAAGAGGGCAATTATTTTTTTTAAATATTTTTAAATTTTATACTCCCCAGATATGTATATTTTCAATACCTACAGATCACCCAGATAATTTTGTTACTTAATTTAATATGCACTTTTGTAAAAATAGTGGAAAGCATTTGTATTTATTTTTCTGGAAATTTTTTGTCTCAACCCCCCGGAAATTAAAATGCTACATACGAGTTGCTGCTTATGTATATTTAGTTTATGGTCGGTGTAAGTCTAAAACCAATTTACAAAGGGACATTTATTTAAATGATGCAGTCTCCCTAATCAGGGTGCTTAAAATGTATGGTACAAAATCCTGTATTAGACTACCATATTTAGACACTGTAAACACAACTCAGCAGTTTCGACTACAATATTTATCAATTTCAAGGAAATTTTAGCATAATATCTCGACAGGTGTCACGCACATTAGTCCGCCCCTGTCGCCACGTCTTATGCCACCAAGACGTGGCGAGAAGGAAGGAACAACCCCAGTTCGGTCCGTCGGTCCATGTGCTGACGGGTCGTAAATTAGCTCCACGGTTGCAATAAACATTCCTCGCATAAATTACCTGCATTTTCGGATTAATTACACACTTCACTAGCAACTTGTGTTAAGGAAACGCCTCGTGCCTTTAATGCCCTTAAAAGGTCTAATTTACTACTTGGATCAATCGCAGAGGAAAACAGAATTATGTGGAAAATAACAGGAAATATTCGCGGAATAAATACATTTTTATTGGCTGAATTCAACAGACCTAAGTTTAGGTATTAGGTACTCATGGATTAATGTTTGTTTAAATTACTACATATACGTAATTCAATTACGAAAATATAGAAGAGACTAAACATGACTAACAAAACATTATAACAAAACATCAGTGGCGGCTTGTGGGATGTAACAAGTGAAGCGGCGATTCACGATTATTTTCACAACTTATAATGGACAATGTAATAATGTAATATATTATGAAATTGTTATTTATAATAGAAAATTGATGTATTAATTAAAAGCAAGTACAATTATTAATAATAATAGGTAGGTACTATTCCTTCATATAACCGCAATTGTAAAATTATTGGTCGGTTAGAGGAAAGAGATCACAGCACACCACAGTTTAAATGAAAGTGATGCGATAATAGACTGGTACTATAAAATGCACCTAATTATACGGTTGCCATGGTAACAGTGGCCCACGTGTCCCATCGCTTATGAGGTAGAACACGCAGTTGGCAAGCAAGTGAATGGTCCTCGCTCTATGTTCTCCACAATCTCGGTATTCTCAGAAAGCTACGTTTTTCTTTGCAAAAAATAAGTTATTAATGTTTTCTTTAAATTATATCGTGTATATTTTACTTAAATCGCCTTTTTCAACATTTAAAGATGAGGACAAGGAAGATATTTTTTGTTTACAAATACCTATGCGAATTTTAACTGTACACAAAACTGTTAATATTAATAAAGTTGGCTAATCCTACAACAGGAAATTTGTGGTATGAACAATATCAGTAGTTACGTGGCAGTCACAGTAACCGAATTAGATTCAATAAATTTCCTTATTCGTTGCTTTTGAATGCCTGAACAAACGGACTAAATGTTTGATACGGTCTTAAGTATAATATAGATAAGAGATATGTTGCAAATAATAATATAAAATAATAATAATAATACCACAATGATAAGACTTACCAACCTAAGTCTGATCATTTTGCAAATTTGAAGCAACACTTAGCTGATACACGATTTGCAGCCTATTAGCAGATTTTTTAATATCAATAGTATTTACGGTCTAACTATTGTGACCATTGTTAACTTACCATTATTGGTAACTCAACAATATTGAAGTGCTACTATTGTAATTGTAGCCTGCTAAAATGAACAAGGTATTAGAGGTGGCAGAAATATAGTTATCATTTCACTTGTTAGCTAACAAGTGAGATACTTTATCAATATTGTTTTGTTTATAAAATAAGAATATGTGCTCTTACTTTTATTATATTTTCCTGCTTTCAAGGAATTTTTGCAGATAAAAAATATTCGACCCTTATTTATTAGAGGTTTTAGATCAAATTGATGATGAAGAAGAATGGTAAGCGTTAGCAAATAGGCAAAACTACAGAGGTTTTTTAGGGGCATTAAAAAATAATTGGTAACGAACTGTGCAGCGTTTTAAAGTATAATACATAGATGAAACCGTATTAAAGAGCCAATTGTTGTTTATAACAAAAATGGCTTCCAAAGAACTGCAAAAAATCGTTTTTTGAGTTTCTAGCAATAACTACAAGTGAAATCGTTTTGACTACAACACAAAAGTTGTATTGAATTAAAGAACATACAAAATGAACTCTCTCTAGCTGCATTTTTAGCGCAGAAATTGGGAAAGCTCGCGAAAAAGAAGCGTTTTATTGAGAACTCCTAACTTTTACAATTCGCAAGCTACGGCGTCCCCGTTGCTCGTAAGAGTAACTTTAAACATGTAAATTATTTGTGCATAGATCTGTCGGACTGATAGTTTTGCTATAACTGCCAATAATTTTTTTTGGCAAGTTATGCAGGTAATCAACCTTGCTCGTATCTTGGTCTGATCCTAATTTATTTTTACAGCGGTTTTGGAAACTTCAGAATATTATATAAAATTTATATATTCTACTTGTACGTTGAAGTGATGTTAAAATGGTTTAATACGCATCCGAACATTGGAGTAAAAGGCAAGCACTCGCGCCGGACTGCCAATAGAAGCAATCCGATATAGGTATAGATGATAAATTTCAGGATGAAAATCAAAAGTTGCTTTATTGAAAAAACAATATGTTTAAGCATAAGTATTAACGATCATTTTGCGACTCAGAACAAGAAAGTTCAGTAGAAGCCGAGATCTGAATTTTTGAAGTTGTCGACTCTTGGGCAGTTTCGGACCTTAAATCGCCTATAACTCAAAACAGTGTATTTTTTGAAAACATTATGACATACAAAATTCAATTACGTGACTTGAATGATCCGTTAGATATATAAGAAAATATCTTCCGTTATCCGGGTTATCCCCCACAGTATTTTTGAAAAACCCCCATTAATGATCATAGTAACTTAAACCAAAGGGAACGGCACTTCAATATACTTCACAAATCTTCAAGAAATGTGATTGAAACATTGAACCAAATCTAACCTAAAAACTACAACTCTGAAGTTAGTTACAGTACAGTGAGTACATTTGCACTAAATTGAACAACCCCTATTATATATGGCCTTGTTAATTTGAGCCTAGCAATGTGGTTACCATAGTACAGATTTTGCCGAATATTATACAATTTATTAAATATAGTATAAAGTCCCAGAATAGGTCTTCGGGGAACACCATCAGGTGTAACTTAATACAGTTCTACTCGGCATACGTTCATTTTTGTAATTTTGTTGTGTGTCGTAATTGACTTGCGAATTAACAATAAATAGTACACGTACTGCTACCCTTAATTAATTTATTGGAAAGCGAGCAGAAGCTTTATCCAGCAAAATCAACCAGGACGTCAATAATTTAGTGAAAATGATTAACGTGCAGTAAATGGGAGCTATAGAAACCAGCAAGCAAGCAGCAGAACATGGAAATAAGATAACATGTTAACGAGTCGCATTAGCCATTCATCTGAAAATTTGATTAAAGGAAATGCATGCAGTGCTGGCATGGCAGTAGTGCACATTGCAACCCAAGGAACTTGTAGCGTACTAGTAAGTAGGCGACGTCGGCGGATTCATTGGCGTGGAAAAATACCGATTAAAAATATATTAATTTCTAAGTATACTTACTTAAATACAATGTATCCAGAAAGTAAGTATTAAACCGTTGATTGAAAGCAATCAACTGTAATACCTTTTTGTAATGTTTTTTTTTAACAAAATAATACAAGCATTTCTGCTAGATTTTTCTGCAGGATTTTCTGTATTTATTAATAGAATAATGGGGGACATTTATAGAACATGATAAAGCACGCAAATATGTTTTAAAGCCTGCAAATATTTTGTCGAAGAAAGAGTTTTAAGCAACCAAGCCCCTTTCTTTTATCTGACAAAGCATTGGATAATTCTAGTTTGTTGTAAAAAATAATAGGAGAATAAATACCTATAGCATGTGTTTTTCAATGAATTCCTCATCTGCTTCCAGATATTCTTATAAAGTTTATAAGTAAATTGATAAAAACATAACGCACATATTAGGCATTATTTGCTAATACTGCTAATAGATTTGGTCTATCTATCCTCCCACACGTTATTAACGTATCCTGTATATGAAACATTGGAAAATAGCTAACGTTGTACCTATACCTAGGGTTGCTTGCCTTTTAGCATATAATTGTTTAAGGCCTATTAGCATTTTACCTGCTATATCAATAATTCTGGAATACATTATAAAATCTCAAATAGTACAGCACTTAGAATCAAATAATATTCTTCCAGTTACTCAATCTATATTTAGGAAAGGACATAGCTGAACAACGCATCTATTATTTAACATGACTATTATATGATTCTATTATCAAAGAGATGGATTCACGAAAATGTACTTTGTTGGTGTTGCTGAACCACTCAAAGGCATTCGATACCCTGGATCATAAAATTCTGTTGATGATATTGGGTTATATTGGTTTGATTAACAGAGCTGCGCCTTTTTCCAAAACAATTTGGAGAACAGGTCAGAGAAAATTAAATTTGGTGGAGGAAGGACCCCGCAGCAGATTCACGTAAAAACGGTTTCGGTTAAGTTCCCTAATTTTTTTGTGGATTGTAGATCTAGTCCTACTATTTAAATTGCCCATTAGCATGAGATCTAAATATCTGAAACTTTGGATGACCATAAATCCGAAAGTAATCCTGGAAGGTGGATTTTGCTAATGGGCAATTTAATTAGTAGGACTAGATCTACAATGCACAAAAATTTTAGGAAACCATTTTTACGTGTATTTGCTGCAAGGTCATTTCGTGATCCCATTAATGTGTGTCAAGGGGTACAACAGGTCAAGGGGTACCAATTTTGTATACCATTTACACATCCTCGATACCTAAATTTATTAAAAATTGTAAAATGTAGATGTATGCAGATAATACTCAAGTATTTTTCTATTTCCACATGAAAATTTGCAACATAAAATAGGAGTAATATAGGTCAAATGGCACATATTCAAATTAATGGAACAACTGCCTTTTAAAACAGAAATTTAATATGTTTAATACATTAAGATTTGGAAAATATCTCGCTTTGTATAAAAAAAGCCTAACAAAACTACTAAGCGCCTCTCATGAAGTAAAACACACATTACTCCTGAGGTCATATATACTGAGATAATAGACTCAGGAGCGATTATTTTCCACCCACAGAAATAAAATCTGTGTTATTAGCTTGCATACCCTTGGCTTGGAGGCGAAGGCTTCTCAGTAATGCAAGCTAATGAAGACTACGAAGACACCACCTGACCACGGCATTTGAGGTATCACAGGAGCATGAGAAGGTTATGGTAGTTGGTAAGGATATGGACCTCCTCATCATGCTCAATGCCCTAGCCACACTATCAGCAAATATATTTCTCATAACCTGGAAGAGGAACGACCCCATCAAAAATATTTGGGCCCCACAGCTCAAACTGGCAGACATCAAAAGGCCTGTTGGTCGAAAATAAATATCTTCTCGAAGAAATCAAACCTTTCTTCGAACATGACATTCAAGCTGAAGCTATTGCCTGACTTACGATTTTTTACAGCCCTCTACAGAGATTAAATTGCGATTCGACGCGTTTTCCAAATCTCTAGTTAAATCCAAATTCAACCTGGAATCCCTACCACCAACATCCGAAGCAGCCCGCCAACATGAGAATTCACCTACAAGTATAAGTGTGGTTAGGTGGTTAGAATATCCAGATGGATCCGCTCCTCTGTGGATGGCAGGCAGGCTTCAAAGTTTGCTCTTTAACCAGTTCATATCTATAAGGAACCAGCTCCGCAGTCTCTTCTCTCCACAAATATTCTGCAAATGTAACAAGGGATGTGCAGGCGGTTGTGGTTGTCGGAAGTCGGCTGGGATTAGTTGTTGCTCACTGATTTGTGCCGACTGCAAGGGGAACTCCTACACTAACTCCTTCCAATCAGATGCAATTGACGAACCAGATGTTGACAAAACCTAGACTGCATATATGGGGCGATGAAAATTACAGAGTTTCAGGGGCCAAGTGATGTGGTGATCGGAAATTACAGTATTTGAGGAGCCGAGTGGCCCAACGATAATCAAACGTCCACGTTTGTGGAGGTACGTACCTATTTTTTCCCCTTTTTATCTTCATAGGTACCTTTAACTATAACTTTTGATATTATGAAATAATAATTGCCACTAATTGATTCATCACTAATAATTTATGCGAATTATTATTATTATTTTTATTATTATGCTGTCTTTATTATGACACTGATTCACTCACATTTACTAGAAACATATGTAACTTAAAACGTAGGATCTGATTTTGGCTGCAATTTGTATTTATCTGCTCGTATATTATCAATCATATGATTTCATACTCAACGAAAGAGTTAGGTTTCTTTTAATAAATCTAATATACCTAATGGTTTTCAGAGGTTGCGATTGCTACCAAAGTTATTCCGCACCTATTTTGTTCAAGTGACTTAACGATTTCGAACTACTCTGCCGTAAGTCGCAGGGCCGATACCTAATCCCACATGTAATCCCTGCTTTGTATTTCAGCATTAACTGACGTTTTTATTGCAGCCACGGTAAGTTATGCCTTAATCTAGTGCCGCTCATGACCATAACATAATGTGCACAGTTTGCGGGTTAATTAGACAGCGAGGGCGGAGGGCAGCAGTGCACGCGCTCCTCGGCTGGTACTGGGTATCACCAATATTGGCGCTATGCACCACGATCTTACAACCTACGTGTACTCTCTACCGGTCGAGTATTAGCCGGAGTATTGGTATTTAGTCCGGTTAAATTGCGAACTCTGGGTGTTTAGCGCAAATTTCTCTGTCGCTTTTATGAGAATAGGATTTTCTAAACCTGCATACATCGTAGGGCCGACAGAGGATATACTGGTAGTTGGTTGGAAGGGCGTTCAGGCCAGCGGAGTGCCGCAGTACTCACCAATATTCCAGCGGCCTGCGAGTAATTCTTCGCAATTTTAGAACGCAGAGAGTTGCGTAGTAAAAAACATGACTATCCAGTTCTTAGGAATTATACTTCAGACTTTCTTAGCAGAGGGGAGTTTTCTGCTGATTAACGCTTTAACTTCGGTCACCATATTTTCTTATATTAGATACTTTCTAGCTAGAGTACGGATAATAGAATATAGAGTAGAGTATAGAAAATAGATACTTTTTAGACTGACTGGGTGGAAACTACAACCTATTTGTTGTTAAGTTAAGCACTTCAAAAATTCGTCTTGAAGAGGTTTTTTAAACTCCATCAAATATGGTTCATTTTTATTAACAGGCAACCAACATCTTCTGATCGACGATTTTTTTATAGTCGTATTTATCATCTAACCCAATATTATGCTAAATAAGGCTTATCGCCTTTTCGTCTGGCACCTCGAGCTATATTTTTCCAATTTTCTGTCCAAAACGCCTTACCAACTCTTTTAAATCCTCTACTAATGGCGACGTGCATAGAGTCACACACCATTTCACTTTGACCTACAGTCAAGAATTTTAAGTTCTTCGAGGTCTTCAATTTCTTGCACTGTAGCATACACTAACTGCCATGTATTTATTCAAATTTTGCCCACCGCATCGATCACAAAAAAAGATTATTTGCTTTGCAGATATTGGTTATGATTTTATATACCTGTAGACGCAACTGGTAATCTCACAACTGCCCCCCTTTCCTTGGAGCTCAGATCACATGAAACGGTCTGCCTGCCTAGTCTGTTCTAAGTTGCAAGTCTACGTTTATAAAAAGGCGCATTGTTGGTAGGGTAAATTGGCACAAGTAATAGTTGCTGCAGATCAAAATTAGCGCACACAAGTTCTCCGTATTATACATGTTCTTTGACGTCTTTATCTCTCCTCTTCTTTACCATAGCTAGTTCTTTTGCACGAATACGAGAATTACAAATTTCTTCTAAAGCGTTATTTTCGTCAACTGACGCATTGTGATATAACATGCATAGTCGACATTGAACCCTTCTTGGCCGATGGAATCCTAAATTATACTATTCATTAAAAACTTTTCTTTTCCTTCAGACGCATATGCTTCACCTCTCTTCTCACAGCAGCTACAGTATACAGTACGTATAATGTTAAAGGACGAACAAAGGTACCAAGATTTGATTCTTTATCTACAATAATGAGATCGTACCCGAGACAAAGCGTTCTATGCGTATTTTGATATTTTCAATAACAGGCTGGAAGTTACTCTTTTAATGTACTTTCCTCTTCCATCTTTAGCAATAGTGTTCTTTAATGTCATTTTTTTCATAGCTATCTATGAGTGCTATAGCACTCCCTTTCTTTATGTCCAATGTATTTATAAGCATATCTTTCCAAACATTTACTCTTTGGCAGTTTTTTAGAAGAAAAAAATATGCCTTTCGTTTAGACCAATCGCGTTTAGTTCTTATGCGAAGTTTCCCCTTAGTCGTATTAGACTATATAAAATCACGTTGTCGGGAATAGTGTGCTAATTCCTAGTATCTTAGTACCTGAAGCCTATCATCATCCTGTATCTTCAAGATTTTTTTAATACAACTATCAGGACATGCTGGGTTGGTTTTGGCATCTGGAATTCTGGCAATTTTATTTCTAGAAGAATAGCATTGATGTACAAATGCAGGTAGTCTTGCAATTATAGACGACCTCTCAATCCATTAATTCTTTCCGTGAAAAATGTACCGTGCTGCTATAGTGATATAGCTTTAAACTGGTGAGAAAGGAGATCAATTAACGGCAGAAGCGGTGGCGGCCGCCTCCATCGTCTTACCCCACAGAGACGGCATTAGGATTAAGTATCTGGCTAAATGAGAAATCCATATGTAGATTATGACTTAGTACGGCCGCTCAGATTCAACCAACAATTCCTGTTATTATATGAGCCAAAATGCCTTGTAATTATGGTGATAGTGCGTAATTACACCAGCGAATTCGTAATAGCAACCCAGACGAATTATTCTTATACCATTTCGATTAGAGAAATGGAAAGAGCACTACTATACCTACAATATTAGAAACTACAGAATGCATGGGATCATGACCTGAGTGTTCGAATTTACGGTGTTAATACCTAAAGTACGGTTTTCACTGAATGCCTAACAGTCCCTTGAAATGTTACATTGTCCTTGCATTTTGGGGAGCACATGATTTTATGAAGATTTTATGTGTAGGGGTGTAATTTTATATGAAGGCACCGCCATTTTGAAAAGGGGAATGTAAATAGTTTTTCACGATATCTTGAGAACTTTAAGTCTCAGGTTGCCTCTTAGTTTGGTCCCTTTGGAGCTCCTCAAAAAATTAATACAAAATTATTGGACGAAATTATTCGCAATAAAACAACGTATAAAAAATATCTATTGTGTTTTTCCAACAGAAAAAAGTTATTTCTTGACAATGTTAGCCTATTTTTAATTGTAACTTTTTCATTTTCAATTTCACGGTAACAAGTATCTAGACCAAGATTGTAGAAAATTCTCTACTAAAAAAGTATCAGATTTTTTTTGTGAAATATACGGTTTTCAAGATATCGCGGAAAAAGTGTTTGTACCCCCTTTTTTAAGAAAGTGACCAAATGGGTGGGTTCTCATCGTACACATATAAAAATTATGAAAAACACCACACTGCATGCTAGAAATTCGGCTTGCACTCCAAACCAACTAAAGTGGTTATGGGATTATGGGAATTATGTATAGAAAATATAATGTTAGTATTATATTTTCTACTAAATTATGTTAATTATACAAAAACATCTAGTTTAATTGAATGTAATCACAGTATGAATAACTACAGGTTTCTTTGCGGCCTTATAATATAGGTTTTTAATGCATTTCTTATTAACTAAATCTTTCTGTATTATCTAGAACTTCCCTTGCATTAGTCTCCAGTGTCGATTGAGAAGCATCACCTGGCTTTCAATTAGTATATTGAAGCCGCCTTCCACCTTTGAGTAGGTTGTTAAGGTATTAACTTAACCTCACCTTTGTTACATGTAGGATGCAAGGACGCAAACTTATTAGTCGTGTCGTTCAGGGCTTCTTTACTTTAACTCACCTCTTCACTTTAACAAACTTCATTTGGAATTCACGTGATTTGCAATCTTTAGTTTTTCACCTTGACCCTTCGTTTAATTATTTTCTATCCACTTGGAACCCTCGTAGAAACGTTTGATACTTCAATTTCATATTGTACTCTGGACTGTGTCTTATCTGCCTGAACGTCGATACCTTTCTTTTCAATAGGAACACCTGGCTTGGACTTCATGACCGTAACTGTCAGTGGCGTCCACGGGTAATTAGTAGTTAATTTCCTTTCTTTGAATAAGCTGAGCTAGCTTAGGCAAACTGTTGTTGCCCACGTAAACGCTGCTGGATTGTACTCAGAATGTAACTCAAATTATAATTAGCTGTTAGCTAGCTCACCGTGTTATTGTTCTTATTTATTTTAATAGTAACGTTTAATAATAACAACTGTAGAAACAGCGTTCTCTATTCAATTATTATTCTATACAAATATAACTAAATTATTTAATATATTGGGAACGACTAGAGTATTTTACACGAAGAATCAGACCTGTCAACATATATTACTAGAGAATAGTCTCTCGTAAGATATATCATAATACAAATTCCGACATGTTGAACAAAACGCATTCGACTGCTTATCTGATGCGTTAAGTCGTAGGACATGACTGGAAGAAATAAATCGTGCGTTCAGATCCGTGTCGTCGGCGGAGAATGAATGCCTACAATTCCCGCGAAACCTTCGCAGGATACACGCACCATATGTCTGATCGAGTCGCCCTTAATATGACATGCGATTGTTTATCACGGCCTCCTAGATTGGATTTGCTTGTTTTTCATCGAGTTTTCTGGTTCATTTAATGCGTGTGTAACTTTGCTAATGATTATAGTCTTATTATTATTATTATTATTTAGGGCTATTGCCTGGAAATGCCTTCCTTTCGTAAAAAAAATTAATCTGCCCCCATATTTAATTTATATAGATGAGAAAACGGACTGGAGCGTAATATACCCCATAAAAAAATTACGAGAATTTTGTTTTTCTCTATATTCATAAAATTTATAGACGAAAACAAGATTGGCCAGAATTAAGGAGATATCCAGTTTATGTTATTGGTAGAGCTTTTCTCAATTTGGCTTCGCATATTTCACACATACATACATACACATACACGTCTTCTTAACAGTATTTAAAAAAAAATGGAGTTGAATATTAAAATTGGACCCAAAAAATCTACCAGTTTGCCAGATCTACTGCCGGATCCTAGTATTTGTTCTAGTATGTTCAATATTTTCAAGAGGCGTATTTCGATTCCAATTGCACACCTGCTGTTAATAAGTAATACTCAAACACTAACATTCATTTTACTAAATTTTCTGAACTCTATGTTACCGTTCCAGTAAAAAACTTAAATAAAAAATAACTATGGGTCTTGATGAAATTCCATCGTTTCTCTTGAGTAATTTGTGCCATCTTTAGCTAAGCCTGCTGCTTTCCTCTTCAATATATCGCTAGAAGCAAATCACTTTAAAAAAATCTACAAAAAAGGCGAAAAACGAAAAAAAAAGCTATTATATAGACTATTGCTATTATTAATAACCAGTCAACGGCTTTTGCTCTAGCTATACGCTTCTGAATTTAAGATAGCAGCGCTTACAGAGGTAAAACCACAAACTAATTGCTGTGCCATCATCACTGCCATCATTTAGATTGATCGAGATCATTGACTTTTTCGTGGATATTGTTGTGTTTGGTATATTTCTAGATTATTATTTAACATTGTTTCACATTTTTATTGAACACTACATCGTGTTATTATAGTTTTTATTTTTTTCTTAGGTTTTATTTTTATTGTTGAGAGTGTAGGTTATATTATAAGTTCGTGAAGTTGAAGCTAATGATTCTTTTCCATTTTATTAATAAAAATCTTCCTAATTCTGCCCTTGCTTAACATAGGTTTGTATGTTGTAAACATAGGGTCGTAAAAGTAATACAAATAATTTAGTTAATAGGTACCACCGAGGGTGGTTAGTGAACTAAATAATTAATGGCACACCAAAAATGTGGTTATTATATTCGTATGCAGGATTAGCACAGTGAGATTCTGCCAGGTTACAAGAGTTACATAACATATTTTCCTAACGTGTTATATAAGTACATTTTTTTTTCAAACTTCAGAAAAAAACATGACGTTTCATAACTCATTTCATCACATAATAGTTTGACATTTTAGACGACTATGCGTTGCCATAGCAGCGGAGGTATATAGCTATTTATGGAACCAGTTGGGAAAAGTGCTATTTTGTGTAACGAGCAGATTTCTGCGGAACGAGCGCTAGCGAGTTGAAAAAGGATGCGAGTTACACAAAATAGGGTTTACTAACGTGTTTAATACAACATTTTTTCTAATTTTCACCATTTTTGTATTTTATGAGACGAAAACTGAAAATTTTTACGTTTAAAAGCAATCCAGTAGGTTGTAACGGTGTGACAGCTCGTCACTTTCATAGCTTGTCAGGTCTTAATAACCTACTATGAAATGAACTTTACACAATCAGTTGCGTAATATTTTACTTTTCGTAACTGGTTGTTAAAAGTAAGACGTTTCCTAACGTCGAAGAGTTTTGAAAAGTCTCACTTTACATGTCAAAATTACAAAAAGTATTTTTTTTTTCGAAAACGGCTCTAAAGAACGTCGAAATTGGCAATAAATAATTTAAATATATTTTTTAAATTATGATTTATGATTTCTCGATTTCGAAACAAAAAAGTTTCTTTTTATCCCTCATGTGGTTTAGTTGCCCTATGTGCCTCTGCAAATAAAATCCACATTTGCGACAAATGTTCGATATTAGTCTTTAGTAGACTAATAATAACTATTTCTTGCACTAAGGCATCAGAAAAAGTACTTTTACCCTCGGTGATAAGCCATTTAATCAATAACCTTTAATTTTTTATAGCTAATCGATGTTTGAAAGAAATATAATGTTTTATTGGGAGCTCCCTATAGTCACTTTTACCATAGATTCACTTAATCTATGCTTTTACTTAACAATAAAACAATATATTATTTTCTTTTTATTTGCAAAAAAGTTACTATTATAAAATTTTTCTTCTATTCTTGTAATTCAATTTAATAAAATCCTCGTAATTGTTAATTTGTAATAGATAGTCAGTTAATGCCGGAAAACAATAAATAAATAAAAAACTCATAAATTGACTATATGTTTAGTTTCAAAATCCAGGCCTTGCGTCTATCAATAAGTGCCTTCTTGAAATTTTTGTTTTCGATGAAAACACGATATATTTCTTCTTTGGGGAATACAGGAAATGTTAACCCATGGTTTTTTTTAATCCAGGATGAATACTCGGGTACAAAACAATATTACTTGATATTAGTTTACTAAAAAAAAATCAAAAAGCACACAATACATAAAATATCTAAGTAGAGAACCCACCCAAATCACTTTGTAAACAAATTTCATATGGCACAGTAATTAATTTACTCACAGGTATCTGTAGGTGACGTACCTCTTATGCGGAAATGCGTATATTAACAAATTTACGCTTATGTTAAAATAGAATTGCTGAGATCATCATCGTCAGCCAGTATGGGGTCTCTGTGACTATTATGGATTCTACCTTTTGGGTACTTCGTCCTGTATGTAGTGGTAATGTGTTTTCTCCAAAATATCTATTTTGGAATTAATCGGTTACTTATTTATTTTTGTCAGTTTTTGTTTTTTTATTTGGTTTTGTTTAACTTTTTTATTTTTTATGTTCTTGATTTTAGTTTTGTATTTGCTTGTTTTATTTTGTGTTTGTATTATTGATGTTTTTTGTTTCTTTCGTTCCCAGGAGAATCTTTACATTATTTTATTTTATTTGTCGGTTATGGCTTACAAAGTTTGTGTGATCGAGGTTTGGGTACTGAGATCAGAATCTCCTCTTATATAAATCAACCGAGGTTGAGCTTTTTGACGGTCTACTGATATTCTTCTCAACATACCTGAAAAATCGAGCATCGTATGTCGAGTGCTGCAGCGTAAAATCTGTACATCTGTGTAATAGATATTAACTCATTAATGTGATTATACCTACTGATAACTGTCCTTAATATTATTGTAACCTACTTAGTTTTCTTTTTTTTATATATTATCTTTATCCTACTTTGTAATTGGATTTATATCTTTTGGGTAGTATATTAAATAAAATAAAAAATAAAATGTATATAGGCAATAGAAAAAAATATATTGTAAAATAAATTATTTTAAATTTTAATTCAGTGGTGTAGATTCTGAAAATGATTGGTTTGCAAAGCGATGAAATTTATGATGCGAAAGATTCGAATGTTCAAGGTATATTAAATTCAGCATGAAATTATGTTGGTGGAGAGATTGGTTCGAGGGGATAGGCAAATGACGGACTGACTGAAAGGAAGGTTATGAAGCCCGCCGCATACCACATCACAGCTCCTTGTTGTTTACTGGGAGAGTTTGTCTGGGCCCGACAACACTTGCCAACAGGCAAGGTATGATTAAATACGCTACTGTGTGTTTGTCTAACGTTGGCTATTATACGTTCGTCCTACGCTATATCTATGCTAATGATAATACTAATGATAATTTATTTAGAACAGTACGGAAACCCAATTGTAGGAAACACAGTTACGAAACGTGTTTTCTATATTAATAATTGTAGTTAGAGAAAATCAAGAGAGAATGAAATACTTAATATAAAAATGAAAAAAATATAAATCAAATTATACAAATGAAGTTATTTTTGACAATTTATTAGATTTTACTTGCTCGATGCTATGAATAATGATGATGGGTAATAAACATCACTTCATCTTTTATCTAAGTCCAAAAAAAAGATACAGGCGAAATAGCAAAAAAAAAAATAACAAAATCGACATTTTCGCTTTTTTTCAAGTTTGTTTCGACTGTTCGGCATGAAAAAAATGCTATATATTTTTTAATATTCAGAAATTCATTCAGAGATTCATTCTATTCCAATGGCAAATTTGATTCTCTACAAAAAGTTTCATAATAGATATAACGAAATTTTGCTTTGTTTACGAGATATATTGAAAAAACCAAAAGGGATAGTTTTTCACCCCTATTTTCTTTATTTATAACCAACTGATCGATTCCTGCAATAAAAACCCATGAACGTCTTAGTTACTTATTGCCCTGTTTTTTTAAGACATTATCAATAGCCGAGTAACCAAAGGTTGTGATAGAAACCCGAAATTATATATCCAGATTTTTGCATATAATTACTTGAAAATATCCTCTAATCCCAGCGTTACCTTAGGGTAAACAAATACGTACCCTATTATAATAAAACTAGACTGCGCGAGAACATCAAAATTCCGGTTTAATGTGTTCTACACGGATCATTAGGGCCAGATCAAGTGTATATGAATTCTGCCCGTTATTTATATCCACCCTTACTAACACACATCTACATCCCAATTACCAAGAAGTCATTAGTCGGAGATACCAAAGATCCACTTTTGGCTTTTCCTACATAATGAACTATAAATTTCCACACACAGATTTTGTTGATCGATATGCTCCAAATTAAATTGATCAGTTATTTAAAAAAAAAATAGGGTCAAAACACACATACGATATTCATATTAAATTCATGGATTACGCAGCAATTTTTAACATTATTTCTGTTGTAAGAATAATGACAAGTAATTTGTGTTATAACGTCAACAGATAGCAGCGTGGGTGATATATCCTAAAATGGCACTAAATTTGACACCATGACCGCATACACCAACATATACTGCAATAGAGTATCTCATTTAGATTTGTACAATCAACATTAAAATAGGCACAAAATAGTTAATAATATTCCTCAAAACATTTAATTGTTTTTGGTCATATATATTACATTAGTTTAATTCCATATTTTTTTAATTCTGTTGGAAATTTATATAATATATAATTTATATAATTTTGGAAATCTAATGTGATCTATTTATTATATTAGTACAAAATAGTCATTCTAAACTGTCTTTTCGGACGAAGAGTATTAGCCTCTAACTTTCCTAATATATTAAAGACAAGGGGTCATATGATTTTCATTTCCTGCGATGGATGGTATCCAACTAAAATTTTTAATGTGTTAAAAATATTAGAACATTTTTGTTGTATTATAGCTGTATTGTTGCTCTTCGAATGCAAGTTTGTACTATAATTGCTGTCAAAGTGCTATTTAGCCTCACGTGATTGAACTGTTGCATAAATTGGGGATAAGAAAATTATAGAATACTTTTATAAGTCAATTCTTTCGTTGTTCTATACTTATACGTTTACATAGTACCCATAGTACTTCTTCTACGCCTTTCTTCTCTCTTATACGCTTCTGGAACAAATGAGAAGTGATCAAACAAAACGCAATATATCCACTTTAAGAAATATATGGAAAAACGAAAAAAACTTCTAGTGGAAAGGCCTTAGAGATTAAAAAAAAGCCATTTGGATATAATGCGCAGAATGGATAAAACACAATATATTTTGTAGCTCTTGTGTGATATGAGGAGTAATTGTCACGGAAAAAAATGGATTTATTACGTTTTGATTGACTCAACTGGATTGATTACGATTTGATTGATTGGTAGTTGAGGTTTTAATAAGTTTTATTGGAATAAAAAAACTGTTGCTAAAAAACTAATGCTTAACCTATTTGGAAAATAATAGCAATAAACAAGAAACAAAAAATGAAATGTGAGAATCATGGTCAGATTCTAAACATAGCTCATATTCTTCCGGCTCTTCTCGTTCAAAGATTTGCACATCAGCACTTAAAAGGCTTCCATATCAAGAAAACTGTTGGTCATCCATCCATTGTGGACCGAAAACTGTTCATCCATGAGATGTTTTAGAGACTTTTCTTCTTCTCTGGAATGGCGTTATTAAGTGATACCTTTTCCTGCCTTAAGTTTCGATCGGTTTTTCCTAGTTTAATTACATAAATTTTTTGGACCTTCTGTTTTGGAAATCAACCACTTTTATTGTTGTTATTGTCTTCTTTATTTTCTCCTTTCTCAGATAAATTTGTTTCAAATCAAAGAATAAAATTTGTTTCAAAGTATTTTCTAAACTTTTTATATCATATAAATTCCATTCTATGACAAGTTCCTTGACGACAGCAGAATTAGAATATATATTTTTGTACTCCAATTTGTACTTGACAAAAGGGATTTTCCGTAATGACTTCTCAACTCTGCCGAACACTCGATCTGCCGGAAGAAAGGTATGTCCTGGAACAGGGTAGGTTATCCTTATATCCCTCACATGTGCAGAGGATTTAAATTTTAGCCAAAAGTAGAGTGCATGTATTATATGTGAATTTTTATTCTACCCACCACATCCATCACAGAATAACCTGAGAATTTTTATGCCTTCTAAGTTAAGGGAGTCGAGGTAATTTAAAAGAGCAGATCCTATTTGAACAGAACCTCTCCCTGCTAAGTCTTCGGTCCATGTAAAAAATGTGGGATTTTTAGATTGCATATCATAGAATGCATAACATATATAGAAACTAATTTGGTGTGCATAAAAAGCATCAGATATTGGAGTTCTAGGCAGTGGTTGCACCTGCTGCAAATCATAGCAAAATATGAGAGATGCATCTGGTTTCTCTTTAGTTAATTCATAAAAAGTTTTTGCTCTTCTAGTATGGAATCGATATTGCATTATCATAGTGTTATTCTTTTGCTTATCGCTTTCCATTTTTATTTGGTGCTTTAGTCTCATGCACGTTCCACAGCAATCTGAAGCAGGCGAGGAAAAACCTTCTACTAACTGCTAAAGTTGGATGTCTCCTTCTACCGAACTTATGTTGAACTTAACTCAATTCTTCTGAACTTAGTTCAATTTTAATAAAGGATTTTACTTTACCGGCAACTGGATTTATTACAATTTCATTGAAAACTAAATACATTTTACAACACTTTGGATTTATTACATTTTGATTGAATCGCTAACATTTAATGCTCAATTTCAATGGGAATTATTATGTTTTGAATACATCTGAGGTCGCCAATTTTCTCGCTGGATTTATGTCATACCTAAAACAGGTGCACTGTACCTAACTCCAAATGACCAAAAAGTGGATATATTGCGTTTTGTTTGATCACTCCTCAAATATGCTCTGTAACTGTGTGATGATGTAGAAATGACTTCCACTTCGTTACGTTACATACACAAAAACCTTCTAAAGGACAGACAGGAGACTGATCGGTCGATACGACTTGACTTCTTCTGGGGGTTTTGCCAGGCTTAACTACGACTTTAAATGGGTCAATCTTCCATTGTTTCGGAAAAATGCCTAGCCTTGTATATGGGTCGGAGTGTAGTGGTTTTACTTTGGCTACCACTTTGGAATAAATGTAATTGAGTTTTTATAAAAAATAGCCTTTATCAATTGATTTATATTGAGCCTTAAGAATATGCATTGTATGGTGACCCATTAATGGTTTTACTTTATGGTCAACTATGGGAATTTTAAATTCATCATAAAACATGAGAAACACTTTATGTGGAAAAAAGTTTTATGTGTACTGTAAAGAATTTCATTATAAATATGTATAGCATGCAAAAAAAAGTTTCACTTCGTAGTAGTATATAGAAATTTAAAATGTATTAGCCAGAAAGAGTCAAGTGTATGGTAAGCAATCACGACAAACAAGCGACAAATAGTGTTTCCCAACTTGTGTCATACAAGATTTTGTCTTATTTTGACCAATTTCGTATTTTATGAGAAGGAAACTCTGAATTTTATACGTTTAAAAATTATCCAGTAGGTTGTAACGGTGTGACAGCTTGTGACATTCATAGCCTATCAGGCCTAAATAATCTACTATGAAATGAATTTTACAGAACTATTGTGTAAAGTGTTACTTTTCGTAACTGCTAAGGTCAAAATTAGAAGAAGAAAAAATTCCATAAATGGAAGCCATTTTTAATGGTTTTTTCATGATTTCATGGTTTTTCATGATTCAATACCATTTTTCAGAATCTAATAAATGTTTTGTAATAATTAGAAAATATAGATTGCAATTAATCACATTCAACGATTATGCCATGTTATTGGTTAAATTTACTCACATCTTCTCGTCTTCAAGCACATGAATTTCATGATATGCAAGTGGGTGTGTGATTATTCACCAAAGTGCACAAAGTAATTTCACTTCCTCCATGTTCGTATTTTCCTGAAAGCAGGCATATAAGTGTCATCGACAATATTAAATTTGTCTTCGGTTTATTCAGAAAATTATCCAAAAGGCAAGGCGCAACTAATTTGTGAAGTATTTGTAATAAATATATGGCACTACACTACGAATGGCGGCACAAAGAGACAATTTACCCCTAATTATTAATCGATACCTTTCAGCGGTTACTTACCTCCTTAGAAAGGAGGACTAAAACCAGTCATTTTCCTCTATTAATATTTAGTAATTAATTTTCGAGAGAGGTTAATTTTGACTTGCGTGCATGGATACGGTGCTTTTTATGGATTTTAATGAGAGGGTTTATTGAAATCAAGTGATCAATGTATCTTTGCATGCATAATTTAACGCCACTAGTCCAGTAAAATCGAACTCGTGTATAGGTCAAAACCAAGAACTAGTATATTGTTTTAAACAAGTTAAATATTTGTTCCAAAACAATTACAATATTTTACTATTAACGTAATATTAATATATTTTGTACTATACGATGTATCGTATTATTGGTAGCGGTGGCTTTGATCTGTCGATCATTTTCAACTTAGGAACATTTTTTGTCCCCATGTTTCATGCCTTAGTTGTGTAAGGGCTTAAAGTTACATACAATAAAGTGACGGGGCTAAAGTTACATACAATAATATTTATGCTATCCTCTACTTATTCTTCGCAGAGCCGGCAAGAGGGTTGTTCAGCCAGTCCGAGGTTATGTAGTTAACCTCTTTGGGTTTTGACACTTATGAGCAGTTCTATAGACCTATCCAGTTGCAGCAAGCGTGTGAGATAAATACACCGTATCTTGTGTTGAGTAAGACAAAAAACGGTGCGTGGTACGATCTGCGAATTCTTGTGGCATACGTTGGACGTACGGCACGCGATAGTCGCTTTGATGTTGTTACAATCATATCTCGAATATCATATAGCGAATCTCGGAACTGCCCCAAGAATGCGCGCGCATTGACAGGATCGGTGTATTGACGTACTTAGCCTTCCATTGCCCAGAATTCATATTTTTTTTTAGGAGTCGATCCACTCCACTAGTTTTGCCTGTCTCTATCTCTCGGTGTTCTTCAATCCTTTCATTATACTATTTATGTACGAATACTACACAGTATATTATTTTTTATATATATAAACTACTTTATATATTGTATAGTAAACAAAATAATGTTTTCTTGAAAAATCAGTTCTCTAAGCCAAAAAACATCTGATCATTGGAGACAAATAAGTATATGTATTCTTGAAGAAAGTGTAATGTTCTATAACATTCTCTTTTGGGACTTTTGTGTAAAACAAACGCCGAGAAGTTACCAAGAGAATTATGACAAAAAATCGTGTTACTTTTTTTTAAATGACCGTCTGCACTGATTTTGAATTATAAATAAAAAACTAAAAAAGGACCTTTCTGCCCCCTCCCCCATGGAGCGAACGGGTTAGAGACGGGACTTTTAATATGTTTACGTCCTAACTACCATCAATACATTCCTAAAGCCAAAAATGTTCCTCTCCTCCATGTACGCTACACAGCCCTCTTCGTTGCTTATAATATATAGAATGTACCGGATGACATAACAAACAACAAATAACAATCTGCGGAAAAAATAATTATTTACATTGTGGCATTTCATTTTTCAAAATAAGCAGCTAATAGTCAATAGAGTCTTTATAAAGTTAGTTCATCACTAATTTCATTAAATAATATGCTCCAAGCTCCTTAATTTCCCGGGCTAAATATCTGTTTTCATAATTCATTTGACTCTTTGCCTTGTCCAAATACATAAATAAATACGTTTAATTACTAGGCCTCTTTATTACGTGAATCATTATGAAATATTGTAATTTCTTACCTTGATGAAACCGGTTAATTAAAACCACTAGAGGTTTTCGAATTTCAGATAATTACGCCCTTTAAGCACCGGTATTTATCGCTCTTCATAATTCATAAGACAATGGATTATTAAAAACAGCTTTTATAATAGCACTGACTTCTGTACACGAATATAATGGAACTGCTGCTCGTTACCGGTATTTATAATAATTGATAACGTTTTTTATTCAGTATGATTTTTTACAACTTTGCCTTCATACACAGAAACAATTAGATACATATTATTATAAACTTGGTATTATCATCTAACTGCAATATAAATAGACCCAACTAATATTAATTTTAATTAATTACTTAAAAGCTGGAAATAAATATACTAGCTTCCAAATTACAGGGGTATTTCTTAAAAGTGATAATATCTATGCGTTCTTGATACCGAGCTATTTTACTGGTTAAAATAAAAATAACTCTCAGCTAATATTAATTGTAAATGATTACTTGCCTAATGCTACAAATATACTGGCTTCAAAATTACAGGGGTATTTCTTTAAAATTTTAATAGCTACGAATTCTGGACCGCGACAAATTTCTCTGATTTTTGGTTCCCTAAATAGTTAGTTTACTGCTACACCTAGTAGTTTCCTGTAATTCGTAAGTAGAATTATATTATACTATAGTGGGGTCTCTTTGCAGTGAAAGAACAATCAAAAATGTTTTTAGACCGGGAGAAAAGAAAAGCAGGTATTAGGCCCGTTGGAAGCTTTCCGGTCATATGGAAAATTGCTTTTTCGACTTTTTTACAAATGCACATAACAGAGTTTTTCTCTGGCACTATAATGATTGCCCCAAAATTATATTGGTTTCACGACACAAACTCTTATTATTTTCGTAGACATGCAGCATGTAATTGCGGGAAATATTTTTTTTTATTACAATTTCATTAGTTAAGGTAGTTTGGAACCCTGCAAATCGCATGCCTATTATTATGAGACTGTTTTAACTTTATTTTTTTAAAGAGGCATGTATTTTAATATCAGTGAATACAAAAAACCAAAAAAATATGACAACAATAAACACATTAAATTCGTTGATTAACCACGAAGTTTACAAAGATACCGGAGATAATTTACAAAATTTTACTTAGATATATCCAAGATTTTTTAAGAGTTGACCTGAAGTAAAATTTGATATATGAATTATTTATTTACTTTTAAGTCACAAACTCGTTTTATTGTAGCATGCCTTCCATTTAATTTCATGTTATAAATAATTTTTCTAACCTCGCTTTACTCCATCACACACATCTTCAGTTTTTTTCCGTTTCCTCCCTGAAGGTTTCAAATGCAACATTCTTTTGCTTCCTGCAAACACTTCTTGCACCAGTTTCTAATACATGCGCTACTATTTTATGTAATTATTAAAATTCATAGTGAAAATTCATAAAATTCTTCATAATCCATAGTGAAAATGTAACATGTATGAATAATAATATTACGTGATTGGTTGACAGTTAACTACAGTGTAAGGAAATGCTGGTAACTAAGGAAATATCTTAAGGAAATATTTTCTGAGAAAGGTACTTCCTTAACTATAAATTATGCATAGGAAGTTATTAAAAGGCACTTGAGACGGTACCCACGTAAAAATTCTCTGTAAGAAATTTCAGTAAATTTGTTAATAATATTCAAGTTTTAATGTTTTAATTTCAAGTGTTTCCAAGATATTGCAAAGAAAGTTAGTGATTGTATATAATAGTGGATTATCCAAGTCATATTAGATAGTTTAGGCAGTCTCCTAGATCACTCTACAGCAATTTTCGGCGTATCCTGTAAAATCTATTATCAACAGATTAGTATATTTCGAAGAAGGCGTTCCAATAGTTTTACGAGGCACCGTTCCTGATTTTGTCGAAAGAGTTACCAGTCTGAGGGTTATAGCACGGCGAGTAGTAGCAGCGTTACAGAGATAGTACGGCGGCATCCGCTAGATGACACCACCAGAGCCCAGCATCAGGTGTTAACAAACCAGTGTCGTGGAAAATATTGCCAAGTGTTTGTGCATCGGAAATTAAAAGGCTTAATATAAAACTTCTAAGGCAACAACCATTTCAAACGTTGCTAGTTTTAAGGATGTATTGTATCAGAGGCTCAGTCCCATGTATTAGAATAAAGTTACGTAGGTTTGCGTAAGGTATTTATAAGTTCCAGAATTTGTTTCATGACCATATGACAATAAACATAGTCATATATAAATTACTTCTTCTTTCCTATTATTATTTTGAAATAATAATAATAAGACTTTTAATAAGACTTAATTATTTTGAATTTTTATTAGTTTTCAGGAAACAATTTAAATCCTACTATTTAAGACAAATTCAAATTCAATTGATTTAACAAAATATAGTAGTATCATAGATTCATTCACTGTTAGGAAAATAACTTCAGTTTCATAAATTCTAATCTTACAAAATATTTACAAAGGCCTAATTGGACCCCCTCTGAGACGGTAGGGTACTCATGTTCTCAGTGATACTTCTCAAAATATAAATTAGTGTTCATAGAACTGGCACCCATAAGAAGGATTAAACAGAAATAGTGTAAGTATCCTGTATCATAGCTTATCAGATGTTTTTTTGCTATACTATTACTATTGTTGTCTAATTTTATATAAGTCTAAAAATAACAACAACGTAATAGAGTATATTCAAACATTATATGTCATATATTATCACAAATTAGCGCCCAACATATTCGTATATTCTCTTATTTCTTATATTATATATATTTCTCTTAAGATTCCTATCTAATTTTACGTTTTAAATTGATTAGATTCGCTTAATTGTTCAGAGGTAAATTAATACTTTAACAGCGATTGTGCGTCCTGCAACGTATTTCGTGACAACTCTTTATTAACCGGCCGAGTAACCGGCGTTAAGGGAGTTTATTATTTAAACTAATTCTTATTACGTAAACGGTTAGAGCACCGCATCAAACCTAACATTTAACTTACAAAGATTATACTAGTCGTGAATAAAACATCAATAATAATAAGACAATGTTACCATCAGTAACTCAAATTGTATGGTAATAAAATATAATAACAATCTAGAGCCATTCCTAAGCCATTTAACTTTGAACCTATAATAACACGTTTGGCCAAGTTAAACGATGGTTATCTTATTGAACTCTGGTCACATTTGTTATTCATATACACTACCAACCAGATGTTCATGACTTGATAATAACATACATGGTAAGAACCTGTAATATATGAACGTTCTAGCGCACGATATATTAGTTTTGCTCAGAAAATTACACATATATGTATATAACTTATCATCATGCTATCTAAAAAAGAACACATTTTTACTGACATTGGCACTTCCTATTTTTCTGGAATATGAACTACGATTGGTATCCTAAGATTGATATCAATGCATTAGGCCAGTGATTCCTAGTAATTACATACTTAAGTATCAGATTATTGAGATATTTAGTATCTATAAATTGGGCATATAACTACAAATAACTGTGTATCGACAAATTGTTTTCGGAACAGGTCTAACTGAATATGAACGTTGAGAACTGTCTTGCTAGTTTAGACTAAAATTGGGGCCAAGTTACTAAAATCGGTGAAATATTAAATATGGTAATTAGGAGTAAATGTCAATAAATTAACAATAGCAAATTACCCTTATTTTCTATGACTCCTAAAAATATTTATTTTTCTGGTACATGCAAATACTTGTTTTTAAAAAAAATTAAATATGAGGTGGAACCAGCAATGAGAAATTTATTTAACGAGGATGCGTAAGAAATAAGGAAAGCCACCATTACCAAATATTAATTAGGTACAAGACAAGCCATAAGAGAATTAAGAACTAATGATAATTTTTTAATAGTTTTATCACTATAACTAAGGTAGATTTAATATCGCTACTGTCATAACGAAGGAAAACTTTTACAGAGATAAAATTACGGCCAATACATGACAACGAAACATTAGAAATTCTACTTTAAAAATAATACAACCAACCAGTTTTTGATGTTGATTGTTATGTAGCTGATTGTTATGTTATTATATTCAATTAATTCCTGAAACATTTAAATTCCAAAATTTAAGAAACATTTTAAACATAAAACTCCTGAAATTTAAAAAAATCGTACTGTACTAATACACTATAAAATGTATTACTGTCAAGTGTCGACCTCTCCGGTCGACATTTGACGGTGGCAATGGTGGCAACCTCACAAATTTTGTTACCTGCTTAAATGTTACCAACTGCCTTATTCGCAATCGGGCGATGTCAGGACTGTTATGTATTTGCATCGGTGACACTGTCTTCCTACGTCACTGATGGCGTGAATCGGTTAAGCTGTATATAATTTCAAGCACTAAAATATGTACTACTTGTGTAATTTAAGGTTCTGTTTCTCTGCTGACTTTACACAGCGTATGCTACCAAGCGACGTTTTTTTATTACTTGCAACCCAGAAACCCATTTCCTGTTATATGAACAGGTAAGTGCGCCGCATCATGAATCATAACGTATTATGATTTATTTATTATTTTTTTCTCCTTATTTTTTTTCCTTTCATCCTTCACTAATTATATTTTATGTCTGGCTATATATTTTCATTTCATCTCATCATAGTCAAGGAAACGATATAAATTCAAATAAATACTCATATTTTCATTATTTTATGGGATCAACAATGGAATCATTTAGGATTTAGGGACTGATTTGTAAGACTGTAGCGAGGCAATGTTAAAGGTCGCAATATTTTCAGTTAAATTGATTTTGAGCACAATAAGCCCCAGTGGATTTCGATGAACAGTTAAAATAAGCCATTGTACAGGACCCCAGGCTTACTTAGATCACAGAATGGCTTTTACTGGATTCCTATACCTAGACGCGGCTATTCATTGCTACCTCAATTTGCCTTCTGAAACAAATTGCTCTGAAACAACTTCATTATTCTCGATAAATCCTAACGAATCATGATGCGGAATTACATGCAATTATTGGTCTAGTAATCATCAAACAACTTTATTTCCTACTGTTGTGTTTAAAGAATTTTTAAATGAAAAAGTAGGTGGTTTTCCCACCCAAACAAATACGTTGAGAACTCGTGAAGTAACTATAATCTTCAATAAAAACTTTACGCACTAAATTTAACATTTTATATTTTGAAATTTATTTTTTTCTTTATCCTAAATACATAAACCAATTAAAAAACAAACAAAAAATATGGTTTTGTCCCGCGACAGGGTCGGGTTTTATTTGAGAAGGAGTGTAAGTATAGTAGCAACCATACGCTAAATTAACTATTTCGTGCTTCGAATTTCCCGCCGAGTTTCACTGTTTATAGTAACAAGTAACATTTTGACCGTGGGAGAATAATTCTACTGTTTCGAGGCCACTGGAAGAGGAATATTGTGAAAATGTGGATCCTGATATTGAAAACGAACCTGCTATGAATTTGGTAGAACCCCAGGTTCAATAAGACGATTCAGATTTAGGCGAGGATTTAGAAGACGCAACTTCACCAAAAAAGAAACATTTATTTTTGGACTGGTAGTCCAAAAATGGTAGGCAAAAAAAATGTCTAAATGTGTATAACAACTTAAAACAAGATCCTATGCACATAGGAGATAGCAAATCTACAGTGCTCAGAAAAGTGTTAAAGCTAACAGAGGTTCCTTACAGTACTTTATGTCAGCTTTTGGCTTGGCCACAAGTAAACTTTTAAGAAATTTAATTTACGAAAAATATAAAAACAATGAAGATCCCAAGCTAAAAGATGAGGTACATCAAGCCAAGGATCCCGTATGGTAATTTTGTATTGTGGATCTACGGATGGTTGGGTTCAAAATTTGGCCTCAAATTATGTCGTAAAAAGCTGCAAGAATGTAATGTGAATTACCACAAAAAATGGACTCAAATATTTTTGAGGATTGGTTTGAAGAAACTTTAATTCCAAACATAAATCTTGAAAGTGTCAGTGTATTAGATAATGCAGCCTACCATTCACGGCAAGATTCCGTAATTCCTAATATGTCCTCCAAAAAACAAATAATTCAAGAATTTCTTCTTAAAAATGAGCTATATTTCGAAGAGACATATACCACAAAGCAATTTAGGTACTTAATACCAAACAATGGGAAAACAGTATGTGATTGACAATATAGCAAAAAAAGGCCATACTGTTTTAAGGTTACCACCGTATTACTGTATTTTGAATCTAATTGAACTTATGTTAAAAATGAGAGTTCGTAAAAAAAATTCGTTTCTAAAATTCGATAAAAAGTTATTAATGAAGAATTTTTAAATACTTCAAAGGAAGGCTGGCCGAATGCAATTATAAAAGTTAGGAAAAATGAAAAAGAATATAGAAAACTAGGACAAATTGGTGAAAGAATTGTTATCAATCTGGCAGAGGAATCGGATGATGATACATATGTTTTTTCAGATTAAAGTTTCAATTGAGAGAACTACCTATATAACTACCTATATAAGTATATAAATTATGAAATTTTGGATATTTATTACTTAATAATGAATATACACTGAGCTCGTAAAGTTTGGAATAAATTCAATTAGTCGTTATTGAAGGATTTTCACAGGAAATCCTCGGACACGTCAACTTTATTTTATAAAATGTCACTTTTTTCAGCCATCGATTTTTTTTTTGTTTTGTTTGTTTTTGAGCTATGACGTCATCGACAATTTTTTTAAATGACAACCCATATTTTTTTTCACGGATTTCGATAGAGCACATTTTTCTGAGTGCGAATATGTCAAAAAACATAGTACCTTTAACATTAAAGTGTTCGAGATATTCGGTTGCAAAGTTTTAAGAATGAATTATACAAGCGATGACCAAATGCTAATCATTTATCAAGAAAGCGCAGGAAAAACAACAGTTTTGACAGTTGTCACAATTTTGAAGTTTTTCCTCGCAAGTTTGTGTTTTAATCAGTTGAATAATATCATTAAGTAAGTTGATTAATCATTATTCCATCATAATTCATTTTATTTAAAAATGGTCCGTCGTTTGAGTGAAAGGGAAAGAAACGAAATTTTGATGATGATCGGTTACGGGGACAGAGCTCGCACACAAGTAGAAGTTTGCCGTTTATTTAACAACAAATATCCAAACAGATAACCAATTACACAGTCCACCGTTAGCAAAATAGAACAAAAGTTTTTAGAAGTGGGTCATACGAGAGATCGCCCTAGAACGGGTCGTCCACCAGTGCAACAAGATGTTAAATTGAATGTTCTACTAGAGCTTCAAGAAAATCCCCATTTACCCACCCGCCAAGTGGCGGCAAACAACGGAATAGTTCAAAGCTCCGTCTTGAAATATTTGAAATTGAACAAATGGCATCCGTATAAAGTGGTTTTGGTCCAAGAGTTAAACGAAGATGATCCTGACCGTAGGTTACAGTTTTGCCAAACCATGTTGCAACGCCTGATTGATGACGACGGATTTTTACGCAATATTGTTTTTTCTGATGAGGCTACCTTTTATCTCGACGGCACAGTTAACCGGCAAAACTGTAGATATTGGTCTCCTGAAAATCCACACTGGAAAATGGAAACTCGTAGTCAGTTTCCACAAAAAGTTAACGTTTGGGCTGGTATTGTAGGTAATCGTATTTTGGGCCCATTTTTCTTTGAAGGCGTATTAACAGGTGAAATATATTTAGAATTTTTAAGAGACGACTTAGTCCCTGCACTTGCGGTACTTTACCCAAATGACGTAGATCCAGATCTGCCCCATCACACGATATGGTACCAACAAGATGGTGCACCACCCCATTTTGCAGTGATCGTTCGCGATTATTTAAACCATGTATTTCCTGACCATTGGATTGGTCGCAGGGGAACTATCGAATGGCCCCCTAGATCTCCAGATCTCACTCCCCTAGACTACTTTTTATGGGGCTATTTAAAGAGCAAAGTCTATTTCAATAGACCAAATACCATCGAAGAATTAAAGGACAGAATTCGCAATGAAATTCGAACCATTCAACCCGATACTGTTGGTAAGGTTCTGCAGGAGTTTCAGTGGCGGATGGGATATTGCCAGGAAGTGAATGGAGGTCACTTTGAAAATTTACTCTGATTTTATTTTTTACTTTAATTATTTATCATTTATTTGTTAAAATATTTTTTTATTTGTTTAAATTGTTGTTAAAAAATTAAACAGATTACTCCCAAATCTTTCAAAATGTTCGATAAGCTACCAAAATAAATAATATTACTCCTTAATCTTTTAAAATGTAATAAGCTATAAACTATTAGAATCAATAAGCTATTAAAAATCTTGACCCGCCCGATAGCTTATGCATGGTGCCATGGTACATTTTATAAACTTTGCAACCGAATATCTCGAAAACTTTAATGTTAAAGGTACTATGTTTTTGACATATTCGCACTCAGAAAAATGTGCTCTATCGAAATCCGTGAAAAAAAATATGGGTTGTCATTTAAAAAAATTGTCGATGACGTCATAGCTCAAAAACGAACAAAACAAAAAAAAAATCGATGGCTGAAAAAAGTGACATTTTATAAAATAAGGTTGACGTGTCCGAGGATTTCCTGTGAAAATCCTTCAATAACGATTAATTGAATTTATTCCAAACTTTACGAGCTCAGTGTATAATAATTGAAAATAATTGCTACAAAAGGTTATATTCTTTTAATGGCTTCATTTGTTGTACAATATGACTATACTAGGTTTTCCCTTCTTGGCGTTCCCTTCTTCTGAGTTGTGCTAAAGTGCGGGGAGGTAAAAATGTACCCTCCAAAGGGGCATTTTCGGGTTTTACGGTTATATCTCGTAAAGGACTCACGATATCGCAAACATTGCCCCATTAAAAGTAGTAGGGCATTAAATTCTGCATTGAATGAGACCATACGCATATTTTTTTCCCTTTTTGATACTAGTGCTCATCTAAGTTGGACAAATTTTATGAATTTTATATAACGCAGACCACCTGATTGTTGCCTCGGCACTAGATGTATCAAAGGAGGCATGAGAAGGTTGTGGTTGTTGGTGAGGATACGGACCTCCTCATCATGCTCAATGCCCTAGCCACATTATCAGCAAACATATATTTCTCAAAACCTGGACACGAACGACCTCATGAAAAGTATTTGGACCCAACAGCTTCAAACTGGCAGACATCAGAAGACATCAGAAGGCCATATTTCTCTACGCTCCAGGCCATAAGTGGATGTGACCAGCTTCAGCACTCTTGAGGCATGATAAGAAGAATGTGGTCAAGCTGTTTGTCGAACATAAATGTCTTCGAAGAAATCAAACCTTTCTTCGAGCATGACACTCAAGCTGAAGCTTTTATAGAAGCTGGCCTACGATTTTTAACAACCTTAAGCAAAGGTAGGGGAGATATAGTTTGTATGGAAATATGAGACATAAAAACCACGCACCACTTTAGCATAACTCAACCGAGGATGAAAACCTAGCAATTATTTCCGATTTGGATTTTAAGCCTACTGGCCTATAATGGTTTGTTATGAAAAATATGAATTTTATCGAAAATCGATTACATGTATTTGTTCCATTAGTCGGTTCACATATCGGCCACAGTAATAGTACTTATCTTTAGAAAATAATTTATTAATAACAGTATTTATTGAACACTGCTACTAATATTAACATAATATTGCTTGTTCATAATATGTTTTTTACGAATCACGTTTATAGTTTTTAATTTTGTCAACATCTTATTTTGTGTACAATATTTAAAATTAATGACTTCAAATATATCTATTTGTATTTATCGACCGAAGTAGGTTAATAAAACCCAATGTACTACATTTGAGGTATCTCTAGCAGATTCGCAAACCGAACATGCCATCGACCGTTGGAGATGATAATAATTTGAGAGAGAATTAGTAGCGTTTCGCGTTAATTCAAGCATAGTCGTCTTGTGTTTGCCTTTAATTGGACGAAAACCAAAACACCAGGCGGAAATCTAGGTGCTTGTGTTTGGTTACAAACGCAGTGGGTTATAAAATCTACCTGCCAGCCAACATTTCTCCGCAAGATGACTACCAGGCATAGAATGACCAGAAAGAGATCCAATATAATTTGAAAGTTAAATCAGAAATTAAACTTTAGGTATTACTACAAATTATAAAATGAGATGGAATATGTAATAAGATCTATATTCGTTATATATTCGAATTGTGAGGATACGGCTAGGAATTAGGATACGGCTAGGAATGTATTGTATAAAAAAAATTAATTGAGTAAGTGGTATTTAGGAAGAAAACTATATCTTCTCATGTTGTAGCCGCCAATATTTGTAATTACATTTGTTTTTGTTTTAAAATATATTTCAAAGTTGGAAAACCAAAAGTTGTGAAATAAGACTACTTTCAATTTAGAGCATTAGTGCATAAGGACCTTTCTGATATGCAAAAAGTTATAATAGATCTGTGTAAAAATATACAGGGGTTAGCACTTAAAAAAGTAGGTACTCTTTTTGACATATGTCAAAAAAGCGATGTTCAATTGTTTTTTGTTATCACTATTTTAATCAACCAGTAAAATGCTAGTAGTTTTATTTTATCTACTTTTTTTTTAAGAAATCAATTTCATAATTATGCGTGTTTAATAATTTTGTTCTTGGTTTAAAACAACATTTTCGAAGCCAAATTTGCAACTGTATTGTATATTTTTTAGAACTAAAAGTATAACACTAAAGCTAAATATTTGTGCCCACTTGGTCCTACTTCAAGTTGTTGCATTGTTTGGCCATTGTTTGACTTCGTTACGGTGTTTGATATATTATATACAATATGTTGTTTTTTCAAGTGGATTTTTGTCCGCCCACGAAGTGTAAGGGAATGTGAATGTCGTTAGGTTTTAAAAAATGTTTGAAAACATTTTTTGAAAGTTTTAGTATTAATAGTATCTACCTAATATTGTTGCTTTAGAATTATAATATTTAGAAATTCGACTTTTGAAAAAAAAATATTAATAGAAAATGGTAGGTAAACTCGTGTCAGATGCGGAGAATGCGAAATCAGTCATAAATCGTTAGACAAGTCAATTTCGTATTAATTTCGATAGATTAACGGTATTGCAATTTCCGCCTTCATTCACAGCTATAACATGTGTCAAAACTTTTGGATTCGTCAGAAAGTAAATAATACCGTCTGAATCTCTCCGATAATGTAAATTATGTAAAAAGTTATCTCGGGTTTGTAGCACTTCATTAGAATTAGAAATCAACTGAAAACCCTTACCCGTTGTATATCTGGACGTATACCTAGTATATATATATATATATATATATATATATATATATATATATATATATATATATATATATATATATATATATATATATATATATATATATATATATATATATATATATATATATATATATATATATATATATATATATATATATATATATATATATATATATATATATATATATATATATATATATATATATATATATATATATATATATATATATATATATATATATATATATATATATATATATATATATATATATATATATATATATATATATATATATATATATATATATATATATATATATATATATATATATATATATATATATATATATATATATATATATATATATATATATATATATATATATATATATATATATATATATATATATATATATATATATATATATATATATATATATATATATATATATATATTTTGTGCTTAATACATATAGATATTATATACTACAGGCATATCAGAATAAGAGATGTAGTAAGGTAGTTTCCAAAGTTGAAGGTAATGAAACGCAAAGGCCACCTGATATTTGCCTAGGACCGCAATTAAATACGAGTTGTAGTTAACAGTTTTAATAACTTTTAATTGTGTTGTGCCCGGGTTCATTAAATCAACATCATTCTAATTGATACTCATACTCTACTAATTTTCATAATTTGCATGTAGAAGGCAAATTGTATTCTGGTTCAATATATTGGGTCTTCATAATTTTGACTTGCTAAAATAATACCACCTATCATGTTTCAGGATTCAGGACACACATGTTTGGTTAAGAAAATATTTTTTTTGTGAAATATAGGCCGTCAATAAAAACGTTAGTTATACTTCTGTTTTCGTATCACACATCAATTTAAATGATTTATATTATATCACTAATAATGACATTAGAAATCATCATAATTGTTCATTGTCTATTAAAAAATTTGCCTAAAATATTTCCAGCGACGCAACGCATTTAAAATTTAGCTTTTATATTACGTAATTCCCATGATTTTAATAATATTGATACACTTAAACTTATGTACACAATGACTATTCTGAAATGCTTAATAAGTTAAATATGTATATTCCTAGACTAACTTCAGATAAAATGCTTTTCCCTGCCTTCTGCGAGAACTGATATTTAAAAACATCCTCCATTGTTCAGGATGTGCAGAAAGTAAAATAGTGTAAGTAAATATATTCACATATTTAACTGCAGCATGGTACGTACATTAGATTACATAAACCTACATTAGGAAAACAGGGAAAAGTCAGTGATTCCGTCATTCGTCAGCATGTCGCATGTCATAAACGTTTTCTTAAATACGGCTCCCATATACACGCGCCCAGAAGTATTTTCAATACTAAAAGTAGTTGAACCAAGAATGTTCGAAATAACATATTTCCTGATAATTTAATTTAATGTATTAAGGATATCTGTATATTTTCCCTTTAACTTGACAAACCCAGGCGTTTCTACACCCCTGAGTCGACTCCTCTAGCCGAGATTAACCCAATATTTACAGATGAGAATTGAGTGAGTGCTGGAAACGTAGAGCGTAGAGACGGTTTTTCGGTCGGATTAGAAAACGCCTGGCAGATTAATATACTTCTGGCCCCGCGATGCAGGTGTAAGTTATACGGCGCGAAATAAAATATGAAATATGCCGTAGCGTCGGTGCCTTTGATTTATTAGCGGTGTTCGTTAAATACTGTGGCTTTCCGCCCACCTCTCACTCGGTCTGGTTACCAACACGCGTTATATTTCGTCGTAAATGAAGCAGGCCTCGCTATAGCTACCTTGTGCAGTAACTTGCCAAAGGAAATCTTCCAGTTTAGTACTTGACGTTTATATACTTTTCATTTAATATAATATACCAAGCTAAATATTATAAGGCCAAATTATTAATATTATTAAAAAATAATAAATGTAAAAAATTAAAAAATACAGTTTTCATCATAATTTTCCAGTTTGATTTTTTTAAATTAATTTAAGAATTTAAACTATGTACGATCGCAAACTAATTAAGACTGTACCATTACTAAATAATATAAACATATATTATGCGTAACAAGGGAAAGCTACCTTCTGTGGGACCCGATTCTTGAAGCAATGAGATTTTTTTCCCCGACGAAAATGACGTCATATCTCATGAGAACCTTCTTTTGCCATTCTTGAAAGTTCTCCTGAGATTTTTTTCTCACAAAACTCCGAGAAATTATTCCCGTGCTACTTTCATGGGGAATTAGTAAATTTGTAAGGGAAAATTAGTGTTTCTAACGTCACTTTTTATGTCTTTATTCTTTGACTGCTGTGCGACGTTCTGTGTGTGTTCGAGTTTGTGTACGTAATGTGTAATTTGAAGATAATAATAATATAAATTATTTAATTAATATTATTGTGATAAAAAACAAACATGGAAGACGAGGAAGCTCAATATTTGCAGTTATTGTTATTTTTACAAGGAAGCAGCTGAAGAAGCAGCCCTACAACCAAGACAACGAATGGTTAAATTTGATCCATTTGTTTCACTTTCGGATCGCTTTTTCATTAAACATTTCACTATCTAAACAATTAATTCTGGTTCACCATCTAATGCAGCAATTAATGCCTTTTTTGACGTTCGGTTACAAATTGCCGTTTGTTCTCCTTTTCTCCATATTTTAATATAATTCTTTATTGCACTGATCACACTTAATTTGTATTGTTGACAAATAATAATTTAATTGTTTAGGTCAATTAAATTCACTCGGAGTTGGCATCATCCGGAGACGATTAAAAACTCGCGTCGAGCGAAGTGAAAGTGTTTTGGTGTTTGTGGAAACTACTCGGAGTGTTATAATTACATCAAAGGTTCTAGCCCTATCCAATTAAATTCACAAAAAAATATCAGAAAACACAATACTTAAGTCACAAATACTTAAGTAAAATGAACGAAAGCTGGACACTTCATAACATGACATCTGTCAAATACCATGTGTGACTTGCGTAAGTTGCCTATTCCAGGTTTCCTATTAGCCGAGACAGAAAATTAATGATAAGTAATACGACATACGTCTACTTCTGGTTCTCAAACGAAATAAGATTCGGGGAGCGTTCAAGAATGCTACATGCAGTTCCTATGAGAATTTGTGTTGTAAATTATTTTCTCATAGGAAACAATTCTCATGATTTCAAGAATCGGGACCCTGGCGATAGTTCCACAATAATAATATTTTAAACTTTGCAATTTTTTATGCTCAAGGTTGATATTGAATATAAGTTAATGCGGACATTTTTGGCCATAGCTTTCTATCCTCAGCTTCTCTTTCCAGCTCTGAACTTGTTTCCCTGCCATATCTTTTTCGACCTCTTCCTTCCAAAATTATGTATAATATGCGTAACAAGGGAAAACTACCTTCCCTGGTGATGGATGCAATTTTTTATGCTCAAGGTTGATATTGAATATAAGTTAATGCGGAAAATTTAGGGCATAGCTTTCTATCCTTAGCTTTTCTTTCCAGCTCTGAAATTGTTTCTCTGTCAGATCTTTTTCAACTTCTTCTTTCCAAAATTTCCTTGACCTCCCTCATTTCTTCCTGCCCCTCTCGTATCTTCCATGATCCTGTTTTACGTATCTGGCGTTATACATTATTTCTTTTATCTTTTATTTCTTTGAATATCTATTTTGACAAAGAAATTCGTCATCTGCAACGTCAAAATTTTCCGAGAAACCGTTTTTGAGTGTATTGAGATCATACATAAATGGCAAAAACGTCCGCCATATTATAGCCGCTATGTTGAATAATGATTTTAACAAAGGAATCGTGAGCGCCCCAAAACTCCAGAGTCACTGTCATTTTAAGTTGTTTCTGACCATACATAGCAAAATGTCCACCACTTCATGCCGCCATATTGAATACTTATTTGGACAAAGTAGGAACTCGTGATTAGGGACCTGAGACACCGATTTTGAATCGATATAGATTATAAATAGTAAAAATGTCCGCTATCGTCGAGAAAGTTCTTCCTTTATCTAAAAATTATTTTTCTGCCAAATCTTAGGTTGTTTTTTGAATATTTCGTTCTCGAGATCACGGTATCCGGACAAGGGGACTGACGGACGAATATTTTGAGAGTTCTTTCAAATTTGATGACGAACACATCACAAAAATACAACAATTTACAAAAATTTTCCATATGAAATGTGATATACCGACTCTTCGACTTCCGCAGCGAAGAGTATAAGTACCAAATGAAAACGTCAGATTTTGTAGGTGAAGCGGCATTTTTTGGTATTTTTCAGTATCTACATGCTTCTTAATTAACACATATTTTCAGAATCTTAGGTTATCAGAGTATACACACTTTTATTTTCCTTCCGTGATGGATTAAAGTGAAAATGCGTGTTTCCTCCACTTCCGTCAATTTTCATCTGTAAATATTGAGTTAATCCATGCTCTCGCATCATAGTGGGTGAGTGTCAAGCGATTTCCTTCTTCACTCGCAGCATACTTATTAAAACAAACCTGGTGCTGATGCTTGTCTTATCCCGCATACACGTTCTAGTAATTAAGGCTCGCATCTCTTTTGCCTCTCGATGCCGTTGATGGCTCGGGGTGAGTGGGGAAGAAATTTCTTACAGTATTCTCCCCAGAGTATTCGCTTTTATATTCCACCACCATGTCGCCCAGAAAATATTATTTCAAAAGCCGTCTCGAAATAAACAGGTAAATATAAACCACTTGATTATTTATCTTCACACGTACCTATGATTTATTTGGAAATAATCCATCATGCCAATTAACGGTCTACAAAAAAATTTGCCATTTTCCGGGCTAGTTCGTAATAAAATTATGTTCCAAAAATGATGTTTTTTCATCATCGAAAGCACTTTCTACAATTTTGACTGAATATTCAACACTGAATGCTTTTCACAACCAGTAGGGAAATGTAATATTTTGCAACAGTTTGTGAGTAGTTCTCTAAACATCTGTTAACACCATAAATAATTGTAATTTATATACTGTGAAAATCCTAATATTTGTAGTAATATCAATTAAATAAAGATTTTTATTAATATTTGTCATTAAAAAGTCAGGCATTTCAAGGTTCATTTGAACATAGCGTATCTATAAATTGAGATAACAAAATAAAACCCAGCATAGTAAAGAACCAATATAATGAGATGAAGTATTGCATATTGTGTGAAAATATATAGCGAGTGATAGTAAAAAGAATATCCTTAATTAAAATAAAAATATCATTAAATTATATTTAGAATGACAGCAAGCAACTGTCAACCATAAAGCTACCTTCACAAGACCCAAGAGTATGACCTAAAAGACATGGAAAATTAAGTAAACTCTTAAAGAAATATTCTATAATACAATAAGAACCATGTAATAAGCAATAATACTTGTCATAAACATTTAAAGTGCCAGTGAAAGTGAGTTAAACTAAAACTTGCAAACGACTAAAATTTTGCAATTTTTATATCCTAGTTTACAGAGAAAACACATTAGTGCAAAATGTTATGGACTTGGTTACGAACTTTTGAAAAAGAAGCAGGTACATTTTTAATAGAGTTGATTTGCTGTAAATAATTAAATAAATAGGATAAATTTAGTACTTATAAATCATTCACAAGAGGTTAGGCGAATTTTGCTGAGAAAACTACGAGTTTCCAGACAAAAATTTAGACCTGGAATAATCATATAATTTTAATAGCTAGCAAAATAAAAATTCATGAATTGAGAGTAAAATTTTTATGTCACAGAATAGACACAACTAAGTACTTACCAGTATAATTTTCCACTAAATTAGAGCTCGAAATTAATTAATATTTCCAAAAACTTTTCAGCAAATGTCACAAAGGTTTTGTGGGAAACCATCTTTCTTTGAAATAAATCTGTATTACCGGATTTGGATGTAGGGTTAATAAAGGCTTGGGCTTAATAAAGGAACATATCTGGTCATGTATTATGGTATGCCTATATTAGAATAATAGAGGGTTATAAATTTGATTTTAAAGGGAAATAAAGGCAGTGAAGGTATGGTTGGTTGTTTAAGTAAGTTAGGATATGTTTTAAATAATATATGATTTTCCAGAAGTATTTAATTTCCGAAATGTATTGTTTCATTATTAAAAACGTTCAAATAAAATGTTCAATTCTGGTATACTTTTGTATTGTCATTTATGAACACAAGTGTCTCTGCGAAGTTTCTAATAGAATCGACTACTGACGACAAGGTCTCAATGCCACAGTAGCAAGGCAATTGAAACAGGGTAATGAGCTTTAACCAGGGTAAACATAAAATCTGAATAAGTAGCAGAAAGGTGAATAATAATATAATTAATCTCAAACTAAGGTACCGTGTAAAATCATTTCATGCTCATATAAAACTAGCTTCATTTAAAATTATTATTAATAATAATCTTTGTAAAAAATTTAATAAAATAAAATATATACAACTCATTAATTAATTAAAAAAATAAATCTAAAATATTGAAACAAAGTAAAAAATTTAAATCCCAAGTACCCATCAAGAGTTATAATAACAAATTTCTAAAATAGTCTCCCTGCAAGATCCCCTAAAACGATGCATGGAAACATCGAATTCGCCTCAAACACATCTCCATTACAAATGCCATACCTGAGTGGCGCTCACATGGATTCTGTATATAATATAATATACATTCAAAATAAAAAAAAATATTTGTATGAAAGGAAACTATCTGCTGATTAAATTTAACATAATGCACAGAAAGTGACCCTAAATGTTCTAGTTTTACCCCACTTGCTGCCATCCATATTTTGAGGCTCCAGGTGACTGAGCACCCGCGAGGGAAATGAGTAGGATGGGCCGGATGTACATCAAGATACTATGCTGTTGTACACGTCTTGCAATTTTACGTCAGCAACCATCATTCGCGAATCTTACACAGAGTAATACGATAGTAAACATAAAGATGCGAGATCGACAGAAGCTTGTTTGCGGAAAGATAAAGCACCAGAGCTTGGAGCAACAGCTATTTAATTTGCAAATAAACAACATGTTACCTCTGTTTTAATTCACAGAGATCACGAGTATTGATCACACGGGTATTTTGTATTTTTCTCATAAGATGTCTTTTTTAACAAATACTCTCAAAAAAAAAAGTTCAAACAAAGACAAAGTAAAGTTCGCTTAGGTAGGTAGCGGTAAAAATTTTATATAAAGTACACTTTTTTTTCTGTTAAAATTGTTTTAGTGGCATCGGAAGTTTTACTGGCAGGTACGATTATACGTACTATAGAGAGTATTAAACATAATTCACAGATCTTGCATCGTACGCAAGTGTTTGAGGCGTATTGAAAATACCAGACACAACTTTTGTTTACTATAGAACTATTACTATTGTTTACTATACACACTTTATGTGTGTAACTATTAGTTACACAGTTCTTATGTGTCAAAATAACAATTTTTATAGGTTTGTGGTGATGGCTGGTAGAAGTTTAGGATGATCATATGCTGAAAATAAAGCATTTGTTATGCCCAATTGAAATAGTCGCTATGAGAAAACTTATATGCAGAAATATGCAAAACTTGCGGAACTTATTTTCAAGACATCTCGCAATAACATAGACTGTTTTATTGTTGTACGTGTGATCGCCCTCAAAATCGACTAGGGTACGATATTGATGATTACCTGATTCGGTTTTGTAAATTTTATTACATGGTATATTCAAGTAATGGTTGTGTTAAAATAATTTTAGTATGTGCTGACTAAGTAATAATGGTTGTGGTTGGCGCCGATTGCAAAACGTACAATATGAACAGATGAGAGTCTGTCATTCCGTCGTTCGTAACCAAAACGAACAAAAAGAAATTATTTATTTGGAAATAATTATAATGATACACGTCTTAATACTTGCAAATAAATCATGAGAATGTCTAATCCTATATTTTATGCTATTTAGTTTAAACATTTATTAAGTATTAATGGCACCAGTTACACACGTACAACCCAAACATATTTATTTATTGGAACTCCTGCAATCCTGTAATCCACTTCTCGTGACCTCCATCGATATCAGTTAATATAAACACATCGACTACATATGAGGAATTTTTTTCTTTTATACACTAAGACACCTAATACTGCCTGTTTTTCTTTTGTTGTAATTGAGAGTAGTTACAAACCTTTTGCCAAATAATTATATTTTTAAAAGTTCAATATTTTGCCCAAAAATATTTTCCCAATATTTTCGGGACCGTTATTTTCGAGATCTCCAGAGGAGGCAAGCCTATTTTGAAGGCAAATTTTACCTGCAGTTCTCTCATAACGCTTCTATTTTATTTGGGAATAACAATAAATGCCTAATTTGTTAAGATAGTTAACATTCGGTGTCTTCGAAATCAAAAATAAGTTTTAATTAAAAAGTTTCTATGAAGTACCATAGGTACTTAAAAACAGTGGATGCATAGATATAACAATGTTATAATTTTAACATACACAATGTATATAAAGAACAAAATATAATAGTCAATTCAATGAAGGGAAGAACAAAAAAAATTAAGGAACAGTTAGACCCAACAGTATTTTGTGTTGTATTTTGTGTGTGTGTGTATTTTTTTAAGTCAAAAGTTTTATTGTGCTTGTTTTTTATTAGTTTCAAATTGCTGGAGGTCAGTGGTGGGAGTCAGAGTGTACACATATAGTTGAGGGAGGAATGGCTTGGGGGTTGGAGGAATTTTGGAATTTAAGAGCTTATATTACCAAAATTTAATATCATCATAACTGGTTAACACAGTTTGAGGGTGAATTCTGCTATACATTTAGCTTACATGTTCTTACTTATTTGACTGGTGTCACGGCATCTTCACCGGCATGCAATTGATATATATATATATATATATATATATATATATATATATATATATATATATATATATATATATATATATATATATATATATATATATATATATATATATATATATGGATTATTTACTTTGAAAGAGGTATCAACGGGCAGCATACTATTGCAAATTTTAATAAGTCCCCAAAAGATGCTTGGACCTCTGGAAAATTTTCAACATAGAATATGATTGGCCACAGTCTGTTTCTGAGTTAGAATTCAAGGGAGCGCGGAGAATCACTACTATTCTTCAACTTAAAGGACATACATAACAAATATTATAATGCAAAGTAAAGTATTGTATAATAATTATCAGCTGTTATTATTCAATACTATTATCACTTATTATCTAGTGATCGTGGATAAACATCTTTAATAGCTTGCATTGGAATTAGCCTTTGTATAAGTAATAGAGATATGTAAAAAAAACTTTGAACTTAAATGGTTTTATTTTAAATCATGAGTTGTACTAAAAACTATAAAATATAAACATAAACCTGGACCTTCATGAGATTCTGATGTTTGGTAAGAAATAAAAACGCGGGGCGCTACCCCAAGTACCAGGTTTGAGACAAATCGGTTCATAAATTCGATAGTCCGCCATTTTGATTTTTTTAAATTGAGTCAAAAATTATATTGAGAGACTTTAAACACCCCAACGTTTCAAGTTTGAGTCAAGTGGGTTCGTAAATATGATAGTCCGCCATTTTGATTTTTCTCATTTTTGAGTGACCTTAAACACCGCAAAGTTTCAACTTTGAGACAAATCGGTTAATAAATAGGAAAGTCCGCCATTTTGGATCCGCTGTTTTAATTTTTTTGTAAAACAAACTAAATTATATTGTCAACGGAACACTATAAAGCTACAAAATTTCAAGTCTCGAGCTCATCGGGAACTAGTTAAAGTTAAAGTTGTTGCAAGATTTGAAACAAACATATATTATAAACAAATATTCGAGGTCAAGCTAAATAAAACCGTTACAAACGGAAATGCCGTACAGTTGCGTACATATTTGAAAATTACTGTGGCTATATGAACCAGTACCAATTATATCTAAATAAGTCGCATCCCTTTATCCTGTATTAAAATTTACATCCCTCAAAATTATTTAACCCTTTTCAGGCTGGTGCGTACGTCTTGTGCGCCCCAACAGGCGAAAATCCGCGAAGGTTCATTTGTAAGCGGTAGTAAGCGCGATTGGTCCCCTGACTGCTGTAGTCTAATGTCAGGAGCTGATGTCATCATCAAGTATATTGCCATCCTCTCAAACAGACCACGAACCGCGTGGAACACGCGCCTCTTGCGGCTATTCCGACAACTAACGACATGTGTGCAACCTGAAAACTTAATTAAACCCGACTATTAATATTATCCTTCGGTAATATCTTAACGCATCAGCGCTGGAATGACGCTCTATTGTCAAATCACTCCTTTATAAATGTTGGCATTACACCCTTCCAACAAAACGCCATCAATAAAAAGAGTTAAGATGAAAAAGTTTCCTTAATAGTCCTTATATAATTTGTTGGCGTCATTTTTAATTCATTGTCACAATCAGTTGAATTCTATCAGATATGTGTTGCTATATGTCACTTCATGTTTTTTTCCAAGATTTATGTTTTTTCTTTATATTATACTTATATCGTGTCACGATTGACCATGAAGGATAACTAAGATGAATTACAGAAAGTTTTGGAACACAAACTTCAAAAATTTAATCCAATTTGTTGTAAAATTTCGCAACTGCTTGTTCAATATCATTATAGCTCTGTAAAAAATTCAGTTAGCTTCGAATTAACTATATTACATGGTTTAATATTTTTATGAAACCGTTGATTCGTTTTATATGATATTTTGTGAATATCATAAAATATAACAATAGATGGATGGTGACTATCTTCAGTTACAATAGTATCAACTGCCCTTTCAACTCTATTTTCATTTTTACAAAAGATAAGATCAAGACGACGATCGTTCATATTTAATATATTATTGTATATTATATATAGGATATTGTAACTCACAAATCAAATTTTTCAGATAAATTGCTTCCCTCACTCCTTCAGACAGACATTTTTAAATTGTAAAGGTACACAGAGTTACACGCTATGAAACTACTGGGCCCATTACCTGTTATGACATACATAGGCAGTAGATACAAATATGAAACGGTAGTTTATGGAAGACTGATAATATTACAAAAACAGGTTTACAATTAAAGAATTATGAATATCTGATCATTCTTAACAATTACAACTGATTATTTTTCGTCAGCTCTGATTTCTAGGCAGGTCAAGTGGTTTACAGAACACCACTTACAACCTTAATTATTAGATGTATAGGAGGTACAAATTTATTTGCTTCCAATTAATCAGCATTGGTCAAAGGGTCAGTATATCCCCCTTCCATAAATAACTCCTGTTCCAATGAATGTACTAATTTGTAGTCGTAATGAAATATTATCCCAAGTCTTCCCCCTTCCTTTAACGGACCGCTATCGAAACCTCTTGATTAGATGTACATAATCTTAACCAAAACTTGTCAAGAAGCCGCACTGGTTCTATTCTAAAGCCATTCATGACCCTTGTAGTGTATTAAAGATACATGAATGTCATGAATTCAGGCCGGCCGGACACACATGGATCTCTTTGATTTGCTAATGCTCTGCCGATGGCGATATGAATGCACATTATTATCTACCCGGTTGCCATTAGAGTATATGAATATTCCGGCAGGAAATTTTAAGGGATTTCTTACTCTAATCTGACCCAATCATGCATACATCGGGATGCGATGGATATGTAACTCATGCGTGCTGCACTCGATATACAAGGTGTTTCTAAATTGATGCCAGGGATGTTCAGAGGTGAATGTCCAGAAAAAAATATTTCTGTTTTATTTCTTTTTTTCTCCAAACCCCACTATATTCTCCTCTAGAATCTAAGAGAAAGAAATTTGACAGACAATTTTGACCAATTATATGTCAATTTCCGACAGTTTTTGTAACCCTGAGATATTGTTACAATTGGGTAAAAAACCAACCCCTGTAATTCTTCATCAACTTTGTAACGCGTCAAACTTTTTAACAGCCGACGAGTTACTTCACGCGCTATAGAAAATCATAGCACCTAAACTATGAGAGTGATAATAGCGATTATAGTACAAAAACATGTTCAGTCTTTTGCCTATATTTACTTCTCAGCATGTTATTTGAAATTCCCAAAAACAAAATAGTTTTTCGATTGGTGAAAATTTGCATTCGTAATTTACCTTATGCCAAAGTTATCGTTGTTTTAAGAATATTTAAAATACACACATGAACCATTTAAAACTTCGAAAGAAGAGTGTTCTAGAATTTTTAAAAAAACACAGTACTTGCTTCTTTCACAAGTATCTTAAGAGCATCGAAAATACCACATGCAACTATAATGCTCTTGGAGACCAATTTTAATTACTTGTGGCTAGAGTGATAAGTATTTTCAGCATTTGCAATAGGTACCACTGGCGTTTAGTGATAAAATTAAAAAAATTAAAACTTTTGTCAAATGTACCACATCAATGTAATAATTTCGAGATATGATAATGTGAATATTCTACTGCCTTTTTTTGTACCGGTATTACGCGTAATTGAATTTTACGATTGCCATATGAAAAGTAGCATCAAATGGATGTATAAACATAAATAGTATTTTTATTTTTATCTTGTATTCTATTATTATTTTTGTAATTTTACAAACATCTATAAAGGATTTTTAATCTATGCTACAGATACAGACATATTTGTATTATCAATGTACTACTCCTCTTATTATACTGACATAGAAATAAGGATGCAAAATAATAAGAAGTATGCACCATATCATATGATAATTCAATCACTAGTCAATACCTATCAGAAGAATGCTAAAAACTTTGGTGGGATTTTATTAACAGCATTGCCAGTATATTATAACAGTATATTAAAATTATGCATTTTAAAGTTTAACATCTGGAAAACTGTACGCCCAATGCTTTTATATATAATATGTTCAAAGAGAACAAATATAAATAGTATAATAGGTTTGTGTTTTCTGTGAATTTCAGTTCTGTCAAAAACTAATGTCATAAAATGTCACTGCAAGTGTTGAGGTAAATATTTTAAATTCAAGTATAAATGATCAATAAAACAAATCGTACATCACTCTGAAGATCCTCGATGAAGGTGAGAGAACTTGTACAACTTCTAAGTGGTTCGTTTCCGTATATATGTCCAGATATACAACTGGTAAGTGTGTCTTCCTTATTATTCATCTATTTGCTTATTTCGCCATGTAATAATCCAAAAACAAACGCTTTCTTGATCGAGTATTTGTTGCTGCATTTTTTACAAATTTCATGTAACCAATTTTTTTAAATAACATGACTGCTAACACGTACATTTTTTGCATATCTGTCACATCATGATAACAAAGGTCTAAATTGGCTATTCTAAAAATTTCAATTTAATCGGACTTAAACTAAGGGAGATATAGGGTGATAAGTAAAAATTTAAAAAAATCCATAAAAATTAAAATTTTTCAGAAAATGGCCATTTTGACTAGTTTTGCAATTCCGGATAGGCGCACCCCAAAGGATCCGCCAGGTCGATTTACATAAGAATATATTTTTTTAGGCATCTTAGACCATTGCTCGTTCTCCGACTAAACGTATATACACTGCTGGCCAATAGGTTGGAATAATTCAAATTTTTAGGGTAAGTTTCGATACATATATCTTCTGAACGATATGGAATATCAAAATACGGATTTCAGGACGTTTTTGGAAATTTCATCGACAAAAACTGGTCTGAATATCAATTTTCCATTATGCTCAAAAAAGGAATATACGGGGGTGTAAACTAAACCCCTAAGAAAATCAAAATTTCATTCTTACCGAGAATTTAGGAAAACCAAAATCGAGTTAAATTTTTTATACCGGGGTAATCTATGGACCAATTCGAAAAAACAAATTTGGCCGATTTTTGATATCTCGCTTATTTTTGAATATACGGCGTTTTTATTGAAATTAGGACAATTTTTTGTAAATGTATCTCTTACTTTTTAAAAACAAAGTAAGTAATGGATTTTTTTCTTATTTTCAAGTAAGCTTACATGCCTCTAGCTGCCTCAGTAGCTAGAATTGACATTTCTTATACAGGGTGCCTGCGAAAACATTTAATAAGCATGTGTCACGAAAAATCTGTATATTTAAATAAACTGTGTGCAGAACCCTGTATGATTAAAATGAACGATAATTTTAAAATTTTAAAACTGTGAAGGGAAACCTTAGAAAAATATCTCGAAACGGTTTTTTATTTTTCTTGATCGGATGAGTATTATCATAATTTACAGTTTCGTTGTAATTACACGGTAAATCCCTATATAAAACATTTAAAAAACTTGCGGTAGTAACGATTAGCTGGTGATTATGATAATACTCATCCGATCAAGAAAAATAAAAAACCGTTTCTAGATATTTTTCTAAGGTTTCCCTTCACAGTTTTAAAATTTTAAAATTATCGTTCATTTTAATCATACAGGGTTCTGCACACAGTTTATTTAAATATACAGATTTTTCGTGACACATGCTTATTAAATGTTTTCGCAGGCACCCTGTATAAGAAATGTCAATTCTAGCTACTGAGGCAGCTAGAGGCATGTAAGCTTACTTGAAAATAAGAAAAAAATCCATTACTTACTTTGTTTTTAAAAAGTAAGAGATACATTTCCAAAAAATTGTCCAAATTTCAATAAAAACGCCGTATATTCAAAAATAAGCGAGATATCAAAAATCGGCCAAATTTGTTTTTTCGAATTGGTCCATAGATTACCCCGGTATAAAAAATTTAACTCGATTTTGGTTTTCCTAAATTCTCGGTAAGAATGAAATTTTGATTTTTTTAGGGGTTTAGTTTACACCCCCGTATATTCCTTTTTTGAGCATAATGGAAAATTGATATTCAGACCAGTTTTTGTTGATGAAATTTCCAAAAACGTCCTGAAATCCGTATTTTGATATTCCATATCGTTCAGAAGATATATGTATCGAAACTTACCCTAAAAATTTGAATTATTCCAACCTATTGGCCAGCAGTGTATTATAAAACTATAACGAGGTCACACAGTTTTTCGTGACATCTGTCGAGGTCACACACGTTTTTCGTGAGACGGGTCCCATATATACAAGCGCAGTAGTATTTTCAATACTCAAAAATCATATACCGGTAGATACGATCTATCGTTCGGCAGACGCTTCATTTCTTACGGAAGTGGGTTTGAATGCAGGACCGTGTCAACTGAAATCATACCGGAATTCGATTGGCCAATTTAAAAGAAGTAGGCATACCATAGGATTAGTGATATCCAAAATTGCAGAAGGTCTTTTAGGAACATCAAAACATAGCCCACACTAATTCGCTAGCATTCAGTAGTGCGAATGAGCTATTAAAATGATTGCAAATGGCATAGTCATAGCCATGATATGATTTTTCTATACAAATATTGGCTCAGATGGAAATTGACCCCTTATGGTTATCCCGTATTTCATGGACACATAGAACCCATTTATCTCTTAATTCCTAGTAGGCAATTACTCTAAATTGTCAAAAACGGTCAACAGAAAATCTTGAGGTTCTTCATGACAAGAAAGTCATCATTTGGTACGGCTTCACAGCTAGTTTCATCATTGGTCCATATTTTTTCGATGAAATACATAATGGAGAAGCCGTATATGTAATTTTTAGTGTTAAGCTACACCTGCAAATGTTAAGGGTTTAAATCGCCCAAGTTAATAATGGCAATTAATTGCAAGTTGAATACTATGATATCCACAACCATTATATGTTTTTTATCTTCAATATATGAAATTCAAATAAAAAGTGTGGTCTAGTAATTATAAGATTTTATTATTATTGAATAATATATTTATACTATGGTATAATGGATCCATTGCACAACACTATGGAAATATATTACTGGATAATTATCAAATGGTCGTGGATAAAGGAATTAGTTGATATTGACTATATATTATGAGTTGGTTTTTAGCATGCTCAACATTTTAAGTATGACACGGTGTATTTCTAACGATTAATCTTGTTTGAGCGAGCCTTCCTGCAGTATAATTACTCGATCATAAAAGGCCAAGTTTAAGAAAGGGCCTTCCGCGGGCGTTTTCCCTCGAAAGATGAATAAAAGTCGTGCAGGCGTTGCGCTATTAAATATCGGGCCCACTATTCAGCCCTAATGAATTGAATTCAGAACATGGCTAGTACGTGCCAGGATAAGGATGTAGAAAGTTGACGGAGCTTAGCTAAGGCCTTAATGGTGTCTGTAATTGGTGTCGCATTGTGAGAAGACACGCAGTCCGTTATAGAATGAATGTGTGGACCTCCTACCTGCTCCGTGAAAGTCAACGAGTGCACGCGAAAGGGAAGCGCGCCTCGTCGTGATTTGTGTACCAACTTGGGACATCGATGATAATTGCGGAGGATTCAATGGATTCAACAGTACAGCCATTTTGGAAGACGAGTGTTGTGGAAGGAAGGGCCCTCGTTGGAGGACCGAAAATCCAGACCAGTGGGAATCACATAATTACACAATAATGTACTGCTTCCTATTTTTCACATTTTTTACATTTTTAAATTAACTGAAAATTGCCAGGAAATATAAAATTAGACTATGAATATGAATAAATATATCCATCGCAGAGCCATTGACCATTTATTAAGCATTAGCTACAAATAAAATAGTCAATTTCTTTTGATATATTTTTGTAAGAAAACTTCTACTTGATCTTGTTTTTTTTGCAAATTTCATAAGGAACAACTTTCTCAACTTTTTGTGCTGTATGCTGTATGCTGTAAATGCTTCGGAGCGAAGGTATACAGCAAAATATAGCAGAAAGGAGTTTTTTTATTAATTGTCAATTATAAAATTAAGCATAAGGATTTGAATGTCCCCAAATCGTATTCTGCAGAAATAATAAAAAATAATAAAAATAATAAAAAATCTTTGAAATCCTTTAACAATTGGACTGTTAGTTTCGCTCATTTATAGTTGTATCACGATACACACCCAACGGCATGTCAGCGCGCAGGCGACTATGATGCCAGGTCCAGGTCCGAGACGACATTTTCAGTTACTGCGCAACACCTACCTATAGCGGAGTAACAGGATGTCGTTTTTTTTATTAAGCTTAGAGCATAGTTTTGGCCATTCATCATGTGAATAATAACTTTTTTTAGTAGGAACGAATTTAACTCTGATAAGACTCCATGTATAAAGACTCAACTTTGAGATAAATTTTCTCCCAAACGATGTACATATGATGAAAAAAAAGTAGGTGTATACATGAACGACCAATCCTATAAAATTTCCTATTATTTTTCTCTTTACCCTCGTTTGGCTGAAGAAACTCCTTAATTATTATGTGTTTATCGATTATTTTGTATTCCACGTTTTCTTTAACAGTCGATGATCGTGTCCTTCACGACTTAATCTATAATAAGATTATTACAATTATAGGTTAACTAAATAAAAAAACGACCACTTAATGAATATTTATTTTAGTTATTTTCTAAGATAATTTATAGTGTATATACTATAATACTATATAAGTCCAATATACTATACTATACAATATAATATACTATAAGTCCAAAACACAGAAGTAAATAATTCTGGAGCGATATTATTTTTCGATATTATTTTGATTGCCACTCATCGACAAAGAAAAAAGCATTACCAAACAGATAAAATCCAAGGTATCAGCGTCCACGTAAAATGCAAAACCCTGGAATTTTAACATAACCGCAATATACAGTCCACCACGTCATGCAATATCCACAGACGAATATAAAGACTTCTTTCAAACACTTGGCAGCAGATTCGTGGTCGGTGGAGACTGGAACGCGAAGCACACGCACTGGGGGTCAAGACTTATGACAACTAAAGGTCGAAATCTTTTGAAAGCCATGATTGACAACAGTTACGTTTGCCTTACTAACGGAGTCCCAACGTATTGGCCAAGCGATCCCAGAAAACTTCCAGATCTACTGGATTTCTTTGTAATAAAAGGAATACCAAGGAACAACTCATTGATAGAATCTAACTATGACCTCTCATCTGATCATACACCAGTTATCAATAGCATGAGCACTACTGTTATAAAAATATCACCATCTCCTCGACTTACCTCAAAAAACACTAACTGGACCGCTTTTCAATCCTATCTACAAGAAAATACTAATCTTAAACTATGAATCAAATCTCCAGACGACTTGGATACAGCAGCTCAATACTTCACAACACTTGTGCAAAAAGCTGCCTGGCAATACACCCCAAGCAGGAAATAATTCAACACCTACCAATAACGTGCCCCTCCATATTCGTCAACTCATTGATGAAAAACGCCGAGCAAGAAGAATCTGGCAAAGATCTAGAAATAATGTAGATAGTCATACTTACAATAGACTAAGCAGGCAGCTAAAAACAGCCATCAGGGATGCGAACAACGACACCTTCGAGCAATACGTTACAAACTTTAAAACGAATGATCAGACATTATGGAAGGCGACAAAGAAACTTAAGAGACCGTACACGACGATACCTCCCATTCGTAAACCAAATGGCGAATGGGCGCGCTCCGACAAAGAAAAAGCAGACATCTTTGCTGAACACCTAACCGATATCTTCTAAATTCAGCAAGGAGCTCCAGATGAAGAAGTGGAAAAATTTAACGATGCGGCTTGTCAAATGTCACTCCCTATTAAAAGTTTCACTCCTACCAAAGTCAAAAAAGAAATAAATAAACTCAACATACGAAAGGCTCCAGGATATGACTTAATCTCGGGCCAAATATTAAAAAAACTTCCTCGCAAGGCTATTGTTCTCCTGACCGTCATATTTAATCGCATGATAAGTTTATCCTATTTTCCCCTAATATGGAAATTTGCCGAAATTATCATGATACCAATACCAGGAAAACAACTTAATGAACCTACGTCTTACCGACCCATAAGTCTACTCTCGACCATAAGCAAAGTTTTTGAGCGATTGCTGCTACAGAGGATCTATGCAGACCATGTCCCACTACTACTACCACCAAAACATCAGTTTGGCTTTCGAGAAAATCACTCAACCACTCAACAAGTCCACCGGATAGTCAACGAAATATCAAAAAGCCTCGAAGAATAGAATTTCTGCAACGCTGTATTCTTAGATATCTCCCAAGCGTTCGACAAAGTTTGGCACAGAGGTTTGCTGTATAAATTTAAAAATGCCCTATCTAGTAACTATTTCCTTCTACTTAAATCCTATTTGTCAAACAGACACTTGTAAACCGTGTAAAATTTAACGACCAACTGTCCTATTTCCATCCCATCAACTCCGGTGTTCCCCAGGGTAGTGTTCTCGGGCCGCTGCTTTTCCTACTGTACACAGCCGATATACCCGAAACCAACAATAACATAATTGCTTCCTTTGCCGACGATGTAGCAATACTTGCTGTAAATGAAGATCCCGTAGGAGCCTCCCAAAATCTCCAGCATCATCTGGATATACTAAATAAATGGTACTTTCGATGGCAAACAAAAGTAAACAAAACAAAATCAGTCCAAATAACGTTCACTACACGTCACACCATCTGCCCACTTGTAAGAATGGATAACGTACAACTACCTATTGCTACAGAAGCAAAATACCTTGTCCTCCATCTTGACCAACGTCTCACTTGGAAGAAACATATTCAAACTAAAAGAAAACAGCTTGACTTAAAGTTCCGCCAAATGTACTGGCTACTAGGTAGGAAATCAAAGCTTTCTCTCTCCAACAAAATCCTGCTATACAAAACGGAACAGAACGGGTTTTATCGGAATTTTGAAGGAAAGAGCAACCGCTATGAATGTGCAAGAATGTCATTTAATAATTCTGCATTGTATTATTCACCAACAAAACTTGTGCTCTAAGTCCATTCGACTGAAGAATGTGGTAGTAAATATCATTAATTTCATTAGATCCGGCGGTCTTAACCATCGCCAGTTTAAAGCATTTTTGGATGAACTCTCTACAGAACACGATGATGTAGCATATTATTGCGAAGTAAGGTGGCTAGGCAAAGATAAAATGCTAAAAAGGTTTTATGACTTAAGAAAAGAAATAGCTGATTTTATGGAAATGAAAGAAAAAACATTGCCGCAAATTTGTGATCCAACTTGGCTTTGTAACTTGTCACTCCTGGTAAATATCACAGGACACTTAAACGACCTGAACTTGAAGCTTCAAAAACAAGGGCAATTCGTAAATCAGCTGTTCGGTCATCTTAACGCGTTTCAACACAAAATTCCCTTGTGGGAAACACAAATGAGAAGTAAAAACTCTTTTCATTTTTAACATTATCACGAAAACATTGAATACAGTCGCTATGATGATAAACTGGAACTATTGTCAGAGCAATTCACTATTCCTATTTTAAGAATATGGATAGCACTTTCAATATTTTTGCAAATCCTTTTAAGTGTAATGTGGAAGATGCTTCGCTTCACCTACAGATGGAGTTGATCGAGCTCCAAGAAGACTCATATTTGAAGTCTAAATTTGATGATGTGCACCTAAGCAAATTTTACAGAACATACCTTTCCGAAGAAAAGTATCCACACATGGACAGGGCTGTGGTTTTTATATGTTTGATTATTCTATTATAATTAATAAATAAAAAAATGTGACAATTTCTGTGGCTTTTTTATTCACTACTACCTACTTATTTCTTGACTACGGCCTGCGACCTGGTTAAGTCCCGAAATTACGTCCTCAGCTAAGCAAAGGTTGCCCATACCTGACTTAAGAGTCAAATAAATAAAGAGTTTACACCTAAATAAAAAAATTGCCTACGTATTATGCCATATGACTAAATAATAAGGATAAAAAAAACGTTATTCCGAGGCTCTTTTCGTACAAAATTTCCGATCACTTGTCTCCATTGTGTACACAAAAACTAAAAATTCCTACAAGAAAGGAAAAATGTTGCTGTGACAATTTTCTATTTTAAATATCTTATACCATGTTTGTTTACGTTGAAGCTTCTTAAAGGATAGGTAAACAAATCAAAATAACTTGAGATTCATTTAATATATAGAAGAATACTAAAACCAAAGGCGAAGCCACTTAAGACTTTCCATTTGAATTCACTTGACTGAACGCACTGCGTTGCAAGGGAAAGCATAGCTGTAGGAAGCAGGGGGCGTCTCAGTGGGTTGTTTTCTAATAATATTAGTAATAATTTAGGGTCAGAATGGGATATTCATTTCAGTTAATATTCAGTTTTCAAGTTAGAGGTCTACTTTGATAACAAATATTCAACATAAAATCACGGGAAAACAATTCCGTATAAACGGATCTAACGTAGAGGTGAGATTGGAGGGATTAGAGGGGCATACATCTTTCAAAAATATTTTCAAGGAGATTGATGTTGACTTGATTACTAATCAACAGAGATATACTACTGTCAATATTATTCTGTATAGAATGAGAGCTAGATTGTAAATTTATACGTTATAAGAGATGTGTTAACTCATTATAAAATATGTTAAATCGTCACCTGATTAATCTCCACCAGTCGGTTGCGATTATACAATTTAGCTTAGATAGGTACTAAGTCAAATTATTTGCATCTGGTGACATGTGTACAAAGTTATCTTTGATTGAATTACGGAGACAAATAGATGAATTTTGCCATTTACGGTCTAATTATGCTCGAAATCTTTCCCGTTTTTAGTTTTTGTGGCAGACCATGAATTTTATATCATAACGAATAGTTAAGATAGTACCAACAAGATGGCACCAACAAAGATTTATTTTCTTCGTTAATACAACTTGCGACCAAAATTTCTTTCCCTAATACGTATCTACAATACATAAATCCTAACCTTATCCTAACTAACGTTAATAGCATTAAAATAATGGCAACATAATCCTAATTGATAAATTCGTTCTGGCTGCTTTGATTTTTACACCAAATATCCGAGTTTGCATAGAGTAACCTATAGATTGTTTAACAATTCATAATGATTCGCTTTTGATAATAACATATTAAAAAAATGAGCAAAATCTAGCCGTTGATTTTTTTATTCTACACAGTTGATCGATTTTGTTATTTGCGATTATGTCTAAATTGACATTTCTTTGTCGATACTATTTTGTGTATGACCATGTAGAAACTTTTATATCACATTTCAAGAAGACACAAGAATGAAGGAAATATAGACAAATGTTAAAAAAAATTATCTTAGTCAAAAAAGGCAATTTTGACGACACATAACTCAGAAACTGGTCATGGGTATGAGCTGTGCCCATGAAATCTTTTCATCAGAACATCGAGAACGCCATTTTCCATAAGAAATTTGCGGGGTCCTTTCTGTCTAGTCCATAACATATTTTTGAGAAATATTCATTGTATTGTAGTCGTTGACTGACGCTTCAGTAATTTAACAACTGGTCGGTTTAATTACAAAGTTGATCATATATTATATTAACTTACAAATATAGTATGATAGTCATTATCTTCTTTGATATTTGATTGTTTCTCTGTTAGAATAGTTTAATTTTTCCTGAAAAATGCAGTCGATGTGTTTTTACATTTTTAGTATTTCATCAAATATAGGAGACAAATTAATTGTTGAAATTACGTGGCTCACCCTGTAATTGCAAATTTTCAAATATGTAGTTACTACAAACATATTCTATAAGCCGCAACACTGCAAGTCACAATATAGTGGTAAAATACATGAAAAATTAATAGTTATTAGTGATAATACTGCAGCAGTATGTAACTTTGCTGTAAATTAGATTAAATTTATATCTCTATTGCTATCTCTATTGCTCTATTGGTACTACTGGCACTATTGCTAACTTCGTTATTATTGGAGCTACAAAGTCAGTTAAATTGATATACTATTACATGACTTTTTCATTCCAGATATTTATCAACTAACGGCCCCATCCTATATGCCTCTTCGATCACCAGATAACGCACATGGATTTTTTTCTTTTGGGAATATTTGAAGAGTATAGTGTATAAAAAGGCAGTATGATACTCTTGAGGATCTCCAGCAAAGCATCGTTCATGCTATCAATAACATTGATTGTAGAATCATTGCCAGGGTCACTAGGGCCGTTTACAAGCGGGTTCAAAAATACTTGGAGCAAGAGAGTGATGTTTTTGAGCATCTAGTTTAAATTTTGTTGTTTTTTTAATTAATTAATTAATTTATAGAATAATTTAAAATAAACGATATTATTTCATCATGGATATTCCACTTACTTTCTACTTTATGGTAAGGAGTTACGACAAATAACACAGTCATGATGAAATTAAAAGGAAACATCAATTGCTTTGTCATTTTTGACTTTAGGTAAAATGATAGACGACAATTTTTGTTCGGAACTCAATTTCCTGTCGACTGAGCATACTGAGTCAATTTCCTATCGATTGCATACTGGGTGTCCCATTTAAAAAAAAACTTTTAACTGTATAATACTCAATTTTCAAACAAACGTAAGCTCAATTTTCTGACAAGCATTCGAAGATTTGTTGTGATGTGATTATTTGTAGATAATTTTAATAGAACATAATAAAATTTAACGGCTGTTTTAGTAAAGTCAATGAATAGAGCTTTTAGGTATGTACTCTGGCGGCAATTTGAAAGTGCACGACTCTTATATCAGATTTCGTTATATTTGGTCTTTGTAAAACTGACTTTGAAATTTGAGGTTCATGTGATGTATCATTATGATATTCACAATTGTCTAATTATTACTTATCAAAATTAAAAAGTGTATTATTATTTTACCAAAAAAATTCCAAATTAACAAAGAACGTCCCAAAAATGTTCAAAATAAACTAATTATAAAAATTAAGTAACTTAAAACTCCAACGCGAGTAGGTCTGTATAAAATTAAAATTTCGTCCAGGCGCCATTTGAGTCTATTACACCTTGCAATCGACGTCTCATTGATGAAACAAGTGTCCTCGTGTAATCTACGTTGATATTGTCCCAAGCTTTTTCAATTGCTCCCCAAATTCTTCGGCATTTGCTGGGCGGAAATGTCTATTACCAGGTCTATTATAAATATTCTTAACAATCATCGACCATGCATTTTCAATTGGGTTTAGGTCGGGCGACTTTGAGTGCCAAGGTAGCACGTTTATGTTGTGTTCATTAATCCAGTTAGTTACAATTCTTGTATGAATTGAGCAATTATCTTGCTGGAAAATAAAATTCTGAGGATACAACATAGTGACGGACGGCAGCATAATATTGTACAATATGCGTATGTAACTCTGTCTGGTAAGGCTCTCTCCTATCCTCCGGCAAACACCGGGACCTATATAGGGAACTTATCCATGCCCAAACATTGATGGAAAAACGTCCACTCCGGTCGGTAGGTTTAATATACCTCTCTTCATACCTAGAATTCTGAGGTTGGTAGACGCGGATGGAACCATCATGACATGACTGAAAGGCCTTTTCGTCGGAAAATATGACATTATTACAAAAGTCGTCGGGCCTACCGATAAACTGGTTCGCAAAATTAAGACGTTGTTCTTTATGCCTTGGCTCCAAAAATACCTTCTTTGCTGCCGCATAATTTCGTAACTCTGAACCCTTCACCCGCCGCCTTGCAGACCTCACAAATCCAGGAAACTCCGTTTCGAAACAGGCCGCCACTGCTGTTTCAAAGGGATTCGTTCCAAGATGGTCTAGGAGTGCTTATTTTACGATGCCCTCCGCCGTGGACGTAGCGAACGTTTCCTACTGCAATCCATTTTTGTTTAAGTTTGAATATACAACTCTTACTCACATTTAGCTCATCTGCAACTGCCTGTAATGACCAATCATTTTCAAGCAATGTAACAGCTCGCATTTTTTCAGGTTCAGTTAACCGCGGCATTTTAAAACTTGAAAACTAATAAAGTGGTTTGTAAATTACGGAGTTAATTACTGACATTTGTTTGAAGTTTCAAATAAGTGTCAAAATGAAATATAAAAAGATCACATTACAATATCAAAAAAAATCGTGAACTTTCAAATGGCCACCAGCGTACACATCTTGTAGCTATTATTTGTACTGTTTTTGAAATTTGTACTACTACTTCTGGAATATTATACTGTTACGTGTTTGCTGTTGTGATTTTCGTGGATCCGATAATTTTAACACGTGCAACCTAACACTATTTTATGAACTTGCTAATAAACACTGACTAAACTTAGGTACCTACTGATTAACAACTATGAAACACAATTTATAACTTTAATATCTTAACGATGTTTACTATACACGTGTTCAACATTAACTGAACTCCGCCGCTGGCAACCTTCTTATATATCTGAAAACGGTCGTTTCTTGATACGTCGGCACCCTTCCAGCACACCTAGAAAGGAGGAGAAGATTTCGACCGGCGACGAGAAATCGTGACATTACTCGCCATAGGCGTGACTAACAATACTAAATTTTCCCTAAAATGTTTTGTAACGCTTTACTATAAATTGACCCCATATTTGTACTATCGATTTTAGAAAAGAAGACTACAGTTAATTGTGGGCATTATTCTTACAATTTTCTGTCAGTGTGATTGGTATAATTGGAAGCCGTGCATTATTCTTACATTTTTCTGTCAGTGTGATTGATATAATATTTTGATATAATTGTAAATATATTCCCGTTTAGTAAATTTGTTTCGTTGTCCACTTATTCACTAAATTTCTAAATATATTCTCTTAACAAGATGTCATATTATAATTAATTAACATTATAATATTAAACAAAAGTATGATAGCATATATTATATGGTGTGCTTTGTACTAATGTGTAGGTACAATTTAAATAATAATAATTTTCACCCAGATATAATTTGATACACTTTGTCCCATACATCTGATACTTTAACTGGTAGTGAACTTATTCACTGTTCCTTGAGTTGCAGAGGAGTCCTGCCAAATACGTTGGAGATTATATTTAATATTTGCAACTGCAATCTAAAAAAGATACGTAGGTATATTTCTTTAATCACTAATCCTCAAAATCTGGCATGTTATCTATATCTTGGATTTTATTCCTGATCATTATTGTGACAGTTTGTCAATCCAGACTTGATTTTTACTGTAACCAAGTATTATTGTCATTTGGGTATATGAGATCTAGTTTAGTTTTATGCCCAACATAATTATTTTCAGCTTTGTTCGAGGCAGCGTATTGTCAACAACAATGAGATGAGATCCGGCCTCTTACAAGGTAAAGTTCGAGCTTTTTCCCTATTACGAGATGCAAATAAAGGCCTAATTTTAATTTTACGTGTATTAAAATCCGACGCAGCTGACGGAGGCGTAGCCCCAGATTATCCACAACAAAAGAACCAACTTAATCACACTATAATACTGTATGGTAACATCCACAATTATGGACATACTGGAAATGTAAGGCCACTCGATAATCGAGGCTACGTCGCTTTACCGAGTTTTTTACTTCCTGCCGTCAGAAGTACCCAACATATGTGCTTTTATATATTCAAATTGGGGGATTTGCATTGTTAATGCCGTCACAAACAAATATTTGGTGATTCCGATGCACTTGAGAGCTATTGTTTGTAATCAGATCTCAGGCAGCTTGAACATATTGCAGTTAATAGCATTATAGTAGTTTTCCTGTAACCATACATGTTTCTTGTAGAGGTGGGTAGTAATCATCAATATCGGACACTAGTCGATTTTGAGGCCGATCACGGAAACGTATTTTTGTATAAATGTTTAATCTATTTTTAATTATCTTTTCTACTATTTTATATGTTTTATTAATATCATTAATAAATTATATTGGCGTACAGTTCGAGGCTTATAGTCTATCACCAGACGTATATAAATGCTTTATTATCGCTATCTTTAGCGATTAAGGAAAAACACGTTTTTCCAGAATTATTTAATATATATTATTTATTTAAGTATATATTATTTATTTTGTTTATTGTACAGTAAATATGTTCATTCGGCAATGAGGCTGTTTCTTATTACCTATTATTGTTATGCCTACCCAATTATGTTCTTCAGATCTTAAATTTTCATGTAAATGTGTGATAAAAATTTGTTCTAATATTGCTATGTTTGAAATATTTCTTAGAGTATCCTGGGTAGGAATAGGTACATACAATTCCATAACAGGAGAATCTTAGCTTGTTAAGTTCATTTAATCACTTAACCAAATCATAGGCAGAAATATGTGCTACATTTTTTATACTGTGAATTGTATATTTTTTTTACATTTATGTAAATTTACTGATATTTAGTTAAGAATTTTTTTTAGCTCTTACGAATGTCGCTTTCCTGAGTTCAAGTACTTTCCGAGCCCTTATTTATCCAGTTTTCTTAAATAATGGACCCTTCGCGCACAGATTCAATAGACATTAGTAAATATTTCATCAGTCCGAAGAAGGCCAGAGTAAGACATTCAGTCCACGTATGTGGGTGGCCAGTATCAATACTGTAACTATTTGGCCATCATCCCCTGGGAGTTTTTAAATATTTGATGACGAGTTAGCGGCCTTTCAGCACTCTTCCTTTCATTTCCCCATCTTCTAAGGGGAGAGCAGCCACCCCAATCCACCGCGTTTCGCGACCCCGGCTCACTTACCCTCTTAGAAAGTGGAGACAGATTTTTTAAATTCTTAGTGGGATTTCAAATAAAATGATTTCCATTTCCCCGAAGACAATTCATCTGTAATCAATGATGGTAGTATTTAGACGATGCTCCTCAAATATTAATGCACTTGTAAAAACGGGGCACTATAAACGAATTTAATGGCATTAAGAAAATACGGCCGGTCTCGTACAAAACATGTCTCTTATTTTTTGCAATAGAATTCAATTTTAAGATAATCATTTTATATTTACACCGATTATTACTTTCTCTGTCTTCGATTGCTCTGAAATATCATCAATGAGAAAAACGACTAGATAGGGACCTCTATTGCTTCTGATATATGTATGATTCACCAAAATTTATTCAGTATGGGGTTACCACGTTTTATGTAGATGATACCATTTTAAGTATAGCTGATACGGAGGAGGAACAATGGGAAAATTAATGTTACACTAGATCATATAAACTATCAGACATAAAAAGTGGCGCACCTAGATTTTGTCCCAAATTTGATGTTCAATAACTTTTAAACCAGCCTATCGATTTTGATAATTTTTTTTTGTTTGAAAAGGCGATTCTTGCGGATGACTATTTTGTAATTGGCTTTCCATAAAAAATGTATTTTTTAATATGTACAGCCATTAAAAACCGATTATTATTTTGACGCAAATGAATTCTTAGGTTGGTCGGTTGGAATGGTAAACGGTGTTTACCATTCTTTTTTCAATATTCTCGTTTTTGAGTCACCTCTCTAGCCCCTTCAGCAACGAAGATGCGACATTTTAGATGAAATGGTGTTATTATGTTTGATATTTAAGGAGGCTATGGTAACGGTTAACACTGAAACGTCAAAAGATTCAGTTTCTCGTAAAAAAAAAAATTCAGTTAACGTTCTAAAAGAAAATGTCAGTGCAAATTAGTCCAATTCAAGTAGCTACAGTTGTGGCTTTGGTAGAAGATGGAAGGAGTCAAAGATATGCAGCTCGTATTGTTGGTCTACCAGAAACAACTGTCCGACGAGCGATCCAGCGCTACCGAGAAACGGGCCGATACAGCAGACGTCCAGGTTCGGGTAGTTCCAGGATTATGCAAAATATTGACGATCGATTTATTGGTCTGCAAATATCGAGGAATCCCTATCAAACAGCTGTGATCACAAACCGAAATTTAAGAAACGCACGAGGAACAGTTGTGTCAGATCAAACAATTTGTCGGAGATTCAGGAGTCTCGGTTTTATCGCAAGAAGACCTGCTATTGGAATGCGATTACTTCAACGACATCGAGTAGCTCGTTTGGATTTTGCTCGAATTCATCTTGTTTGGAATGAGTTGCAATGGTCTCAAGTTTTATTCACTGACGAATCAGGATTCATGTTGAGATCAGTAGACGGGTGTCGGAGGGTTTGGAGAAGGCGTGGGGAAAGATACGAGGATGGTATGTTCAGTGAAAGGGAGAGTTTTGGCGGTGGTTCACTAATGGTATGGGGTGGAATTACCAGCGATGCCCGTACAGAATTATTTGTCTTTCCACCACGACAATCTCTAAATGCAGTTAGATACATAGAGATCTTGAATGAACATGTTGTCCCATTTGCACCTTACATTGGCGAAGAATTAATCTTAATGCAAGATAATGCACGACCGCATACAGCAGTGATGATAACACAATTTTTAAACGATGTCGGAATTAATCGTATGCCGTGGCCCGCTAAAAGCCCTGATATTGGGCATCCCATTGGGCATTTATGGGATGAATTGGGACAACGTGTTAGTAGACGCAACCCAGCATACTGCATAATTCTTAGGCACTTACTTAGACAGCAGTTTAATATGGAGTTACACATTAACCATATTTGTAAATTACTTAATAAAGCCTACTACGCTATTTAACAATTGAGAGATACAATTGCACAAATGCGCATCTTAAGTGTGTAAATTTACCATTTCAGATATGGTAGAGATGGCTGTAAGAAATTATTTCAACACAACAGCATTTTCACCGTCCTTAGCATTTACATATACAAATGTCTGATATTTGTAAAAATTAATCTGTATACCTTCCCAACTTTAGGAGATAATTAATTATCTGTATAATACCAGACATACAGTTTGGTTGTCGATCCCAGTACATAAAACAGCTCTTTGAATTGAAACCTCATTGCTCTATAAGTACTGTATATGGTTAATAGCATTCCTGAAACAATAAAAGAAACAAACTCGCCTTCATTTAAAACAGCAATAAAGAAACTGCTTATGGAAAATGCATTGTATGGTGTTAATGAGTACCTATATGAATAGACAAAATTCATATATTTATAAATACTAATTATATTCTATTATATTCTATGTAATTAATATTATGTATCAAACATTGGTAGAGGTATTTCAATTTTTATTCTATAAAATACAATAAAAAAGCACATATTCTTACACGTTACCTTTCATCTTCGAAACTACAAATAGGTTGCAAAATGACTTTTAGTTTCAGTAATATATTTCCAACCTTGTGTCAAAATTTGAAAACTTTTGGATTATTAATACATTTCCTGTCTTCAGTGACTGGCCTATAATACTAGCACATTATGGTGTATATAATTCTTGACTTCGTTGGTCCGTTGGATGCAGAATCACTTTATATATCACCCAAGTATACATAAAGCAAGAGCAAAGGTAAGGTGGTAATAGGATCGGGTAGAGGTCAGACTGCCGACCTGCTCTTTCTAGGGTGAATGTGTGTGTTTGGCCGTACTAATAGCCAATTCACTGCTGCAATCCTGCCAATTAACCGCTGGTTTATTTACAAACAGATCGTCGATGTCAATGATTAGCCAATATTCGCCTGATACCGCCTCCGGTCGCTCTCTGCTGTGGTGAATTAAGTCGATATTTGTCTGCATTAATAGACTGGCATGACGTGGATTTGTTGTGGTTTTTTTTGCAAATTTTTAATATAAATAATAAATACGCAAGTAATCAATTTCATATATTCTGGTGGAAATTATTATTTTATATTTACAAGATAAATGTTCATTAATAATTTAAATAAAATTACAGAGTGGGCCATAAATTATTTACTATTTTACCATGTCTACAACTTTTTTCTCGTATAACCGAATTTTATAATATTTGGTAATAGCGTTACCAAGTACAAATTTCCTGGATGCATTATCAAAGTTACCTGTACCTAAATAAATTATGGGCAAAACTTACCTATATTCGTTGTAATCAGGATTATCCCATAATAATTTGAAATAAAAAATCATTATTCGGTTGAAGTCCAATGCTTTGTATAGTACATTGTTTATTATATTTTTGGTTATTTAGTTCAGGGTTTTGAAAACCACTACTTTCGTCATCGGTTTGGTCATCGATCATTGATTTAGTTTCATTTAATGCTCCAATATAAATGATTATTAATTTCATTAAAATTTTATTTATTTATTCAATATGGAATAAAAACACGAACTCAAAAGTTGTGTTGACAGTATAAATATAATTACAAATACAGTATAAATATAAATACATCTACAAAGATAGAGACATACTACAGTACAAATATGATATACATGAATTCTATTATATATGTAATTTAATATTTTCTATCATATAGCTAGGAAAAGTAGTTGTTTGAATATACGTACCTCAGGGAACAGTATTAGGTCCGGTGCTATTTATTATATACATCAATTCAGTATTTAACTTGCAAACCTAAAGTTCTATTATTAGTTACGCGGACGATACTGTCCTCTTATGTAAGTCCGCTAACTGGGAAAGTTTAAGAAATATAGTAGAAAGGGATTTGAAAACCATAAAGAGTTACTTAAACAAAAAACATCTAACGCTAAACATAAATAAAACAAATTACTTACCATTTTATCTAAGACGAAACAAAACACCATACGCTCAATGTCGACACCAAGTTTACGGTGGCTCCAACTATGGAAGTAAAACACCTCGGCATCATGATTGACTCAAGGCTGAAATGGGATTCCCATATAAATTATGTCCAAAAAAGATAAGGAAATTAATATACCGATTTAAATATTTTAAAAACATTTTACAATGGAAACAGCTTAAAATACTATATCACTCACTTGTTGAATCGCATCTAAGGTACGGTATCTTAGGATGGGGTGGTGTACTAGACTCGTAACTTAACCCACCAAATGTACTCCAAAAAAGACTACTCAAAATAGCACTTGATAAAGATAGAACATATCCATCAGATAGGTTGTTTAGAGATGCAAATGTAATGGATCTTCGGTCCTTATATTGCTTTGATTGCATACTGTATCAGTGGCAAACAAATCTAACAGTTCCACATTGATCAATAGAAATAGAACTAACAATAAATTAAGAAACAAAAAAACAAGAACTACATTTGGTCAGCGGTGCTTCACATATTTAAGTATACGGGCCTATAATTTTCTCCCTAAAACACTAACGGACATACATACTATTAACAGATTTAAAACAAAAAGTAAACAATATATATTAAACAAGCCCAGACATTATATACACAACGCTGTCAACCCAAAACCATTATTCAATACCATGTTTTAAATGTTAATTTGGGTTAACTTAGGACCTTATTTGCCCTCATGTATATGTATATTATAACAATACAAATTTGTAGGCGTTGATAGTAAATACAAGTATAAACTATCAATTAAATAAATCGTACATCATTCTGAAGAGCCTCAATAAAGCAAAAAAACTTGTGCAACATCCAAATGATTCGTTTCCGTATATACGTCCAGATATTTCTCCTGTTCGTCACAATTTGATCCGATAGAAAATAAGTTTTTTATTAATTTAAATATCTATAAACCAGGGTTGTCACCGGTGTATTCGACATTTGTTGCTGGTATATCTTCGGAATCCAAGGTCCAATGCCATTAAAACTAAAAAGGGAGGCACTTAAAAATATCAAACAAAGCGGTTCCGTGCATTTAATTATAATTGCATAAAAAATATATTCATTGTGACAACGGGTATTTCTCGTTAAACGTCACAGTGACGTAATATATCGCCAAAACAGTTGGCATCTTCCGAAAATTTGAATATTCCACAGTTTCTCTGCTCGATAGCTTGACACTTGTCATTACATAACCTTAACCTCAAAATACAAATGATAATTTAAATTCACTTTAAACAATTAAGAATAATTTAATGATTTAGTATGATAAAATCTTTTTTATATTAAATGAACACATATATTTTTCAATAAATCATAGCTGCTGTTAAATTTATGCTGTACAGCAGTTTGCTACAATTTGATAACATTGCATTGTAGAATTAAAATTCATCAGTTATAAATCTCCTTTGAGTTGTTTACTCAGTATGTGATATTAAGGGGCCAGAACATGTTTTCTTCACCAATTGTACTTAAGTTTCTTTGATATGGTCTATTATTTCATTTAAAAATTTAATGGTACATGAGATATAACTGAAATGCTTTGGTGTAGATGGTGTAGGTGTATGTATATAAACAGAACTCATCAATGCTTGAGAGATAAGCTTGTCGTTGCAAGCTATTGAAATAATATGGTAATTAAAGAATAGTAAGCAGTAAAGAATATAAATAATAAGTAGTGAATAAGTGTTATGAACAATACGAAATAATATAAACTCCCATAAAGCTCTCTGCCCGGTTTCGCCTCAACACACATATGAAATTTGCTAAAACCACTTGCATTATTAATATTCAGCAGCCAGATATGATCCCAAAACACTGGAGTCCTGAATCTATCATTTGAATAAACATATGCGAAAGGTATTCACCGAGAGGAAAACGATAAGGGGCTATCGTATCGTAGCGCGCCGACCGGCCAAGGTATCTTCCGTAGAACAAATATCCTGGGGCTGCGTTGTTTCACTCAATAATACGTTATCGCGCTCGGCCGACCCGAAGTAATGCACTTGTAAGCAGCTGTTGAGGCACTACAAGGATCGCCACGGGCCGGGACGACTTGTAAAGCACTCTGCGGGAGAGAGAGTACAATTATATGCAGCAGTCGTTATGGAGATTATCTTATTAATACCATCGAATGGCTGTATTCGAATTGATTTCATTTATAGTTGTCTGCAGCGTGTGGTAAATTTTCGTATTGAATAATTACTGGACAATGTCAGAATATGTAACATTTCGATTCAACAGAATGCTTGAAATTGTCTAGCTATTGGTATCGAAAAAGTTTATTTGATAAAGTGGTATAAGATTACCATGCCACAATATTTGTCTGTTTTTTATTGTCTAAGCCAACGCAGTTGTAGCTCAATTCTGCTACGTTTATTTTAATATTCATTCATTCATTTAATATTCATCTTTTAGTTTATTTTATTCAGCTGCTTTCACCATACATTCTAAAACGGAATAACATATACCTTGAATCAAACATGACATTATTTAAAGACTGCCCAAACCAATATTTTTAGATGGTCATTCATTGGTACATACATATTGTGCCTTCAGTCAACGTTCATCGTTGGACGTTCGTAATTACACGATATTTAGCGAGCACAGCAGCAACTCATATTATCCGACATTACATACTTTATTTGTAAAAGTGTGTCCAGAAAATAGTGTGGAAAAAAAGCATCTTAAATATAGTGAATATAATGCAGGTGACTTGGTATGTTTTCTACTTTATTTTTTATCCTTAAGTGGTGTCGTATTTTTCTACAAGCGTTTTCAGGAGACCTATTTTGCCCGCTACTACTATTATCCTTCCAATTATTATCATTAGTTAGACCACGAAAATCATAATTTCGGGGTGAATAATTCGTTATTTAAACAGGAATTTTGCCATTGTACTAATTGCAGGCGAGACCTCAGAGACCTGCAGATTTATCCAGCGGCCAGCATACAAAATAATCCCCTCCTGGGTTGTCTATCACACATCCTTTGCCCGCAGCAATGTTAATCCCATTAGCGAAGTTGAACCAGCGACCTTTGTTCATATCCATTGTTGAAGTCTTCGCGGAAACGCTGGCCGAACCGGAGCCGTGACGACACACTCCGCTGCCTTCATCTCAGTTCACTTCTCTGGTGACGTTTTGCTTCACAGACGTCCACAATCTTTGTTTACGTTAAAAGGCATTGTGAAAATCGTGCTTTTTGTTTGAGCATACGGAATAGCTGCCTTTCTTTTATATAAAATTGTATATATATATATATATATATATATATATATATATATATATATATATATATATATATATATATATATATATATATATATATATATATATATATATATATATATATATATATATTAGGGTGTTCCTTATTTTTCGATTTTCAATTTTTTTTGGTCTCACCCTGAAAAGTTTACATTCGATATAAGAATAACACACCCAAAATTTCAGCCCCCTAGATGAACTCATTCCCGTGCCGACGGGGGTGTAAAATTTGTTAAAATAGATTATTTTAAAAAATAAAAACATCATACTGAAATATTTTCAAATCTGCCCTGAAATAATATTTTATAACCCCAAATGACTGGTTTTTGGTATGAAAATAAGGTAAGAAATATCAACCCCTATGATAAATACCTACCCTTATCATCAGGGGTTTAAGAGAAAGTAAAATATATTTTTTTCAGTACTATTTACTGTTAAAAATTATTCAAACATTTGCTTTAATGTATCTTTTTTACAGTTAGGATATAGTCTTCTGTGTTCTTGTACACATTGTAGCACATATTGCACTTGCTTTTCATCCTTTGCTAGGAGGCCGTGGAAATCCTCCATTAGCTTTACCGACCTTTCAGCAGTGTCGTTGACAACTTTTAGTGAATTAATTATTTCTCGCCCATTCGTATAAGAAACTTGCGCTCTCCATGTTTCCGGATCGTGATGTAAAAATTCCATATTAAAACGAGTCCATATTAAAACGAGAAAATAGACCCATGCTATTTTTTGAAATTAATTTGTCAATTGTTCTGACTGAAAAGTAAGGATAAGTAATTAGCTACCAAATTCAGTAAAAATGACTAACTTAATAATTATATTAATTGTAAACGAACATACCTATAAAATTTTCATTAAAAAATGTCATTTGAATGGATCATAAGTCGTTTTGTTGGATTAGAAGTTCCATCATATTTTAGACCATTCACCATCTTTTTTTGTCTCAATGGACAACGTGTCGACGAAAAACGCTAATGCAGCTTCCTCTTCCGCTAAATACCACAAGTGGCAACAAATTTTATTAATTTCTGCGTGAGAAATTCGTCGGTCTTTATTTTCATATGATTTTAAACTCTTTATGAAACTGAGATCATTACTTGGAGCTTTAGATGCCACAGGACAATCAAACCACGCTTTTATGTAAAAGCGAATAATAAAAACGCAGATATCTCTTGTTTTGAAGGAAGGTGATACTGATTACGGTAGATAAAAATTTTCAGACAATAAATTGGGCGAGCCATCCACCGAGCTTGATGCATGGTTCCAGGGGGACGAATCTTAATTTTTTTTTTGTTCGTCGCCATTAAAAAAAGGACGGTTAGTTCTAGCAGTTCTTGATAGTCATATCTGACTTGTGTCTGCCCCAATTTACTTAGCGCAAACTTGACTATTTCCGTTCTCATTATCTAAACCAGCGCGACATAGTTGATTTTCCATTCCGGTTTCAATATTCTCATGAGTCAGAGTGCTCCAGTGTTTCTTGAAATTTTTAAACAATGGAATATCCGGACTTGAAGTTACGTTCGGTATTTTAGCTCAAAAATGCTTCTTAGAACCAATTCGTAAATGTAGTGTCGGCAAGGGAGGTAAAGAAGATCTTTACCTAGCTTCTGTTCTAACAAAACGCACGCGCCATTAAATCTTCCAGTGTTTGAGGCAGTAATAACATAAGGCTTGAACTGCACCTGACAATCCCCATTCTTGAAATGCGTTATAGACAGCTGTTGCCCGTTCCTGTCCCGTTGAACTCTCAAGTTTCGGTACTTCAAGAAGTTGTTCTACATTTTTACCTGTACCGACAATTGGCAATCGCTCACTTGGCGATTCTCTAATACTTAATGTTGGCAAAAGCTTTCCATCCCAATGTACAATAACATAGCTAGGCGGTGATCCTGTGAACCTTGTTTTAATTAACTCAGCACGCTGAGATCGCAATTTTTCACGGCATCGGTAAATCGAAGTACTATTGATTACTAACTCATCCATGTTATGTCCTAAAGTTTCTGCCGTCGCTTGTAACACATAAACTGCATCTCGAACACTTAACTGGCAACGATCTAGAGCTGCAACTAATTTTGGCGAAATAAAATTTGTACGCCCTCTTTTCCTAGTAATCTTAGGCGGATCGGTTGACTCAGGCGGATCAATTGGATCGATTTCACAGGCATCTATTTGCTTTACTTCAGTTTCGTCTGATTCTGAATCCTCAATCGTCATTAATGCTGTTGAAGTTGATGGTTTAGAAAGTTTTTGTTGATATCGACTTCTTCTATCAGTTTCTGGACGTTTTCTTTTCTGCGAATTATTTTCTTTCCTTTCTAAATGTTTATATATTCTCCTAGACAACCAACTCGGCCTGGTTGTCTTTGTGCAATTAGAAATTGCTTATCTTCTTCTATTTTCATAATTTCTAAGGCGTCAGAATGTGCAATGTCGAATAGGTTTTCTAAAATCGATACAAACTCATTTTCTTTTTGTCGAAAACTGTCTCCAGCTTCTTTTGAATTTTTTTGTAAGTTTCCCCAGTCTTCGTACAAATTTTGTAGTTTCTGGATGCAGTGCTGCATTGCCCTAGTAGGTATTCTTGCTTTTTCCCAAAAAATTCGAAGCTCACGAACTGCTAAACTAGGACTTTCCTTTACCTACCGTATTTCCAGAAAAAGCATAATAAAATAAATCATCCTTAACAGTTGCTTTTTTTGTAAAAGTGACGGATTCGTGTTTTTACCTCAAAAATTAACTATTTTACTTAACGGCGGTAAGGGTATATATTAATCATAGAGGTTGAAATTGTCATTATTTTCTTGTTGTACTAAATAACAGCCGTTTGGGGTTGAAAAACTTAATTCAAGTGCCCATTTAACAAAAATCCACCTTAATGTGTCTATTCAAAAAAATATGTTTTTCACCAAACTTCTAGCACCCGTCGGCACGGGAAGGAATTTACTTAGGAGTCTGGAATTTTTTGTGCGTTATTCTTATACCAAATGTAAACTTTTTTGGGGTGAGACCGAAAAAAAATATGTATATTTTTTTGTCATGTATAAATTAGGAACACCCTAATATATATATATATATATATATATATATATATATATATATATATATATATATATATATATATATATATATATATATATATATATATATATATATATATATATATATATATATATATATATATATATATATATATATATATATATATATATATATATATATATATATATATATATATATATATATATATATATATATATATATATATATATATATATATATATATATACTTAACAACTTCCTCTGATATCATATTTCAAATGCTTTCGCATTACATATCAGTTTTACTTACTCGTAGCTTAGTTGACAGTATTGCACGTGTATTACTTAAAACACTGTAAATTATCATAAATTACCTGCTGAATAAGCTCTCCCGAGCATATAAATTCAGTGTAGTACCATGTAACGACAAGTGTCTGTGGGATATTTCACAGATCCTACCGACTGCGCCAGTTTTGTTATATTGCTCGTTGCAAAAATAACCTTTAAAAAAACTTAATTTTAATTAAAACATGAAATGGGATAGTTACAACTATCTAGAAAAAATATAAATGTGAGGGAGTTTAATTTAGAACTTGACTGTTTGTATATAGAGACTAACTAACAAGCCTAACTAGACGAGCCAGACCTCCAGAACAATGAGGATTCCCTCACCGTGGTAGCAGACCCCATTCTCTTGACGCATCAGATGGAGAATATTACTCTAACTGTATAATAAATTAATTGAACAATGGTGAACATCAACTAGAAAATTTAATTAAAAATCAATTTCAGTCACAACTTCAGTCACAAAAATTCTAACGCCACTATTCAAAAGTTACGTGTTGACGAAGAAACATTCAATAGAGATATTAAAGAAATCGAAAAATATATTATGTGTACAAATGATAAAACTGATTCTATTTAGGTACATGAAATTAAAATTTCTAGGAATTTGTGAACAACGCATGGAGAGTTATATGTACATTGAAGATAACTTAAATGACATTTTAAACTCTGTGACATTTGCACGTTTAAAAATAATCCATAGGTACTTCCATTATTGACCCAGGAGATCTAATTACCTCGTTACAGGATATTTATCAAAATTTACACAGAAACAATTTACCTTTAACTGTCAAGTTTTTAAACATCGCTCAGAATCTAGACGAAGAAATGATGTCATCTATAGTCTGCATCTTGTTATTGAAGATATGACTATAGATGGTCATCTTTGTTTAAAACAAAAATTGGTGATACCATATCTGAGGCTTGGGATTAGTTTTTGCCCCCCCCCCCGCCCTTATTTCCCTACATTTTTATGATTGATTTCTCCGACCATATAATCCAGACAATTATAACATTGTTTAGTGATATTGCAATAATAGCGGCCGCTGATAGTGAAACCCCTGATATAATAGTGAACGGTGTACTTGCTATACAGCTTCTTCAGTTTCTACAGATTCTACAGTTCTACGGTTTTACAGCTGTTGTAAAAAAATATGAATATAACATTTTGAAAAAATCGAATGGGTGTTCTTTCCTAAGAATCATTGCCTGATAATTTTGAGGATCATTGCCTGATAATTTTTATTTTAGATATCGCATAAATGAACTATGTAAAGATATTAATAAATTAAAGGCACCATGGAACTAAAATATATTTTGAATGTTTCTATATATCTATAAATATATCTGTCACATATCTTGAAGATTACCGTTATTATCGGGAGAGAATTCAGATATTTATAGTTGCTGTTTTACAAAAAGAGTCTCCCCACTATAATGCAATATCTTGAATTCAAAATTGTCCAGTGTTATTAAAAATCTCGCATTATACAAAATATTTAAAACTCGCGGTGGCTGGTGAAATCACGAATATGCAACAAGAAAAAATGGGCGAAATTGTTATTATTATAAATTATAAATTGAGCCACAAGAATTACACGGTGTAATTGTAAATATAAACTTAGATACCGTAATACAACAAGTTATTCAACAACGTTATACTAATATCCAACACGTAAGCTTGCTATTTGAGAGCAGCAACAACATATTAGTAATAAATAGGTATTTTTCAAGCGATTAACAAATAAACCTAATTAATTAGGTTAATATCAGATTACTTCACCCGTTGAATGATTTTCTTATATTTAACACTGTGCATCTTCATCAGCGGCTTATACAAAGCGGTTAGAGCAAGAAGAATGATTTATTCCCTCGGTGCAGCTGTGTGAATAGCCCTCATCAAGTGGATTTATTTCCTGGTTTTGACACGATTCATGCCAGACTACAGAATGTAATTGCATAAAGAATCAGTTCTGTGCTAATTGATGAGAATTAAACAAGAGGTCGCAATGGACCTTATGTGTGAAATGTGTTATTGAAGAATAATGATTTAATACACGTATACACATTGGACAAATAGTAGTATAGGACAAATTTCTATCAACCAGCATGGTGTTATGACAAATAGGTCCACAACTAGCAACGTATTCTGCATTATACTCAATTTATCGCGGAAAATAAAACACTCAAGTCGATATTATATACACAAACTTCTCTGAAGCATTCGATAAGTTAGATAATGGGATTTTGCTCAACAAACTAAGTGGTCCAGAGCTGTCTAAATATTTATTAAATTTCTTGCAATCATATTATATAACAGAACGCAATATGTTGAATATCATGGTTTCAAGTCAAAGAAATTAAATGAAATATCTGGAGCACCGCAAGGCTCTAATTTTGGACCATTGTTGTTTAATGACATTATTGAGGATTTGGAAGTGTCCCATTTGATGTATGCTGGGGATGTCAAGATTTTCTCTGCCATAAAAAAACATTTTTGATTGTATTAAGATTAAGTTATAACAATCTCTGAATAATATGTATTCATGGTGTTTTGCCAGTAACCTTAATTTAAATGTTCGTAACCTTATTTTAAATGTTCTTAACCTTAATTTAAATGTTAACTCTCTTACGTTAACAAAAAAGTGTATCCTATTATTTATGACTATAATATAAATGGGACCACCTTAAACTGACTTGACTCGATTAAAAATTTAGGTGTCACCTTTGACAGTAAGCTGACATTTAATATACATGTGCGTCAAAAAATCAATATTACATATTTTTTTTGTTTTATACAGTTTGGTGGTGTAGAAAATACATAAAATAAATAAATAAATATATAAATAAATAAATAAATTATCATTGTCGTATGCACAAATAGAAGAATTCTATGAACATTCAATTCCATGAAATTAAATACATTTTTATAGTTTCCAAATGCATTTCTGTGTTAATTTTTATCTGTTTAATTTTGATTAATTATTACTTCATTGCCATTCATAACTTATTACTTCATTAATGATCGTGGCGCATTCGCCATTTTATGTACAGAGGTCGAGTAGTTTTACCCATTTAGGGAGATATGATTTTAGGTTAATTAGATGGAATAAATGGGTCGTTAATAAAAAAGCAATTTTGCGACATTCAACTCGCTTTAGAAATGTAATTTTGTACGTTTTTGCCAAAAAAGTTTTGTCGAGATATCTGAAAGGTGGTGCACCATCGGGCAAACAGAGTTAGAGTAATCGTTTTATGATATAATATTTTATTCCTGTATATAAAATGGAGTTTATAATACATCAACTACATCTCCCCTTTCTGCTAAATATGTGGTGTGAATATTTCTCATAATGTAACTCTCCTGTGTACCTTAAGGATGTAACAAAATTATACTGTGAATACACAATTTATTTTAATTTGTCACAGATTGTGGCAAAAATACAGAAAATGCTCGTTTTTGGGGTTCCTCAATGTGAAGACTGAATATTTCTCACAGTGTAACTCTTCCATCTAACTTAAGAGTAAAACAAAATTAGACTACGAATACACCATTTTAAAGGATATTTTATTCTGAAAAAAATTCTTCACTATAAAATTTCACGGTTTTATTGGCAGAAATAGGGGAAAAGTTTTTGGGGTGTTTCATCTCCCTTGACTTCAAAACTCGCTCGATTTCAGAAAAGTACCCGATGTATTTTTCTTCAGGGGATCAATATTGATCAATTTCTGCAAATATACCTCGGTGACTTCTCGAGCAGACGGACACTCCTATCTGGACTTTAATGGGTCCCACTCCGGATAAGCTATGAAAATTTAATTCAAATGTAATAAGGGCTGCGAAAATGCGGAAAACCGGATTTCATTGTTCGACTATTTGTGGCTTTTTAAAGATATTATAGAAAGGCTTGACAATGACTGTGATGATATAGGAACGGCATAATGAGAAAGATGAAACAGAGGACGATTTTAAACCATATATGATGACCACCTGGAACTAGCGGAAGGAAACAAAAGTGATCACTTTCGTGAATATGATCTCAAAAAATCTGGGACATCATAAACAACGAAACGATGAAAAGTTAACTAAACCCGATTTCGAGGCCAATATTCAGAATTTCAGAATAGTCACGCCTTAATAACTGCACAAAAAAACTCATACCACAAATATAGAAAATATAGTTCCATTTATTTTTGTATATAACGTATTTTATATTGCCATATTGAATATTTATTTTGATGAATATTTAAATAAATAAGAATATTTTGTGTCTATTCAGACAGACCATAAATCGCAATTTTTTCTGCTACCTGCTATCATGAATATTCTCTTCATTTTTCATCTGTTGCCTCAAAAACTCCGAGAAACATATTTTTAAGTCGCTTGAGATGATAAGGACAATAATCATTATCATTGATTATTAGGCGTAGGGTGTAGGGTAACCTAAGAAATGATATTCACATAATATATTCAGAATATCAACCCGAATGTATTTACTGAAATCTCAACGACATCAAGTGAAATAAAAGACTCGCATACTCGAAGACTAGAACTCGCATATTTTGCCTATTTTCTGATGGAATTATACAAAACACATTACTTTGGCAAGCCGCGGAAATTACCCGTCGATTAGAGGGCTCGCAAAAAACACATACAGACGGTTGTTATGTACATCATCAAAGTGTTAGTTATAGCCGGAAGAGGCAGTGGAAGTGCTTTAGGAAGAATAAGCCGAGGCGTGTTGTTAAACGCCCGCCTTTGAATGAGTTCCGCGGCCGCTTTGAGAAACTTAGCAATTTGTATACTCTTGTAAAATATTATTTGTGCTCTTACTTTACTTCTCTACAAGACGCAGTTCCAGCTAATATACCCCAACCATAAATATAAGCGAAATGAGACGGGATAATTTTATTTTGCTTGCAACACATAGGAAATAAAACAGGGGGAATTTATAGGGGGGAAATTTTAAATTACTTTATAATAAATTACATACTTTTCAAGTCTATCAATTTTTTTTATTATGTACAAGTAGACTATACGAATGTGTCATCAACTTGTACAACTTCTGTTACAACAAATGATTCTTTTCCGTATATATGCCCACATATATAACTGGTAAGTGTTTTCCTTTGATTATTTCTCATTGCAACGGATTGCTACAAACCCAAGATTTCTTCTAGCATAATAAATATGAATAGCAAAGAACTTAAAAGCTCATAAATATATTCCAGGGCGAAAATAGGATTTTTTTTGAATTTTCATAAAAATAATTAACACATAAGATCCAAAAAATAATTTCAGTTTTGGCCCAGCAAGCAATTTTTGTATCACTTCCTCTTTAAGGCTGGGATTTTGTAGAGTGAGAGGCAAATAGATGCATTTATTTTGGTTAAGTATAAATAATTAAAAAACTACATAATATCTGATTATCAAATTAGGTGCATTTACTAGCTATTTGCATAGTGATAATTATAATTTAAGTTTTTTGTTCCAATATATTCTTATAAATCTGTTCTGTGCGCTTGCAATGAAAATAATGTGATTTTAACAATAAAAATGCATTTTCTATGAATATGAGTTCCGTCAAAACTAATCACGTAAAAGTGTCACTATGAGAATGGTGTGTATTAATGGTAAATTCATGTATTAATGCCCACTTAAACAAACCTTACATCACTCTGAAGATCTTCATACATGACGTACTCTTATAAATCTGTTCTGTGCGCTTGCAATGAAAATAATGTGATTTTAACAATAAAAATGCAAATTTTCATTTCTAGCGCACAGAACAGGCTTATAACAATATTTTGGGACAAAAAACTTATATTATAATTATCACTATGACAATAGCTAGTGAATGCACCTAATTTGATAATCAGATATTATGTAGTTTTTTAATTATTTATACTTTACCAAAATAAATGCATCTATTTTCCCCTCGCTCTACAAAATCCCAACCTTAAATGCTTATGAATTCTATTATATAATATGTATTTTAATATTTTCTAGGACATAGCTAAGAAAAGTAATTGTTTATTAGATTCTACAAGATTTTACGCATTTCAAAGTTAAATTACTTATATATAAATATATGCCAAATGGTTCTATATAACAATATGTTCATGTAGAACAAGAATAAATAGTAGACTAGCTAGGTATTTTCTATGAATATGAGTTCCGTCAAAACTAATCACGTAAAAGTGTCACTATGAGAATGGTGTGTATTAATGGTAAATTCATGTATTAATGCCCACTTAAACAAACCTTACATCACTCTGAAGATCCTCATATATGACGTACTCACATTAGCTTCGGATCGTTGAATCACGTACTGTCTCTCCTTCAGGCTGAATTTCATTCTTCGGGATAGGACAGTGCTAGATATAGCTAAAATATGTGCATCCAATACAAATAACAAACATCTATTGCAATTAATAAATAATATTTCATATACACAAATGATTATAGTTAATTATGGGTACTATATAATCAAATAATGTTCATATTATATTTAAGTTAACTTATATTCCTTTACAGTTCTTTTTTTTTAAATTTTTATATTGGGAGCCTTGGATAAGAGCATTAAATTTATTAAATGATTATGCTATATTTATTGAATGCTTGATACATTCGTAAGATAAATTCAAATCAAAGTCATTAAAAAAGTATAAATAACAAATTTTCTTATTAATCAAATTACATTAAAAAAAGTACAAAGCAATTATAATAACATAAATAGCTTCTTTTGATCATCTCCTTCGGGTAAAGTTTCACATATAATCATCAAAAATATGAAATATCTCTCGCTCTCTCTTTATCATACCCTGCCTTTTGGGGGAAACACTGCCTTTTGGGCTCACAAGCAAATGAAAAATTATACGTCAATTGCGGTTTGTATTATTTCTTCATTAGCACGTTGTCGTCATCATACGTCATATTAATTTTCCATTGAGTGGAATCCGAGAAGGCTACAAAGTGCGTGGAAGTGTTTTTACGTGGCGTAAAAGACTAATTTGTCTTGTAGCCAGAATAACATGTTGTGAACATGCAAGAGAGCGGTGTCTCAGCAGCGTTAGCGAGATGTAGACATTTGCGCTGCTGCTGCTGCCTTTTTGGGGTGTCTCCGTAGATTTATGGCATTGTAATGGGGCCAAGTGTTTCACAAGTCGCCAGGCCATCACCATTTTGTCGCCCGAAAAGGACTTCTTGTTGCTGCATCAAATAAATCCGGTTTAGTACGGGGATCCGGCACGTCTATCTTTTCTTCTTTATTTGAAGGAATGCGGAGCAGCAGTAAATGGAATCCGAGACTGTTTTACGACATTATTACCTGTGATTGTTATGTTTAAGGAGATTTATATTTGTGGGGGAGACGTTATGGCCTTTTTATTTTATTTCTACGTGCCGAGATATAGATACTTATCAGGACGAACGACACGCAAATAAAAACTAACTCAATTTGGGGATTGCTTTTTTCTGCGACTAATAAATTGTATAGTTATATGCCGCGGAATTGGATTAGGCAAACGATAGTGGGTGATGTTTAAGTCAAGCAGTAATTTTAAAATAATATTGTGTAACTCCTATATTATACTAAGCTATATCCTTGGTGTATAATATTACACAATTTATAATTATTGTATTCAATTATTTGATATGTAACCATTATTTGATATCTTCAAAATGTCTCTTTTCGAGTAGGGGAGAAGGGGGCAGGTCCAGACATATTTTTCAATCTACTATTTATCCATCAATATTTCAAGATTTGGAAACATTATAGTAAATATAGCTTACTTTACTTGTTGTTTTTCTGTCAGATCTAAATAAAAATACTAAATTATTTTTGAGAAATTTCTTTTTTTGCTAAATAATGAAATTTTGATGAAACATGAAATAATAAAAATTTGCTACAACATCCCTTCTTTCAACACTGGAAGTGTCTTCAACCTACGGAAATATAAATCCTTGCATATACTTCTTTAAAAACGTTACTTCAAATTCTCCATTTTCTAATACTTCAACTTCTTTTCCAACATGATGTACAAAACACATCCTTTAGTATTTTTTCATCGCCTAAAAGTTCATTCATCTGGCCATTATCAACTTCAAAATCTAAATCGATGTCATAAACAGAAAAATTATTATTAAATCTAGGGGTCATCTAACGGTAAGTCTATGTCAGAATCTGACGATGAAATATCATCCAGAACCACTTTAGTCTTGTATTTGTTGTTTGTTTTTACTGTCTATTTACAATTTTGTGTTTTGTTGAAGTAATATCTGCTATTTTCTTTTAGTATGAGTTTTTTTTCAATTTTTACTGTCATATTATTTTCAATTCTTCTATTCTGTTCTTTCCATGTGTGCTGGTGTAGATTCTTGATTTCCTTAATCTAGATTGTTTTCTGGTATCTCTAGGACAAGTCCTAGGTAATGGATTTACAGCATTTGTTTTTTACAATGGTTAAAATATAAAGTGTCTTAATCTTGGGTTTGCTAGCTTCATCTACAATGTGTTTCGAAAAATCTCTGACCACTGGTTCTACACTGTGGCTTTGGGAAGAGCTTTGCACTTCATTATCAAAATTGATAATTCAGATTCAACAACAATGCTTGTATTAATAATATTTTTAGGAGGCACATTATCGCTGTTTTCAGTGATAGGATGATCTATAGCGAACGAGGTGCAGAAATCATCACATGTGTGTATTAGTTAATAGGCCATAACCCAGTGGTTTTGGAACTACTAATGATGTTGCAAGGAGTGAAGGACAGCAGATATGACTGAGCTGCCAATTTGGCAACATCATAAATGGCAATCAGTTTACCAGGGTTTTGACAGTATGAAATCATTGGAAGATGCCTTGCATATAGATTTGAAAGAACCAAACACTGCTTTGTCCTCCTGTGAGAGTCCTGTGAATTTATGACAAGGAGGATATAATATAACTTACAAGCTGTAGGAAACGTACAAGAGGAGGTAGTATTATGTCTCAAAGTGTTATAACTGATCTACAAAGCCTAGCACTCAAAGTCTTGAGATAGGTACTCCAAGGTAGAAATAGGAACTACGTAAACGTCCAGCCTCGTTAAGTCAGATTTTATTTGGTATAATAATTTGGTACCAGGCTCATCGATAGCATGAAGTCCATATTCTTATAACATTGCAGCAATATCTAAAAATTTATAATAAGTAAAGAAAAATATTAATAATTTTTGGGATATATTGTAAAATACTGTGTCATACGCATAGACAGAAAATTTCTATAATTATATTATATAATTATAAATATAAAACATAATTATGTATAAAAATTATGGTTATAAAAACTACATGTTATGAACTATAAATTAACTAACAATTTGTTTAGCATATGTTTTTTCTTAGTTTAAGATTGTACGTATCATCGTTGATATGACTTTCCAATATATCCAGAGTTATAGTGAACGGAACGCAACATATTTAATATCCAAATTTAGATAAAAATTCATGCATCATTTTCAAATTCAATCAAATTTCAAAAAATGTATATTAGAAAAAATCTAAAAATCATGGTACATTGGAAGGCTATAAATAAACCTGGTATGAAAACAAGAGTCCCAGTCATAATTTTATTTTCCAAATTAACCTAACATCGATGTGTAATGTTTGTGGGATAAAAGTGTTAGCTATACATTATAACATTATAGATAAAATATTTGTTTAAAGTAAACAATAGTAATAAGTGCTAGGTTTAAATAAAACCAAAGTGAATTCGTGAGTACATCAAATTAAATATAAATCGAGGGTACCTACTTATCAAACAACGATCTGGAGTCTGTATCCTACAACGAGGGAAGTATACCAGCTTCCTACAAGTGACTTCTACACATGTTCACAAAAGATACCACGACTCAACAACTTTCGAAATCACAAAGGTAAATAGTTTTATAAACATTAAAGTCAATCAATAAGTAGTTGTGTTTGTAGTCGGCCATTGCATCCATTGCATGTACTGCTGCATTGCGCAGTAAGAACTTTTATGTAAATCATATAGAAACTTCTTTATAATGTAATGCTTGGTTAATATACTGGCAGTACTAAAAATTTTTTCTATTTAAGGTTTTGTAATATTGTGTGTCCATGTGATCTTGAAAACCATATGCCAATCTTGACTAAATGAGTATAAAACCGTAATTACCGTTGTATGTACAGTATGTGTATTACCCAAAGAAAAACAAAACGCAGAGATCGGGAAAAAATATATTTAAACAAATATTTATATTATATAATTTTAAGTTTAATAGTATTTCTTTCTTGACACGAAAAATATTTTATAACATAATAACAACCAGCCCGCACAGTTAACGGAGCCTGCCTGAATCCATAGAAGAAAAGTTGAAATATCTGGTCCCGATATGCGAATAGGAAGGTCGAATTTGCATAGGGGCCAACTGGCGTCAGTTCGGCCGACATAAAAAGACGCGACCGGTCCGAAAGAAGCGTCCGGTCACCAACTGTCACCGCTCTGAAGAAGCTGCATACATATGCAAACATTACGTGTCATTCCGTATACAATAATCCCCTACCCCGTGCTTACCATCCTCCCGTCCAAAGACAGTATCCAGGACCGTCTTCAAACAAATTTCTTAATAAAATAATCTTGATATCAATTATTTCAATCACAATTTCTTGAAAATATAATAAAGATAGATACTAATTATTCCTCGTTATAACCACAATCAGTGGAGGATTGAGGGAAACCTAGAAATCCTCATTAGTACTTGCTATACTAATGAAAGACTACGCAGACAGCGGGACTCGATCCAACTATCCCACTTTTATTGGCTTCTCTGAAATTTATTTAAATCATGAATTTAAGACATTGGCAATATACCAGTATATCATCTGTTTTCAATTGTTTTCCATACAGTATATTTTATTTCAAGCAGCCCGTTCCGTACATAATTTCCTAAGGCCTCTTCTCTGAAATAATTGGTTTTAAAATGTATACATATCGTGACTTTATAGCGGTCTTGGTTTAATTATTTAATTATAATGTGTACCACCAAATTAGATTCGTAAATATATCCCTGCTCAAAATGTCTGTTAGGATTACTATTACGTTGTATCTAGGGCGATATATTTACCACAGTGTGTAAAGGCATACCCAATATCATAATAAAATTGTAATTTTTTTAAATCGTATAAAGGCATAAGATCTGTTACCATGTGCAGGTTAATACAAATTAAGTGTGAACCATTGCATTGTTATTATACAAAATCGTTTAAATTAGCTGACTAGTTTAATTGTTGATGCTGATTAAGATAAAAAAATAACAAAAAAACAATTGAGCAACGTTTTTGTTTTTGAAAAATTTGAGTAATAACTCCGAATTTGTAAATAAAATTTGAATGCCGTTATAACTCGGATTTTGAAAACTCAAGTTATGACTCGAAATTTTAGAATTCCGAAATATCTAAGAAACATTAATTTTCAAAAAATTAATTAGGTACAAAAAGGAAAAAACGATACCCGCGTCGAGCGAAGTGAAAGTGTTTTGGTGTTTGTGGTTACATCAAAGGTTCCAGCCCTATCCAGTAATAATAAGGAAAAATGAGATTTTGGAATTGATCTCATATTTATTATTTTTATAACTCGGAATTTTAAAAAAATCTTAGTTTTAAGTTGGAATTTTAATAAAAAATTATAAGTTATACGTCAGAATTAATGTTAAAATTCATAATTCCGTTATACGTAACTCGCTACCTCGGAATGTTACATAATTTTTTGAGTTGTGTCTCGGAATTTTATATCGTAATAAAATCGGAACTTCTAAATTAAGAAATTCTAAGAAGTAGGAATTTTGAAATAAAATTTTAATTTTCTGCGGTATAACTCAGATTTTTTAAATCCTTGTTATAACTGAGAATTTTAAATTTCCGAAATATAACTCAAAAATTTTATGTAATATCCGAGTCGTAACTCGTATTTTAAAATTTTAATTCATACCTGGGAATTTTCAATTAGAATTCCGACTTATAACTCGATTTTTTTTAAATCCGAGTTATAATAACACAAGATTTTAAAATTCAGAGTTATGTGACCGCGTTACTATAACTCGGTATTAAAAAAATATTGGAGATATAAGTAGAAATTATAATTAAAACGTCCGAGTTATGTCAGAATTTAGTTTTCAGAGTTACACCTTACTCGGAATTTTATATAAATTTTTGAGATATATAGGAAGTTTTCTGTTTTCGGATTCTTTATATAAAAATCCAACATAACTATAATTCGTGTAATAACTCGTCCTTTTAATGTAATTCCGAGTTATATTTCAGGTTTGAGAAAGAATTATTTTATTTTAGGTATTTAAAATACAGTATGATACAGTGTATTATTTTTTACACAACTATAACTGAAAAAATTAACGTATTTATCATGAAGTATGTTTTCTGCTTAGAAGAAACCGGAAATCTATATTTTAATTTAAAAAATGCAAGTAGGTATAATATGTAACCTAATATCTATATACTGTTTGTAAAATCGAAATATGAGACATAAAATAATTTCAAAGGATACCCACAATTGCCGCAATGGGAGATCGGGGCAGTATAACATTTCTTATAGCAAGCTAAAATCGTCACTATGAAGGCGCTTTCATGCAACAAGTTATTATGTTTTGATATAATACTAATAACTAATCAATTTTAACACAAAACCCATCAAAATAATACAAAAAATAACTGTATTACTTCTATTTCAAGAATTATTGTTGATGCCACTTTACCACAAAACGAGGTCGGCGGCTCCTTTTATCGATCTAATGAGGGATTTTTGCTCGGGTTTTTATGTCTCATATTTCGATGTTACAAACTATACTTGCCGCGATATTCTATTTCCAATATAATTTTTTATATTAATATATTTTCCACGTCCTTCCAGTTTCATATATTTCACATCTGAACAAAATGTGTCTTGTACAGATAATACCTTATAATACCTTATCTCGTGTATTTCTTGTCTAAATGCCTTTTTTTCTGAATTACTTTTATTCTAGAGATTATTTTATATATCTGTCGAGTATTAATAAATTTATTCCCAATACCACCCACCACATTAACATGGCACTTCATAACAAAGTGATTGTCAGGGTTTGTCATATTTCTCTTGTCATATTTTATCACCAAATTTGCAAACACGGCCCTGTGGCAACCCTTATGTAAATGCGGCCAGGCTGGTCACATATAGTATAAGTTATAAGTATCGGGAATGCGGCATAGCTCTATTAGAGGGTCACTCTGAATTATTTACAAGGCGCTTCCGCTGAGATTTTCATGTAAATGGACACAAATAGGTGGACGACGCGTTTTATCTCTGAACAAATGATGCTGAAACCAATCTCTCTCGTCATAGAGATCAGCAGACAGGGATTTTGGATACATATCGGTTCTAAATCTTCGACTGCACTCGTAAAATATATCTGGGACAAAGTATTTCACAGATATTATGGTTTTGAATTTCAAGTATTGTTTTAGTGTCCTAGAAGTTATAACCAACAATAATAAACTGGCCCTTCCTTTTTAAATAGCATCTGGAATAGTTATCACTACATTAATACATTTTCAATAGTCAGTGTAATGTTAATTCCAAAGGTTTTGTTATCAATATAAACGCATTTGTATGTAAAATATATTCAATAATATATACATTACAAAAAATTATTTGTATTTTGGAACTGTTTATTGAAAGAAGTTGATGGGTAGAATATGTAGATGGCCATAGACAAATTCGGATTGAAATTTTGAGAAAAGAATCCTTTCTCTGGCGATTTGTTTCAACTGATCTTGGATATACTATAAATACAAGGTAAATAATATATGTTATTATAATAAATGTATTGTTAAATGTATTATAGTAAAATAAATCAACATGTTTATAATAAACATATGTTGATTCCCAAATTAACCAAATTGATGGTGTTCTAATATGTCACTACAAAACTATCATACGCAATTAAATAAAATAAATGAAATGAAATAAATATCATTAAAGCCTCTAATTCTTAATAATAAATCAGTTGCTATCAGTTGCATCTACCGATGTCCTTCATTTAACATTGACACGTTTTTAAACGAGTTATATAATTATATGAAAATAAATAATAATACAATGGAAATATTAACTGGTGATACAAACATACATATTTTTTTATAAATAATATACAGTAATATATATTTAAATACCATGAATCTCATCTCACAAATAAATAATAATGCAAACATAAAACAGTAGAGATATTTTTTTTATTAAATCAAACCACAATCATGGGTGCAATAAATACCAATCCTTTATGGAAGACCTCGATATTATAGGCCACAAAAGCGGGTACGATCAATGCCAATTTTAATACACATTTTCCCGTATATTCCCAATTACAATAATAAATAATAATAACCTAAAGGTTATTATTATTTATTTATTTTATTTAGTTACATTTATATTATTATTAGTATTTAAATAAATAAATGTTTGCCCAAATTGTAGAAACCAAAGTGATGAGAAATATGTACTAGATTTGAAAATATATAGGCTGAGTACAGAAGTAGTTATTTATAAGTTTTTTATCACGCCTTTTATATGTATCCAAAATCTGCTATCGAGCAGAGAGCTAGCGCGCTAGCTGCTCGGCCACCGTCCCCATTAAATACAGTATGAATTTAATGTATATTTGTATATATACAAATTATAGATTAGGTATATTTATTAATATATAATCTTACTTTGGTCTGCTCCGCATATTCACAGCCTACACTACATAATGTCATGTCCTGACATGATGACAACGTAGGGTACCTAAGGCGTCCCCAGAGTGACCAGTATGTCCATTCATTGCGCCATCTCCAGCCACACTAACGAGCTGCCTTTGTACCTTCTAATGGCGACTTGAGAACCCTTACGTTCTACGAAATTCCTTCTCTTTCCTATACCATCTGCCTTATTTTACATATAATATTTCATATCTATAGTGGGATGTTGAGGAGTAATAATGATAATCCGGCTTCATAAAAGTATATATAGACAACTATCTAGAATATAACTTGTAATATAACTAATTAGGCCAAGCTACAGAATGTTTTAAGGGCATTAAAAAATAATAGGTAACGAACTGTCAGGATTTTAAAGTATAATACATATAAGAGACATATAAATTAAACAGCCAATTGTTGTTTATGAGAAAATGACGTCCAAGAGACTTGAGGAACCTTCAAAATGAGCTATACCGGAAGTCTCTAGCTGCATTTTCAGCCGAGAAAAAGTGGAAAACCCGCGAAAAGCGTTTTATTAAAAATTCGTAACTTTTACAACTTTTAAGCTACGGCATCCGCGTTGGGTGTAAGAGAAACTTTAAACATGTAAATTATTTGTACCAAAATCTGGATATGTAGGATGGATAGTTTTGCTACAATTGCAAATAAAATTCTTTTTGGCCCTCGTGCGGTGATCCGATCGTAATTTTTACAACGGTTTTGGAAACTTCAGAACATCTAAAATTTGTATATTCTACTTGTACATTAAAATGATATAAAATAGTTTAAAACGCGTCCCAACATTGGAGTAAAATGCTTGACTGCAGTGGATCGGCTAGTCCGATTAGTTACGTTTTTGGGAACAAAAACCTTAAACAACATTTTTTTGTACGAGTGGCAAGTAATTTGTTATTAACAACGAAATTGCAAAGTAACAATTAATATAAAAAATCCATTTGAAAATGCATTTCTTAGGTAAAAATAAACAATTTTTTGTCTCTTGTAATGTTTTCGAAAAATACACTGTTTTTGAGTTATACCTAGGCGATTTAAGGCGATTTTCTAGGCTTCTACTGAACCTTTTCTAAGTGTTTTGGCTCGCACAATAATTGTTAATACACACCACAATTAAATGTATTATTTTTTGTAATAAAGCAACATTTCATTTTCATCCTAAAATTTATCATCGATATATCGGACTGCTGCTAACTGGAAGTCCGGCGCGAGTTTTACTCCAATGTTCGGACATGTTTTAAACCGCATTTTTTAAACATCATTTTAACGTACAAGTAGAATATACAAATTTTAGATATTTTTCTGAAGTTTCCAAAAAATAATGACGATCGGACCACCGTACGAGCAAAGTTATTAGGTACCTGCATAAAGGGCCAAATAAATTTAATTGGCAATTGTAGGAAAACTATCCGTCCGACAGATCCAGGTTTTTGCACAAATAATTTACATGTTTTAAGTTACTCTTACGCACAACAAGGGCGGCGCCCTTCGCTCCTTCTTCGCGGGGTTTCCGGTTTTTCTCAGCTGAAAATGCAGATAGAGAGTTGTTCTGGTAGGTTCTTCAATTATCTACAACTGTTGTATTGTAGTCAAAACGTTAGAACTTTAGCCAAAAGATTTTAGTCAAAATGATTTTTGTTGCATTTTCTTTCACTTTTAGACGCCATTTTGTTATAAACGACAATAGGCTGTTTAATTTATGTACGGTTTCATATATGTATTGTATTATACTTTAAAACTGTGTACAGTTCGTTACCTATTATTTATTATGTCCTAAAAAACCTCTGTTGCTTGGCCTGTATATATAACGTACTTACTAATATTACGAGTTAATCAGTAGCGGACGTTAGATTTCTAACTGTTAGTCTAACTGATATTAATACAGGAGAAAAAATGTGTCCGACTACGATATTTTTTTTTTTAATAGAAAACGCCCTATGGACGTTGAACATTGTAACTAGATTAAATCTATCTAACATTTTTTTCCTAATAACTAGACTTTAGCTGTTCATTAGATAAGTATCCAGTGACACACTCCACATAACACTAATCACTTGGTTCATGTGATAGACATATCACGCTTAGAATTCTAGGCACTTTCACTGTCACTACACTAATTCGTGTTTTCCATCGAAGTTTTGCATCTAGGGTCATGCCTAGATACTTTGCTTCGTTGGCATGTGGGATTGTTTGCTGGTTGACAATGACTGGAGTATAGTCATATTTCTTGTTGGTGAAATTGACGTGAATCGATTTCGCCTCATTTAGTTTGATGCGCCATTTCTTTGTCCAAGTGGTGACATTGTTGACAGCTATTTGGAGTCTGTTCGTGGCTGACTGTATTTCTTGGTCAGTAGCAAGCAGAGCAGTGTCGTCGGCGAATGTTGCCGTGACTACTCCGTCGCTTTGTGGGATGTCGTTGGTATACAACAGGTAGAGAACAGGTCCAAGGACACTGCCCTGAGGTACTCCAGCACAAATCTTCTTGAGGTCAGAATATTCTTCTCCATATTTAACTCTGAAGTGGCGTTCAGTAATGTATGACTGAAGATTTTGGCGCATTTGTCGTGGCAAATATTTTTCTAGTTTATATTCCAGGCCCTGATGCCACACTCGGTCGAATGCTTGGTCCACATCTAGGAATATCGTTGCGCAGATCTTTTTCTCTTCTAGTGCTCTCTCAATTACATCGGTAATTCGATGCACTTGATCCATAGTTGAATGCTTATTACGGAATCCAAACTGGTGAGACGGAATAAGCTGCTTTTCGTCGATGATTGGTTTGAGTCTCTGCAAAATGAGCTTTTCTAACAGTTTGGATATAATCGGGAGTAAGGAAATTAGTCGGTATGATGTTCTATTTTCAGGAGGTTTGCCAGGTTTGGGAATCATTATTACTTCAGCAATCTTCCACTGTATTGGCACGTATCGGAGTCGTAGTGCTGCATTGAAGAGATGCGTCAGTTTCATGATGCCTTGGCGGGGCAACTCCTTTGGCCTATTCAAGAATTTAGTTGCCTTCCAGAGGGAGTAGTCGGTGCTTTCGTCTGCCGATAACTCCCTAAGGAAATTTCCAAAGTGATCATTCTTGATGGCTTTAATTTAATTTTTGGGCTGTTCGCATAGATTATATAGCACTCGTTTGTCTCCTGGCGAGCGAGTTTGTTGCCATTTTTTTCTGGCTTTCCTTTTTTAGTTAACCAAGTCTCGAATTTCTTTGATGTAGTTCAAACCTGGTGTTCTTGGCTTCAGTGTGGGGGTCCACGCAGATTGCTGCAAGTCAACCATAGGCTTTTCAACTTCATGGTCCAACTGTTCTTTCTTTTTCAAGGGTACGCTTAGTTCAAGTCTCTGTTCAAGCTCTGCTCGAAATCCGTCCCAATCAGTTTTCTCGTTAACGAGATATGCGGGTTGCTGTTTGGTTATTACATGTTCACTCAATGAGAGTAGAATTGCTGAATGGTCAGATGATAGGTCAAAGCATTCTTCAATGTTGGCATAAGCGGATGCAATATTGCGTAACACAAAAAAGTCGACTAAGCTTGGCGTTTTTTCTCTATCTGTAGGCCAGTACGTTGGTTTGCCGGTTGATGATATACGCAATTTTTAAAATCAACCGGAGTTGTTCTTTGGAGTCGGATCTGGCGTATTTTTTGCATGGAACCTTCAAAATTTTTGCTGAAAACTATAAGGGGTAACGAAGAAATAATAAAATTAATAATGAACATAATAAATTATTGGATATAGGGTAACATATCTCTAGATAAAGCCATATAGATATATATGTAGCACTATTCGGTTTTTATATTTATTTGAATAATAAAATATCTACCTTACTGTTTCTTCACAATAAAATTTATCAAACCTGAAAACAAAACAGCTGTAAAATATGCATCAATGTGATCAGTATACATTCTCTTAATAATGTATGTGTGTAACATCTACGAAAATATAATTTTCGTTCCAATAACTTGAAAGCACATACAGAGGCGCCACGGCCAATTTGATGTGTTTACCAATTTCCTTCAGACAGTTTCATTATTATTGATACCATTACTAACTGAGTTATATGCAACTACACACGATAGCTATGGAGGATAATAATAATAATATATATCGATAATTCCTGTTGTCCCGGTGTCCTTCTATATTTTGACAAGGGGAAACACTGTGATCCTAAAGAGATACAAAAATCAAATAGTGAGGTTGTAGTATCATATCGAAGGTACTTTTTCAGGCTATTAATGTTTCAAAATTGCCCTTTATTTGCTGATTTTTAAAATATATACATGTCCCATATTTTGACTTTGGTTTATTGAGGCATTAAAAACATTTTTGTCAAAAATTGTCCAAAATTTTTCATATAAGGCAGTTTGCCTATTTTTTGACATACTTTGATATATTGCTTATTACTTTTTTGTAATATATGTTTAATGTTGTTTGTTATTATTTCCTAGTACTAAAATCTGTCTTGTATTTATAACTCAAACAAAGTAAAAATAACTTTGGCAATTAATATATATGTGGGTATGTGTATGTGTGTGTTAAATTATCTATCCAGTACAATTTAATAATGATATTAATGGCCATAAAAGTTACAATAAATATTACCTACCGATATTATTTTTAATTTATGATGGTTGCTATATATATTTTTAAGATAAATGAAGACATATTAATAGCTATTGGGCGGTATTACATATAATATAGTAGTGATGTATAAAACGCAAATAATTTATAAAAGTATACTTTCGGCGAAGTTTTGCGAGAAGTAGATTTGTAGTTCACCTTGAGCGATCGATCGCAGGAAAAAGTCCGCATTATTTGAGTTTGGGAAAAGTTTTTTCGTGACTGGTGAACGACGCCATGTTAAATGGATCTGAAATAATTCTCCGAACATGATCGGGAGAGACACGCCATATCAGCCATTGTCCTTAACGTCTTTTTGCCTCACTCCGTAACTGATTCAATTTCGGTTCTTTTTCTTGGCACCGTTTAAAGTTAAATAGGTGTAAAATTCGTTTAGTAATAGCCTACAAATCCACGCCCCGCTTCTTTATGCCCTTTTGTTTTATTGTTCGTTTTTTTTATTTTATTGTGATAGTCGGAGAGCTACCTGCTCCGGGACAATTGAGTGGAGCTCCGGGAGACTTAATTTTATGTGTTATTCAAAATGGAGCAAATCCTTATTACGGCTCGGAAAGTTTCGGTACAATCACATTTAAAACTGAAAGAGTACGAATCCGTCTTGGCTCGAAGCGAGGCTCGTACTTTCAATCGTCTCTCAATTATCGTAATTAACTGGAAGTTGTTTGTTCGCCAGATTTGTTTTATTAAAATGTCACTCAATAAAGCGTCGATAAATTTTTCGGGCGGAATGAATTTTACTTTGTGCTGGTGCACAATTTTACCATTTTGACAAACTTCAAAAGGGTTACTAAAATTTATATTAAGAGTTTCAAATTTAAAATTTGGTAGTCCTTTACTTACTAACGGGTCTTCATTAATGTCTGTAAACTACGTCACCAGGCTTTATATAGTTATTAGGCAACGTATTATACAATACTGGGGAAATCACTAAATTCACGTGATTTATGATATACATGATCATTATATATATTATTATATATATATATATATATATATATATATATATATATATATATATATATATATATATATATATATATATATATATATATCATAATTATTTATTTATCATTATTTCTCTCATTATTAAGTTTATAAAGTCACGTGGTTTAGAATCATTAATGAAGGGGTCGGTCAAGTTGCCCCCCCCCCAATCCAATTACAGTAACCAACTGAAATGTACCTCACAATTTGCACATATTTTGTACAATTTTGCACACCATATTCCGAATTTTGTACACCTTTACTGAGAACTGGAAAGGAAAAACATATGGGGGGTGCCAAATTGAAAAAGGGGGGCCTTTTGCGCGAATGTAAATAATTTTACAACTGATATAAACGTTTTTTTTAACCAAAATTACAGAAGATTGCAAGGGTAATTTGGGGGTAATTCTGAGGGTAATTTTAGTTGGGAACCATGTGACGTGGTTGCGTAAATGTCAGTGGCGTCCCCTGGTAATTAGTAGCTTCGATACCGTACGAACCTAATAATATTTTTTTTATTATTAAGCTGAGCTAGCTTATGCAAACTTTTGTTGTTGTAACAAAATAGTAAAGTGCAGGTCATAATTCTGTTCGGAAAGGGAATAACGACCCAAGAAGTCCTTTGTTTATTATTTAGAGAATTCTAAGAAGGTCCACATTAAATGAGTAATTCATCTTGTATAGTGTGTTTTCTTTAAGTACGGTCTTAGCAAAATTTCATAGCTTCGTAAATGCATAACTTCGTAATCGTAAACCGATGTGTAACTACCAAAAAGTAAAATATCGCAAATCAATTGTAAAATTAACAGGGTCTATCCATAAAAGGGACACCAAAAGATTCGACCATAAATAATAGTTGTCCGTTAGAAGCGTCACTTAATTTATGGTTTCCGGGTATGGGAAAAATGGCCAAACAGCTAACTAATTAATGCAGAAAGAGTATCTCAGAAACGCCATAATTGTATTGTTTTGGAAAATGAATTATCAAAGCCCAAGAAGAGTTTTCATGGGGTTTTCTCTTTAGGTGTACTCTTTAGGTGTTTTCTACTTTAGGTGTATTTTATCATAAATCTCAGAAATGTCATGTAAAATGTTTAGTTTCTATTTTGCAACCAGATGTCGTTAGCGTACGGGAATAGTTTCCTGAGATCATGTAAGGGGTAAAGTAGGTCCCGTAGGATTGGTGGAGATTTCACCCCCAGTAAGTGGTATTACTTAAAGGGGATGAAAGATCGACATTGGTCCCGCCCAGCGAGGACTGGAGCAACAATCTTAGCCAAAATTATGCAGTTTCCGGCAGGTTTTTATACAGTAAATTCGGGTTTAAAATCAAATAGTTTAATAAGCGGAAAGTCACTCAAATTTGTTCTATTAGAGCCAGGTCTACTTAACCCTAGCGATTAGCTTTGTTTTCATATGAATAGATTTATTATTTGCGCGACGCATCTGGTTGTATCCAAATTTATAGTTTGTTTAGTGTAAATGTTTTACTGTCAGCGTAATTTATTCTGTTAAATATTAAATATATATCTTGGTTTGAAGTTATTTGAATTAGTCTCTTGACCAACGAAATTCAATATTATCAGACAAAGTTAGTTCGTGAATCTTAGTGATGATGTGAGGCTTTAGCCATACAGGATTAACATCGACATCATGAGAGCATATGAGGTAAGCTAAATCTCCATGTATCAATATTAAGATTTCCCCTTCTAACTTTAAAGCATACGCGACGAGCCCAGGACTATGAGATCTTGTGTGTATATATTTATGTATGTATACATATTTTTGCAAACCCCGACGCTCCCTTTCATTTTAACATCGGTCAATCTGGTAAAAACCTCAGTGGTTACATTGTCCACATTAACGCTGTTGAATTATACTCAGAGGGTAGCAAATTTACCATCGTAGTCTTCCCAGCAGTTACTGCCTTGAACACTATACTCTAAAATGGCTAACGCCTACATTTGGTCTAATAAAACCAATTGTCCCTTTTTACACACACACCTCTTCTTTTGCTGTGCAAAATTTGGAAATCGGTGTGCACACTTGTGAAAAATTTAAGGATTTTAATCTCTAGAAAATGGTTTTTACCTAAGGCGAGGTAGGGCTGAAGTTAATTTTTCAAGAGGCTTTGGGGGCTAATCTGAGGCTGTGCAAAATTTGGAAATGGGTGTTCAAAAGTGTGCAAAATTAAACGTTTATAACAGCTGTAAAATTATTTACATTAGTGCAGAAGGGGAGAATCGTCAATTTTGCACCCCCCATACGTTTTCCCTTTCCAGTTCCTAGGCGTGCAAAATTCGGAATAGGGTGTGGAAAATTTTGTAAAATATGTGCAAAATTGTGACTGTAGTTAGGTCAACTTGACCGGCCTTTAATGAAGACTCGGTATAAGATAGGCAGTCTTTATGTTGTTACAATAACTGAAAATTATGTTTTATTGTATTCTTTCTTGGTACGGTCTTCTTGTTAGAGTGACAAACATACCTCTGGTTTCAATTTGCGTTTAGGATTTTGCTAGAGGCACCCTTAATTTATGTTTAAACTATTTGAGGACAAAAGATTAATTACACGGACTTGAAAGTAGGCCTTCTCAGAATTTCGAAAGCATTTAAAAAATCAAACGTCTTTTGCAGGTCTATGTTATCTTTTATGAAATAAAATGACAGACATAAACTTTATCATTATTTTTTGCAGTTCTATAATTGCGAGTTCGCTTACAGTCTACTTAGTAATTTACAGTTCAAATTCAATAGTTCGATAGACAATGTCACGAATAAGACAATGACACAATAAATTTTCTAAACGTTGAACTAGTTTCCCTCTTCCTTCTTTTTCAATTTGCGGACCTGATGAATGACACTGTTAATTGACTTCGGGCACAAATATTGGCCTCCATCGGCGAGGTGTGTTGAGAATGTGCCACCGGGGGGATGTGCACTGTCGTGCGGAATATCTCGGGAGACCTCCTGTCTACTCGCTTGATGTGGGGCAGCTCCGCGTGACCTCTGCTGCTGCCTTCTCCTCTCAGTATAACCTATTGTTCAGATGTTTGTAGATTTTAGAGCGAAATATTTTATTTACCAAAGTTAATTAATACATTTTTCCTGGATATAGAAAATAAATATTCCCTTTTATGTAACTGTACATTATGATTTCTCAGCCATTGCAGCGTTGAAATATTGTTTTCTTGTCGAGATATTTTACTTCAACGACTATGTAACAATATTAAAAAAATTCAGTAAAAAAAAATATCGGGTAAAAAATACCGAAGTAAAAGATGACCTTTTAATCTCAATAGTTAAAAGACGATAAAAGCTCATCTCAATGGTGAAGCTCATCTCAATGGTAGCTAGTGATGTTTTACTAGCTAGTGAAGTCCTACTAGCTAGTGATGTTCTTGCAAAGCTTATCGCTCATTTTATAAATGTATGTATAAAATGTAGAATTTATGCTAATATCTTTAAATGTCACACTCCTGCATACAAAAAAGATAAATATACCCCATATTGTATTATCATATTAAAGAAATATTATAAAAATAAAATGCCCGTATTCAGTTATTTTTTAAGTACGCTAAATATTATGATATGTATAAGGCTTTTGTTCACCATAAGGTACGAAAACTGTCCAGATGTGAACAATGTCTCAAGTTTAACGGTATCGTATCACAACTTTCTATATAAAGTTGATTATGGGGTGCCATAGGATTCTTGGCCATATGCTATTTAGGACCCTATACCATTTATCTAAATGATCCTTCAATTTAGCTTCTTAAGTTCCTTTTAAGTTCTTAAGTCCCTATTTTGTATGCTGATGATGCCACACTTTTAATTCGTGACGAATTATCTCCAAATCTATGCCATAATATTATAGAGTTAAATAATGTAATAAATTATTGGACAGATAGTAATTGTCTCACTATCAATGAAGATGAGACAAACCTTAAAATTTCTCCATTCTCAATAATTGGAATAATTTTATTGGGGTAATTTAAAGTTAATTACTAAACTTCAAAAGAAAGCCTTTAGAATTATATAACTAGTTAAATTAATATGATGACCCTTGCAAATACATTTTGAAACATTTTGATATATTAGCATTACCATCCGCTTTTACTTATGAATGCCTATATGCTATATTAAAAATTGGATTGATGTGATTGACTACCCAAATTCAGGTTGTCGACATCACAACACCCCTACCATATTTGCCATACAAATGGTTTAATGTGCTATTTAATGCTTTACAAAATCCGCAGTTCACTACATAGTTATTTTTTTTAGTTATTTTATTACTAGATACGGCTGGAACCTTTGATGTAACTATAACACTCACACAGAGTAGTTTCCACAAACACCAAAACACTTTCACTTCGCTCGACGCGCGTTTCGCCAACCAAGTTGTCATCATCCGGAGACGATTAAAACTAATCTTAAACTACAAAATCTACCATATTTATACTATTTTCATGGTGACGTCACTAATGATATCACCGTGAAATTTACGCGTGACTAATCACGCTTCAATGATCGGTTGCTAAGCAACGCGTAAAGCGGGCTATACGGTATAGGTCCCTTGTCGCTATTCATACTACTTTTACTATATATACTTTTACTATATTTGAATTTGATATATATAGAAAAGATACCAGTACGATCAGATATATCCCTAATGACTCTCACCACTGCTATCAACATAAAATGGCAAGTTTTAATTTTCTTGTCCATCGTTTACTCTCTCAAGTTTCCCTCTCAGTAATGAGAGGTTTGAAAAAGAAATGTATTAGTTAAAGATATAGCTGTGAGTAATGGTTATCCTAGAGATATAGTTGAAAAACGGAAGCGTAAATTGAAGGACACACTTCGTAATTCTACGACCTTTCAAAAGGATATAGAGACTCCAAAATATGTATCCATCCCGTACGAACCCCGGTTTACTCGTGATTTGAGTAAGGTCTTCAAAAACGTGTGTATAACAGCGATTAATTCGTCGAGTAATAAATTACAACAACTTTTAGACAATTCAAAGGATAAAATTGTTCCAAATGAAAGGTCTGGGATTTACGAAATTATTTGTAATAATTGTCATCTAAAATATGTTGGACAAACGAGACGATCAATTAACACCAGATTTAAAGAGCATATGGCTCAACTAAAATATGGAAGAACAGATAAGTCTAGTGTTGCACAACATGCTTTTGACAACAATCATAGAATAGATATTAGTAATTTAAGATTAGTTAGAAATGTGACCAATAGTAGACAGTTGGATGCATTTGAGAGCATAGAAATTGTAAAATGTAAAAGTAGTATCAATAGCGCCAAGGGACCTATACCGTATAGCCCGCTTTACGCGTTGCTTAGCAACCGATCATTGAAGCGTGATTAGTCACGCGTAAATTTTACGATGATATCATTAGTGACGTCATCATGAAAATAGTATAAATATGGTAGATTTTGTAGTTTAAGATTAGTTTTAATCGTCTCCGGATGATGCCGACTTGGTTGACGAAACGCGCGTCGAGCGAAGTGAAAGTGGTGTTTGTGGAAACTACTCCGAGTGTTATAGTTATTTTATTAGAAATAATTTCTCGTGACATTTTGTCCAAAAACCTATTAAGAATTAAAAAAATGTCAGTTTGTTTGTTGGCTACGCTTTCACGCCTTAATTACTTTATAGATCATCATTAAATTGTGTGCACACAGTGTTAGGGGTACAGGGAAAGACATAGACTACTTTTTATCCTGAAAAATGTTAGGTTCCTCTGGGATTATCAGAAAACAAACTACAGGACGTATCGACTTAATTACTCGTACTTTCTTTTAGCGACTTTATCTTATTTATTGTGATGTCCTGTCTATTTTTGCTCCTTGGCTATATTTTTTTGGTTTATTTTATGTTAGTATTGCGTTTCAGTGCCGGTTGTTTTTTTTTTCACTGAGCGTTTAAAAATTGCATTTCCTCACAGGGCCCGGCTTCGATTGTGGCTTCAAAACTGCTGAACTGATTATTTGGACGAAATTTGGCACACAGATAGTTTATTACCGGGATTAACACATAAGATACTTTTATCGCTATATATCGATATAGCGATATATCGCGGTAAAAACGCGAGCGAAGGCGGTAAAAATGGGTAAAACCTAGTATAAACTAATAATAATATAAACTCGTTTTATACTGCTCGTATATACACATTTTCCCGTACATAATTGCATTGTAATAATATTTATTAGGTGCCGGCTAAAAATATTTTATCATATTCGTGGTTTACAAGAACCCCACATTCAACAAACATATTCTAACCCTGATGGGATTGCATGTACTACTAAATGACCGAGGAATCGTCGGACAAAACAAAGGGTGTCCTTTGACTCAGACAGCTCCATCATAGCCAACGCATTATTCAACACGTCAGTGCTTGGCATAATAACCGATATGGTCCTATCGCGTTATAGCGGGCAAATAGAGAGTAACAGGTGTACGCTATAGTACAATGGATTATAATAATTACCATGGTGCAAGAGTATATGTATATATATACTTTAATTAGAAACTAAGTAATACTAATTATGAAAATATGTTATGTATCATTGATTAAAAATTTATCAATATTGGCCAGGGTTGCTATGTTTAAAACAAAAATGTTTAAAACAAACCGTTTTAAACGTTTTAAACAAATGAAGTAGTTTTAAACACTTACGTTTAAAACGTTGTTTTAAACAGGTTGTTTTAAACTTTGATTTTTTCCGCAGTCTTTAGTCTTTACTGTTGCTTGGGTTCTGTTTGTGACTTTCTGTGTAATGAATAATGAAATGAGAAATGATGATATTAAAAGAAATAGTCTCAAGTCCAAGTTTTATTTAAAAAATAACATTAAACTGTGGTAAAACGTAAAAGTAAAACAAAGCATACAAAACAAAAATAAACAGTAGAGTTCTTAAACAAGTTAACTAAAATCAAATTCTCAACGTCTCTGTATTTTCTGTTGTGCAAAGATATTGCTACAGTTTCTTTAAGTAAGTTAACCGAATACTAGATGGCGCAGCATATCATATAACTCGATACAATTATTAAGTGTTTTAAACGTTTTAAACATTGTTTTAAACGTTTTAAACATTGTTTTAAACGTATTAAACAGTGTTTTAAACGTTTTAAACTCGTTATTTTTCCACTGGATGTTTGAAACGTTTTAAACAAAAAAAATAGTTAAATTGAAAAAAACGTTTTTTTGTTTTTTTAAATAAAACATGTTTTTTTACGACCCTGCTCAGAACCATGGAAAAATTGGGATTTGGTCTCTCTAAGAGAGAACTTCTAGAGGCGATAGGTCGAAGTTAACCGAATACTAGATGGCGCAACATACATATAACTCGATACAATTCTTAAGTGTTTTAAATGTTTTAAACATTGTTTTAAACGTTTTAAACAGTGTTTTAAACGCGTTATTTTCTCACTGGATGTTTAAAACGTTTTAAACAAAAAAAAAACCAGTTACATTGAAAGAAAACGTTTTTTTGTTTTTTTTTAAATAAAACATGTTTTTTAACAACCCTGATATTGGCATTTTTAGCATTTATCAATTTTCAATTTATCAATACGTGGCAACACCGAAAATTTCGACGATTGGTTACTGATACTGCCGCAAGCCACATAGTTGATTTTGAGGATATGCTGCAACAAATGCCCTATAAATTTTATCAAAAACCGCTTTCGCTGTTAAAAATTGGGAAGAAATTTCAATCAGGTTTGACTGAAATTCTCAATACGATGTCAAGAGTGTCTTTTACTGAATCAGTGCTTACGGGAAAAATGCAGTGCGACAGACTAAGCGGACAGTGCTAAGAGATCTAGACGCCTGGTATGTCCTTGGCGAGAATTTTTTTATAATCTCGAAACACTAAAATTGAGTATTGTAACCTTAGATTTCGATATTTTTATCAACGCATGGGTTCGCATTCAATAGATTTTACATCATTCATTATTTTACTGGCCAATATTCTTGGCTAAAGATGTGACGGGGGCCGAGCGTTACCATCGCTCTTTAACCCTGTATTTTACAGGTCTAGGTGCTCCAAATGCAGGGTGGGTTAGGTCGCACACAATTTGAAAATATGCTTTCTGTGATGAATATTATTTGAATTAATTATTGAAAATTATTATATATATATATATATATATATATATATATATATATATATATATATATATATATATATATATATATATATATATATATATATATATATATATATATATATATATATATATATATATATATATATATATATATATATATATATATATATATATATATATATATATATATATATATATATATATATATATATATATATATATATATATATATATATATATATATATATATATATATATATATATATATATATATATATATATATATATATATATATATATATATATATATATATATATATATATATATATATATATATATATATATATATATATATATATATATATATATATATATATATATATATATATATATATATATATATATATATATATATATATATATATATATTGTTGCCGCGTCTCCCTTGCATCCACCATGTGCTCACCGAGAAATTCGCTATTTTCGTTCCGATTTTCGTCTATTGCAAAATAGTAGTAAATGACTGTTTTTCTGCTTTTTATCGTATGGACAGTTTATACCTGGCTGTCTCAAATTTGAGATATATTTCCATATTAACCGAAAGCACTATATTACCATTATTATTACCACCTCCCTTGCGAATCAAATTATCTGCCATCTCTCCGAGTATTTGCAAATCGATAGTTCCACAAAACTAAATAATTTAGTAGCTAATTGTTACTCATATTTATATACACTAGTAAGCATTTCGTATAAATCTTTTTAATATAAATATCATCCGCAGAAAACGATGATACTGATAGCTAACAAATTTGAAGTAAGTATAGTAACAACTTCGTATAAGGAACCAATTTTGAACAATCAACTTTACATAGATAATGTCCCGTCAGCCAAAACAGTGGAATTAAGTGGATAGAGAAATTTAACGCACCGCCCACGCTACGATGTAAAGTAGTTCGTAACTAAACGGTGCAGGTCTTAGGTGGCCATGTATCTTAGTTGTTACCCGCCATTATGATTTCGTACGGACACCTAACACATGTCTGCGAATTTGGGTGTCAGGTTGAGTTAGTATCGGCATATCTCCCGGGCCCAGCTACATTATTTTGCGTCCGACTCTCCAGAAAGCTCTTTAATCTCACTAGCTTAAGTAGCTGAGGATTAGTTCATCAAAGTTATGACTGAATTCGGGGGGTGGCATCCGTTGAATATACTGTAGGTCAGCCATGGAGGTTTTCCGATAAATACAATAACGTAATATTTACAGATTAAGTATTGCTTCCTTGCTTTTAGTGTTTACTGAAAGATTTCCTCACTCAACGTTAATGATGTTAATATTTTATCATACGTATGTGTGTTATAACTGTTTAACAATATATAATCATATAACTCACCCCTATTTTATTTTTATTTTAATGTTATATTGTTGGAAGATATTTAAATTGGTCGAAACCCATTTTAGATTAACAGGGACAAAAATATCTCTTCTCTAGTTAACCCGATTTGTATGCTTTCTTTTAACCAATCTTTTCCTTAGTTCTTACGTGCATTTACAATACATTTATAATTAAAACGGAACGGATTAATTTGCGGAACCTTGCTTGACCCGAACAGCCAAGTTGTGGGCATACCCATTGCCGAAGGTAAAGAAATAATAAAGAAGACATCAGAAACGATGGTAGAACATCAACAGACACAAACTACTGATAAGTGACTAGTCACCAAAAAAGTACGGGAATTCCGGTCGATGGATAGAAAAGGCCAAGTAGGACAAATGTAGTGCTTACAGGACATAATGGCGTAAGAAGCCACATACATACACAAGCTAGGACTGGCTGAACAACCCCGCATGATAGCTCTGAGAGAAAGCAGCAGCATGTGTCGGGCAGCGTACATATTATATTGTAACTATCCAGTCCAGCCTTAATAGCTGGAATTACATATCAAAATAAATATGCTCAAGCAATGTTTTTTTTCCATAAATCAGCCGTTCATATAGGCTAATCTAAACGATTTAAAAAAGGGAATTCTTCGAAAATTCTTGTAATGTATACTTTCATAGATCTGTTAGGAGAACCGTTAGTTTTACAAAAAAAATAATATTGTTAATTTAACTAAATATCTTTGAAATATTTTTTCTAAAATTTATATTTTAGAAAAGAATTCACAAATAATTTTCCAAGCAAGAAATACGTAACACATTATGCATACATTTTACGGTTTATAATAGTTGCAACCTATTAATACACTGGCCTCTATCCCTACTGCAAACAATCGAAGATATATGGCAAGTCAATATTATTTATGGACTCTTTCATCTATAAACTTGCAGCATCCGAAACCCATATATTATCCTCGCCATGGAAATGATTAAGATCTAAAGTAGATACAGGATACGTATCTGATGGCACATAAAATAATATTTGATTTTATAGTTTACTAACTGTCTAATACTACAAAGTAATAAAATAACGTACCCTGGTCGATGTTCCACAGGGCACTAATGTAACGCCACTCTAAACAAACAATAAAGCGGCTTGTTAGGCTTACCCAGTGTTAAAATGCAGTAAAAACCTGAGCCCAGAGCGCTTTGCTGTCCTACTTTATGTATCGCGCCCTTCATCTTGCTCTTTACACACTTTTTCTTAGCTATCTTACGTGTGCGTGGGTACACTATCTTTATTATTTTATGATTATAATGCACTCAGCCCAAATTATTTACTCTTTAATAGATCCTTTGCATATCTCAATTTTTAACGTCCTCTTTTACAAGGGAAGCAGGGATCTAATGGTTTCAATGGATTTTTTATTATTCTAGATACGCTTAAAAATACGCTTTTTGACTTAATGGGTGATTTGTGTTTATGCTTTAGAACATTGCACCCTATTATACTCCCCATATTATAGCATATATTGGAGAGTACCAATTAAAATAAACAGTTGTGTGCATTAGACAAATTAAATTGTCTGTATAGAAGAACTGCCAAAAATAACTATATTATAAGTGCTATAATAATATTGTATTGTAAGTGCCTTTATTAGTTTTCACTAACTTACTTGAATCCTACCGACTGCGCCAATTGAGTGTCTGCACAGAAGAACTGCCAAAAATAACTATATTCACACAGGAATAAACTTTATTTCGTACAGCAAGACGTATACAAATGTAAGGTTATTGAAGGTCGCTGGCCTCTTATATGAAGAGAAAATGCAAGCATACATTTGCTGCATCGGCATTTTGTGCCTTCATTCTGCACGTAGGTAACATAACGATTAGATTATGTTACGAAGTGTAATCAAGGTTAAAATAAATATAATAAAGTATACAATGTCATAATTGGCAGTTTATTTTAGTAATATAATAATTATTTGTATGGTGGATAATAGAAAAGACAGAGACTGAGTATGTAAATAGAATAATATAGAAACGACGCCGTTTTGGAGGAGCTATTCAGTATAGTAAAATAGTGTTGTTGCACAGGTAGCATACATAATTAACAGCATTTAGTTAAGTAATCTTGATTTATAGTTAATGCGAATTTCAAAGTTAAAAATAGAACCCATGGTCCATAATACGGTCCACAATATTTTCATAAATATTGTGGACCGGCACGAGATGAGAAACATTACAGATATTGATATATTAGTAGTATTATAAAATTTAAATGGCAAATAATATCTAGATCCGGATAAGATACCATATATTTTAAAAGGTTGCCCAGGTATTCTACTAAAATTATTGAAATATACTTATAATTTAAAATATATTAACTACTGGGTAGTACTAGCAGATCCTAACAAAAAGTATCCCGGCATGTTCACTGCTGTGCAGTAGACCTAGAGTTTGCGCCATCTTAAAAATGAAGACGGAGTGAAAAAAACTATAGAACCGTTGCTATCGTCCAGTTTCAACCCTTCAATATTTAACTTAAAAAAATCGAATATACGCGAAAAGCCATGCCATGTAAATTGTAGGGCAAAGTAATTCTAGAAAATGGCGTGTAGTTTATCGTTTGCCGTACGAGAGTTCGAAAAAAAAAATTCCCGCCATAATCGTTATAAATCTTAAATGATACAAAATAAGGAAATAATTAGCCATACTGATTCACTTGCAAATCGAATTGTACATATTGGTACTCGATGTTTGATATTCACAAAGTTTTTGCAGAACGTAAGCAAACATCCATGTACAATAACTACAAAAATAGATATTTTCAATTTAAGATGATGTGTGAATCGGATGAAAAAGCAAACATTAAACTATTAAAATTTAAATATTACCAAATATTAAAATATTGCCAGATGTTGAACAAATTTACAACACTTACAAAGCAACCTGGTCAATATAGATCATGTATATGACATGATCGAACTAATAAAAAAAAAACAGTATGAAATTAAAAGAATAGTTTACATTAAAACAAATTGTTCATTTAAGTACTGCTTATATTGTTGCCAAAAAAGACCATAAGAATTTAATAAAGGAACAAAATATATTATCAAAATAACATTATACACTCCGACAATCCCTCAAAATCTGCCAGGAATGTCATATCTGACTTATTAAATAAAAACAAAAAATATAATAATAATATTATTATAAATCACAAAGGCACATATATGAAGAGCCTGGATTAATTGCCTCGGTAAATACAATCACTGTAATCTAATACCACAATCAAAGTTCAATATGCATCCACCTAGCGTAGTTAAACAAACTAAATCTTTATTTTTAAAACCATTTACTCTTAAAGAAATGTATTTCTTAACTAAAAAAACGTCACAAAATCGTCTGGCATTGATGACATTCCCAACTTTGGTATTAAAAAAGAAATTAATCTCACTACTTGAACTACTTACACTGAACTACATACGTATATCGTTAATTTCTCCAGTAGCACAAACATATTGGAAACTATTCTTTCCACATATTGGCAGAATATTTTAAACGGCAGATTTTTTATGTTGGAACAATATAACATTAAAATATTGACACTGAAAAAAATAACATTTAACTATGCTCTTTCACCAGTATTGTAATAAAATATTAGGCAAACATTGAAACACAAAAGGCACAATGTTGGTAAACTGATATTGGGACAATAATCTTTTCTATTATTGGTAGAATATATCGATAGGATAGGTTAAAGCAATATTGGCGACATATGCTATTGACTTATTTTGCCAATAATGCAAAAGAACATTGTGCCAATATTAATTTGGTAATATTGTTTATCATATTGCTAAAACCATGCAATGAAACATTTAATGACAAATCGTATAATCAAATAAAATCATAAAATTGTATGCATATTTTCTACCTTGCATACACATTTGTAGATGCAATGTTATCTAATTTGCAGATTTTAAATCCTTTTGAATGTATCGTTGCAACTGTAACTCTATATTACTACAACTACCACCAGCCATTGTGTATACCACTACATTTTTTATATGTCCACAAAACAGTATAAAAAGCGATATTTTGTGTATATGATTTAAAGCCTGCATTCATGCGGTCTGTATATGTCTTCATTACAATAGGGCTCGGTTTGGTATTGCAACGGTTGGTGGTTTTACTGGAAAAATAAATAAAACTCCGCCGTATTGTCCAGAGGATGGTCGCAATTTTTAATAATAGTCGATCTGCTGACTGCAAGTATCGATTCGGTGAAGCTTGGATATTTATACGATTTATTTGGAGAATACGGCCACTGTCCCTAGGCCATTTATCCTCACTACTGCTAGCAGTACAATGCTCGATGCGTGTTGTTAGGGTCATTGAAATATAAAAAAGGAACAAATTCGGAGATACAGATATGCAGAGTAACTTTATAAAATATAGTAGAGAGTCTAAGTTTGTGACTCCTGTTGTGGGTTGCGCTGTTACAAGCTAAATTTAATATAAAATTAAGATTTATGTACTGATGTTTCAAGATCCCGAAATCGCCACATGTAGAAGTGCACTAAAGTTAAAAAACGAGTTAAACTATAGTGGAAAAGAAGAGACAAATCGCGATTTTTTGATTTTCATAAAAATTTTTGTAGAAAAAGTATTTTTATTAATCTTATAATATATTTGATATTTATTTATTTATTTATTAACCATATTGTATCTACAGGCGAACCCAATTGTAACAATCCAAAAGTGAGAAAAATACAAAACATATAAATTACATGTGGTGATATAAAAAGAAAAAAAAAAAGAATACAAGAATAAAGAAACAGAAGGCATGAATAGGAACAAAAATAAACTAAGTGTATAAATCTACACAAGAATATACACTAATATATAATAATAGTATAGATTAACTAAGTCCATTGCATATTACTCCTAATTAAATGCATTAATTGAGACCAAGAAGCTGTAAAAATATAAAAATCATATGGAAGATTATTAATGCAGTTAACAGTATTATTGATGGGACTATGAAAACCATAATTAGTACTATGGTGTAGTAACCATAATTGGTACTAAGTGGCATGTAAAACAGTTGTTAGTCTTATACCATAATTAGGAATACGTAAATAAAGTAAATATATCAATTCTCTACAATCTATTTTCCCATTAAACAATTTGTGAGCAAATTTAATATAATTACATGTTCGTCTATATCGTAAGGATTTAAATCCAAGTAGATCAAGCCTTTCATTGTAATTATAGTAATTTTTATTTTTGTTAAGTTTAAACAGAATATAATTACAAATTTTTCGCTGTATTGTCTCAAGACGATTAATATGTACTTCATAGTAGGGACTCCAAATTGTACCGGGTAAGTCTCTTAAGATTGACACCCCCCTTATCTCACTTATCCTTTGCCGATTTAACTCAAATTCCAATCTCTAATTCAAAAAAGGAGTAGACACGGTTTTTGATGAATTTTTATAATCTGAGAACAGATATAAAAAATGTCGTAAAATATACCGGGTGGAAAATAAAACATGATTTTTTTAAATGGAACACCCCGTATATTTTTAGACCAAAATAATTTCCTTAATATTTTGAATCCAAAAATGTGTAATTGTTATATAATCACTCCACCTGTTCGTGAGATATTACTAAAAACTTATCACATTACGGGTGTCAATTATAAAATAAGAACATCAAGATACCTCCGGAAACAATGCATATTTGCATTGTTTATTTGTTGACAGATGTCATCCAGTTCTTTGTAAGATAGTAGTTCACTCTCTTAGATATTAGCGTAAAAAATACGAAGTGTTCGTAAAGAAGCAAGTTAGTTTGAAAATGGTATATTCATTGGAAGAGCGAAAAGAGTTACTTGAAATTTATATTCAGTGCAACAAGAATAAGTCTCTTGCTCGGAGGGAGTATGTTAGGTTATTTCGAGAAAGGCTACCTCCTTCCAAAAATAGTTTTAAAAACATTTATGCAAAGTTTAGGAATACCGAATCTCTGAGAGACAAGAAAAGGGAAAGGCGAAGAACAAAAACAGGAGAAGACACAGAACTCAACGCGTTATTATATTTTGCTGAAAATCCATCCAAATCATCCTATGTCGCAGCAATAGAATTGGATATATCACAAAGAAGTGTGATAAAAATATTACATCGCCATAATTTTATACCATATAGTATTTTGCCCGTTCAATATTTAGACGACAACAACCTTCAAGACAGGTTAACCTTCTGCAGAGACATACTTGATAGAATAGAGGAAGATGATGAGTTTCTAAGTCATGTCTTTTGGACCGACGAAAGCAGTTTTTCTACTGCTGGAATTTTTAACAGAAAAAATTCACATTACTGGGCATAATAAATCCACATATTGTAAAAAAAAATAAAAAAAACAAGGATACCAAACTGTAAACGTGTGGTGTGGCATCCACAAGGATGATGTTGTTGGTCCTGTATTTATAAATGGGCCCTTAAATGCACAACGTTATGTGGATATTCTTCAACATCCAGTTGAAAATTATTTAGATAATATTAATTTAGTGGACAACAGATCTGTTATTTGGCAGCAGAATGGAGCACCACCACACTCTGCAAGGAACGTCACCGAATACTAAAAGGCACGGTGTTATACATTCGCCCGCTAAAAGTCCGGACTTAACACCTATGGATTTTTTTCTCTGGGGTACGATAAAACAAGATATATACGAAATTGGGGTTTTTAATAATATGAATGAGTTAAAAGAATGCATACGTGTAAAAATTGAGGAATTAAACCAAAATGGTGATATATTTCAAAGGGTGAGAAGCAATTTCATAAAGCGATGCCAAATGTGTATTCAGAATGGTGGTGGTTACGTGGAAAATATTTAATTACGTTACGTGTAAATAAATAAAATTGTGTTACTCTATTGTGTTACTGTATTAATATTGACTTTTATTAGGCTCATGTTGTTTATTGTTATTACTCGTTACTGTTATTGTCACCTCCTATTATTTATTTATTATCTCAATAAATGGCATTGTTTCCAGAGGTATCTGATATGTTTTTTGTTTTATAATTGACACCCGTAATGTGATAAGTTTTTAGTAATATCTCATGAACAGGTGGAGTGATTATATAACAATTAGATATTTTTTTATTCAGAAAATTAAGGACATTATTTTGGTATAAACGTATATGTTTATATCAAATGGGTGTTCCATTTAAAAAAATCATGTTTTATTTTCCACCCTGTATATATTACGAGATCTTTAATATCCGTGCTCAGATTATAAAAATTCATTAAAAACCGCGTCCACTCCTTTTTTGAATGAGTTAAATCGGCAAAGGATAAGTGAGATAAGGGGGGTGTCAATCTTAAGAGACTTACCCTGTACAACAATATTCTAATGACGATCTGACTAGGGAATTATGCAATAAAATAATGGAATGTATGTCAGTAAACTCACTGGTTTGCCTTTTGATAAAACAGCTCATAGAGAAACATTTCCTTATTATATCTTCAATGTGAAGGTCAAAACGCAGCATGTAATCTAACTTAATGCCCAGATCAGTAATATAATTAACCCTTTCCAATATTAAGTTATTAATAGAATAATCAAATTCAATTTTGTTTTTCTTACGAGAAAATGTAATAACTTTACATTTCGAATAATTCAGTTCCATGTTCTATGTTATTATGATATAATATAATATTATATAAAATTATATAAAATTATTATATAAAATTTATATAATATTATATTTTGCATTGGAGCTTATTCTATATCCTAGAAAGTCTCTTGCATGCTCAATTGGTGATAAACGAAGAGAGGCATATTTTCAAAACATTTCTATAAGATTGATTCCTTCGATGTTTCCGCTAGAAATTGTAAATTTTCCTCTCACGTTCGTCTTAGTGTTGGCAATCTTTATTAATAAATATTTACTTTAAACAGTAGGCTTCCTGGATCTATGTCCTAGCGATTTACATTAAAGGGATGCAATTCCAGTTGGAAATGTCTCTTTGTCAATATTCTTGCCACTGACAACGTTGTTCTTATCATTGAGTAAAGACTTGATGCTATGGAACTCTGGTATACTCTAGATCTTTGTTCAAAATAGACTAGTAACTGCCCCAGTGAGAATAGTTACTCCCTTTTGATGACATCAACTTTCCAATAAGAGATACTATTTTTCATATTTACATTTTGTCTATTTTGTCGGTAATAATGATTGAATCGCGATTTTTGCTGATTCTTCTATATCATCTTCCATATTATATTATCTTTCTATATCATCTTCTATATCATCTTCCATATTATAGTTGGACGCAGATGATTAGGACATTTCACATAAATCGTAATAGATCACGCAATAGAAAACGTAATAGACAAA